>VXBJ01001916.1:6873-99456 GCA_013400055.1 Nycticryphes semicollaris
CCATGGGAAATAGAGTTGCACGCAGGGAAGAACCCCTGTAGTACAAATTTAATTGACTTGCATTATCCAAATAAGATGGATAATTTAGAAATTTGTATCTGCATGAAATTGTAAAGTATGTTGATTATAAGGCAGAAACTGAGGAAAATAGAGATAATCTATTTATACTGAGAAAATCATATTATAATTTATTGAATAAAAACCAAATAACAGGGGCAGACTTTTTCTTTGTCCTCTGAACAATGCTCTTCTACTAATTGATATCTACGTGTCCCTCAAAGGGAGATAATTTTTGTTGTTTCTCAATATTAAGCATTAAATATCCAAGTAAGATATTAAAAAGGGGAGAAACTCAGGAAAATTCTATGTAACAAAGCAAAGCCAGGGTCCAGAGCAAGACACGTGGAGATGACTGATTAAGTGAAAAGTATTCAAGCTGTAATAAGCAGGGATTCACTAACTTTAGACTCAAGCCCACTTCTTGAAGTAGAATCAACAATTTAGATCCAAATGTTTTGTCTTTCACTTACATAAAAATGGTGGTTTTCATTTGCACCTTGTGCTTCTATTTTATATTAACAGAAAGAATTGAAAAGCAATGTAATAAAGGCTGGCTTAGCAACTTGAGCAGGAGGAAATTGTCACTCTTCCTGTAACAATAAGAACAGAGAAGAGTTGTATGATTTCTCATTTCACATTTATTTGCAGGGATGGTGACAGTCTTTTTTATTATTATTATTTTTTTGTGATATTCCTGCCACCTGATAAGATTGCAAGTGTTAGAGTCTGTCATTATTAGTGATTGCAGTCAGGTGCTGGCAGCATTTAGACGTGCATTGAGGAGGCTTGGTTTGTAACCTTATTCTGTCAGTCATTGACCTGAAGTTTCAAGAAGCGTTAAGAAAACACAGTGCTCTGTTATTAGGTGGTAAGCACGTTATTGTTTTAGGTGACCTTTTGTAGCATGAAAGATGGGCAAAAAAGACTGTCGCAGTTTCTGCTGTTCGTAAGTTTAGAATGTTAATACTTATGTAGAGGTTTAAATTGAAAAGTTCATAATATTTCCCAAAGGAAATTCGAGAAAAATTGGATGGAATTTCAGTGAATTGAAACCAGGGTGGGTTTTTGCCCTGTTCATGCAGTATGTTGAGTTTCAGTGCAGATGATTTATTTTAGATTAAGCAAAGCCAGTCAAAACAATAGAGATAAGTTTTCCATAAATGAAAAGTGGGCATATTTTTCACAAAGGTTAGATCCAGTCCACTTAGAGATTAAGGCCATAAATATCAGGCTATTTGCTTCAGTTAACCAGGCTGAAACATCACTGTTTACCAAAGAAAAGAAGTAAAAAATAAGATGCAGAATGCATTTCTCTGCAAAACGTTACTGAAATGCTAGCTTACTGGATAAAATGAAGTCAATTCCAAAATGCGTTTCTATTTTCACCACTGGGGCCAGGATTTCACTCCTAAATTTATTAAATGAGTAAATCTGAGAATGAAGACCCTATAACCTCTCAAGTTAACACTTTCCAGTGTTTGGTTACACTAATAGTAAATAAATAAATAAATACATTGTGATTTTTCATGTGTTCCAACTTATATCCATTGCTCCTTTCCACCAGATATGTATACACAATAATAAGGTCCTCCCTAGCCTCTCGTTTTACGTAATATGTTCCAGTCTCTTGATTGTCCCTGTGGCCCTTTGCACATCAATCTGAGAGAAAGCATATAACGTAGGGACTCTGCATCCCTGAGAAAGGATTAAGTAGGATAGTATTAGAATTTTTTCAGCGATTTACCGATTCTTTCTGATAATTACACCTGTATAACATTCTTCTCCTCATCATTAATGTACAATTTGGAAGACCTCCCTCCAGTCAATCACGTAGTGGACGATTAATTTAAGTACCGCTGATTATATTTAGTTGTTTAAGTAAAGGCTGTGGTCCGTCTGCAATGAGATTTCCTGGAGAATTAGAGATTTTTATCAGCTCATGAGAGTTCCAGTTTGTTGTGCTCTAAACTGCCACTGAGAACGCTTTTCAACCACCACCTCTCCCTATCCCAAGGAAATAGTTAAGGTCCACTAGGATATGTGGATTTCATAATGCCTTTAAATACGTTCAGGGAATGAATAATTTTAAAGTCTTCATGTGCCAATTAGCTCTGTATAAACTTTTGTTAACTGATAATCAACTGTATCTTCATCTGTGCAGAGTTAAGTAAAATTATATGCTCTGGCTGTATCTAATTGAAGAGTCAGGGAGGTGAAGAGGAAAAGGAGGGAAGAAAGGGCTGTGAGGTCTCAGCTTGTCACAGGGTTGGAACATAGCTGGACTGTGCAACAGCTGGAACTGCAGCTCTGAAGTATTCCAATGTTTCTTGCTTTAATACTTTATTAAATCCTGGTTTAATATCCTTTAAATGTTTTAAGAGTGCTTTTGAAACATTCGTGACAAATAGTCTGACTTTCTTTACAGTTTTTAAGTACGGTTTCATTTATGCTCTAAATGATCAAGGAACTCAGATTCTGTAACACAGATAGAAAAACAGTACAGGGCTTATAATGGAAAAATTGCTTCCTCTTAAACCATGCAGTGAATATTTTTTATTAAGGTCGGTTTCTATAATGAAAAAAAAAAAGTAAAACTTAAGTAGTTTGACACATCTGGGTGAAAATCAGCAACTAAGTTTGAGTGGCAAATACCCTGTCACTACAAAAAAAGGAATGCAAGTCTGCACTTTGAAGAGCAGATATGTGTTGCTTTTGATGCAGGGGGTAAATAAAAACAAGAACAAAAAGCGCTTTTACTGTTAAGTATTCTTATTTTAGTGGTGATCTGTGGAAGGTACAGGCTGTTTTCTGTAAACTGTAAGCAGAAACCAGAAAGCATATAGTATAAATGCTGCCTTTTGTAACCAACTGGTTTCTATCTTCTTATGAAAGTAAGGTTGTCTAAAATAAAATTATTGATTAATTATAGTCTTTCAAATAAGAAAATTTGAAAAGCAGAATTTTAATATGAAAGACATTTATTTCATGCTCAAAAAATTTAAAATACTGTGAAAAATCTTTTCTTTTCAAAGAAATCCTTCTTACTCATCAGCTGTAATCCTCAAAGTATGCAGGCTGGATTGATTTTGGTACCTAAAGCTTTGTACCATATGTAAATGAACATAGCTTCAAATTCTTGCACATCAGTATTTCTGCCTCCATAGAATATTGGCATAAGAAAGAAATGAGATATAATAGCAAATATATATATATATTCCACTTTTAATCTTAGTTTAGCATGTATACATAGGCTTTGTTTTACAGTAAATTAGAACTGCAGCTGAAAATATATTTGCCAGATTTCTTTTACTGAGCAGTAACTCTGAATATAAAAAACCAAAAATAATAACTTCTGTGCAATATTTCAGCCTTCCCCAATTAACTATGAGATGTAAACATAATAAATCAACCCTTTTATTACAAAAGTTTTAAAGCTCCATGATGTTAAAAATGTATGTTTCTGTTAATTTTATTTTTAAAGAAAATAATGGTTTATTTTTATTTTATTTCCTGCCATTCACAATCATTACACATTTTCTGACTTCTCAGTTGAGATAATAAATTGTTCGGTAAATCTCAGAACTTTACTCTTTTGCCGGAGATAGTCAAAATCCCATCATAGAGAGTGGAACTGACCAAAGCAGCAGAATTACCTTCCAATGGAAAAATTGCCAACTGGAAAGTTAGTTCTATTCCAAATGGGAATAGAAAGGTGAAATTTTAAGATGTCTTATGAAAAAGAAAAAAGAACACTTTAAAACAATTGCTTCACACATATAAAATATAGATGCTTATAAAATATGAACATATTTTAATAAATTTATTCTAATAAGAACCGAATTTGATACCAGAACTGAAATTATATCACCTTATTAAGCACATTAAAAGAGCAATGCCATGATTTTTTAAAAAACTTTCTTGAGTGGAAAATATAATACAACTTCAGTAATTAGTGAAAAACTGTCTCAACTTTCTCATGCAGTATTTTTTTCAAATGGGAAGCTGGTCCATTCCTACTACAGAGGGAAAAAAGGAATAAATTATATGAAAAAATGAAGCCCTCTTTTAAGGGCATTATTATTATAAGGTCTTCTGACCCAGCATTTCCTCAGAGTCCAGTCCCAAAGGGTGCCCTGGTTTCCACCTCAGGGTAAAATTGACTCTGAAGGTTAGGCCAGCAAGTCACGAAGAGTGGCTTGTTCATATTTACTTAATTCCTGCAACCTACTGAAGACTTGTTCTGCAAGTGAACAATGAAGAGAGGAAGCTTCATTCCCTAGTGTGTTCCCTCTTGAAGCCTCCAAGGTCCTAACTAGGTGACTTCCCTTCCCCCAAACATGACAACAGTTTATATCAGTTTCACCTCTCCTTTGTAGATATCCTCTTCAGGGAAAGAAGAAAAGAGAGCTTACCAGCATAAAAAAGAGAAGAAAGCTGATGAAGCCTGCTTTCATTTCTGAACCAAGGGGAATTATTTTTTTAGGAAGAGCACAAATATGTCTTTCTGCAGAGCTTTCATGGAGCCCACCTAAGATAATGCATCAGAATGAGAGGAGGGGTGATACAAATCCTACTAGACTTTCTCTTTGCTGAAAGAAAGAAGAAACTTGCACTTTTATCTACATTAGCAGTATGTTTTCAAAGGGATGCTCAGGGATTTAGTTGGAAAACTTCCATTAACATCACTTGGAGCTGAGAGTATTATTCTTTGTGCTCTGCTTTGAAAACAGACCTCTTTGTGGTACAGGCACAGACACTGTTATATAAATAGTCTCTTTTTCTCACTCACACTTTTTTATTATTATAATCATTGCAAAACAAACAGGCTTTTGATTATGATTGGTAAGGAAAATTTAGCTGGTCCCTTCATGCAGAGTAAAATAACATATGATGCTAATTAGGGCCACAGTGCCCAGCTTTTATAATGGTAACTGTTGAGAAGGTGCTATAAAAGAGTATCTGTTGAATTTTATATACCGCAAAAAATCATTGCAAAAGAAAAGATAGTAATTTAAAAATGGAACAGTGCAAATAGTAGAAATTAAAATATTTTAAGCATCCGTTCTACACAGATGAAAGCTCCTTTTATAGTGCAAATACCTCTTAATTAAAAATCAACATTTAATAATCATGTTATATGAAGCTCTTCTTACTGATATTAGCCTAAGGATAATTAACACTAGCTTAAAAATGGATTATTTTTTTTTCCTTATCCCTGCTGGCAAAACGATAATATACACTCAAGCATGTAGACAGAAGGTTAAAAATCTGTTTTTCCCTCAGATGGATGTACAACATACATTCCTTTGTATTTGAAAATTATGCAGAAGGTCCACAGAAAGTGGATTTTAAAGGCAATAAAGACCTCACTGACGATAGTGCTCCAAAGTGATCCTAGTCTATTAGATCACTGTGACTTGACAAGCAGTAAAAAGTTGGGATACATCTTGGGAGTGAAGCGTGAGCTGAGGAAAGAGGCAAGGAATCAGCTCACCATTGGTATCTGCCAGGGGCTGTTTTCTTGTGTTGACATGGAGTACCATAAGCAGCAAGAACTTAGGACAACACTTCATGTAACATATAAAACACCTGCTGTGCTAGAAATCCAGATGCCAGAATGTGCTGGGCTATTTGATTAACTGGCAAGAGTCTACAATGGCAAGAAAGCATAATAGTATAGGTAAGAGATTAAAATGTAGAATTGTCATATCTAGATACTCCTTTTATTATACATGAGCTCTTACACAATTTCTAAACACTGCTAATGGACACATTTATCCCCCTCCCTGTCAAATGAAGGAGTGTTAAGGCATCACGGATAAAGCATGCAAAAGTGCAGCTAGAACTCCTTCACTTAAAACATCACCAGGCAAAATTACATCATGGTTGCCCAGGAGAAGCATTTTAGAATTGTTACAATGACTTGCAATCATAGGCTTTTATTTTCTGTTTCCTGGGTCATTGAATACAGGTGGGATGTATAGATCATAACATCACTGCTTTGTGTGCACTTAGTATAGCTAAAGGTTTCTGGCATTGCTTGTTTGTTTGCTTTTAATGGACTAAGATGTTTTACCAAATTACTTACCTCTGGAACAGGTTTTACAAGTAGGGCTGTATAAAAATGACTGAGGGAAAAAATTCCAAAAAAACACCATGTACTGAGAGTCCAACAGCATAAGTGGCTATCAAAATTGTAGGAAAATAATATGAGCTAAATGGGAAACTAGAATTGCAGCTGTACTTTGGGCAAAAACATCTAGAGCATTTCTGAGGTCCTTTAATGACTTAGGGGAAAATTTCAAAAATGTAACCAATTTAGAATACAAAAATCAATGCAAAACTATTTTAAAGGAAAATATTCATGTAAATACTCTTTCATGCATTTCTCACTGAAAGACTTCTACTGCATAGTAAAACATGACACAGTGAGGTTTGTTGCATTTTCCAGCATACCCAACCATTTTTTATGAATTAACCAATTCCTCATGACAAAAATAGCCAAGGAAAAACATAATGAGCACTCAAGAGAGTGAATACTTCAAAAACTAGAGACAAATGAACTTAATTATGCTATAAAAGTTCTGTCACTGACATGTAACGGTGTAAATCACCTTCTATCACCAACTAAGGTTTTAATTTCAAAATGTTTTTACATCCTCTCGGAGATGAAATTGTAAGGCTGAAACACTTAGTCACATGCTTGAGCTGGGATTTTACTTAACAGAATGCATTGACCAGTTTCTGTTAACATTCAGATGGGAATTTCATCTTAATCCCACATGGGTTTCAAACCTTCTTAAAACAAACAAGAATATAAATACAAATTTCAGTTTTCAGAATATTACTTGTCAGCATTTTTCAAATTTAAAATTCTAATGAAATTTTTTTATTTGAAGTGTGTATGTGGAGGATAGTTCATAACATTTTCTGATTAGAATACCAGAAAACTCTTACTATTTCCCACTCTCTCTAAATAATAAATTCTCACCACTTAAAGCTTTACGGGTTTAGACTTCACTTCAAAGAAAAGACAGTAAATGTGCCTTTGAAAACCTTAAGCCAAATTCAGTTGAAAGAGGAAAGTAGAAAAGCAAGTTCAAAGGAAGGGGTAATTCAGGAAATTTGAGAAGCAGTAAGGTTTGCAATCAAACAAATCAAACAAATCCAAAGTAAACATCTTTCACACACAAGCTTTTCCTCCAGAAGGGTTAACAGATTTGATTCTGTTTAGCTCAAAACCCTATTCAAGCTCACAGCATTTTTTTACTGTTGTTCTGGATAGGAAAACTAGACCCTACTGGAAGTCTTTCCTAAATTAGGCATTGAATTCTGAATGCAGCTAACTAATAAAAATCAAAATTTTGGAAATATTAGCTTCTGCTTCTCTAACTCTTTTTTCTTATTGTATGCTTAAGACTCAAAGGTTCTCTAGATACTAGTTTCTCTTGGACAAATCTTTCCTCAGTCCTCTTGTGATCGCGAGAAGCAAGTCTGCTGTGACATTTCCACAGATGTGCAGTCTGCTGTATGTGACAACCAAAGGGTTTGCAGGGAGAAGTGAGTTGTGTTGCAGGTATGGAAAGGCTTCTTAAGTCTTTTCTATTTCTTCTCTGTGACCATTGAGGAAAGGGATTTTCTCTGTTTCAAGAGAGCAAAGGTGATTTGAGAATTGTCATGTATTTGGCAAGATTTTTGTGGCATTTACATATGTAAGAGACCGCTCATTCTACTTGTTTCTGATTGGAAAAGTAATCCATCTCATCGTATCTACTTGGTTAAACAAACCAAACGAAACTAAATCTAAACTAAACTAAAAAAAGTTACAAAAAATGTTTTGAAAGCCTGTATTCTTCTGCTAGTTCTGACATCAGAGAACACAAATTATTCTAATGAATCCTTACTACATTAGAAGTGCCAGTAGAAACACTGTGATGGAGTGTACAGTGTACAGAGTCTCCAGTGTACTGGAGAAACTCCTTGTGCTGGAGCAAGGTGGTACTTTTAGTTTAATATCCTGGGTTTGTAGCGAAAGTCACGGACATTGCAAAAAAAAAAAAAATAAATTCAGAAAACAGAAGTAGATAGCCACCTCACTATAGATCAAAGAGGAGAGAAATTTTAATCTAGAAAGCTATGTTTTAGAGTTCCTTGTTGGCATTGTCAGACTATACAGTTCTGCACATGAGAATAAAGGGAGAAATTAAGTTGTGGTTCCATGGCTCTAACATTAGTACAAGGAAAGGAAACAAAAATTATGTGCTCTGATACACTCTTGTGTACACTTCTGTTTGATTTCACTGATTTAAGTGCAGCATTTTTCCATTTCTGTATTAAAATCACCTGTGCTATAAAATAGGTTCCATAAAAAGTTGAGTGACATGCAGAAAAGCATGCATGGCTGTAATTGGTGCTGTTACATATGGAAAATCAGATTTGGTTTTGAGGAATCGTCTACAGAGAGTATGAGGAAGTCTTTAAAATAATCTGGTCCAAAACAGCCCTTGACCATACCAGGAGCTCCACAGAGAGCTGGTTGCACAGATTCCTCTGCTTTCTCAAGGGCTGCACTATTCGATGTTTGTTTGTTCCCTTTTACTGTACCAAAGGCTTATATATCTCATTTTGACTCAGAGTTCTTCTTAACTACCAGCAAAGAACACTAAATTCCCAAACTGCTTCTAACCTGAATATTATTCCCTTATGCTAGCATGTTCCCATGGGTTATTCCCTAAGCATATGGAGAGCAGAGGTGTATCAGCTGCTGCTGCTAGGATAGTGCTAGGATGTAGTGGGACAGTATCTCTAGCGCAAAGTGCATTTTGCCTCTAAAGGTACATATATGCTGGAGATGTCAACATCTCTCAGGAGAAAGAACAGACAGAATCAAAAGACTGCAAATTCTTGAGGGAATTTAACTTTTCCATGAAGGAGAAAATACAACAAGATCATAGAAGCAAAGTCCTTAAGAACGTGCATAACCTGTCACAAAATTGTCCTAATGTTAGTGCAGAGACAAGACTCTCTCAGACAGTTCTTAGCTAATAATTACAGTGTGTCACGGCCTGAAATGACAGTTTATAAACCTCCAGAATGAGTGGTTTGAAGGAAAAAACATAAATATTTCAGTGGTTCTTGTCTTTCAGACCATGTTTCCATTGCAGAGTTGCCAGCTTGTGTTCTAGTTATAAAGAAAGACTTACAAATGAAAGCTTCTATTGCATAAAAATTGTTTTATCTTGATAGGAAAACTATTGATCAGGTTGGAGATATATGGAGAGGCATTTACATAATATTTAATAATACATGTGACAGGCAATTACAAAATATCAGTGGAGTAAGTATCTGCATTTACACATGCAGATGTGTAAATGACCAAAGGTCAGCTTCTTTAATTAAATTTTCTCCTAGGTAAAAAAAATTAAATGTCACATTTACACTGTAATAAATATATTAGGCAGTGAAGTGATTGTTAGGTGTGAATCCCCATTTGTTCCTTATTGAGTATTTTCACATCCCTTTCTCAAAAAGAATGCAGCATTACTCAAATATTTGCCACAAGGGGAAAAAAGAGGTTAAAAGATGTATCATTGGAAGAAGAAAACAAATCCAGTAAATGCTCTCTTTTTTTGCAGGATTTTTGATTGGATGGTTTGTTGTTGTTGGGGGTGGATTTTTTTAATGTATTAGTATTAATACCAAGTAAACTGTATCCTAAAAGAGGTAAGCACTGAATACCAAAAAAAAAAAAAAATAAAGCACTGCAAAACTGTTATTTCAAATCTACATCTCGAGTATAAAAGTTTCATGTATAACTTTAAATTGCTTTCGCCTCCACTCTTTTGCAGCTGGTGTATGTTAGTATTCTGCAGGTTGGTAACTTTAACATCACACAATACATCCAGCTAATGAGATTGCAAGAACATTGTGCTCCTCCATCATTTTCTTATCAGTGACAGTCAGTCCATTAAAAGCTGTAACCCTGAGAAGTGAACTCCAGTCTTAAACTTCTGCATTCTGGAAATGGTCTTCCCTAGGCTGTTAATAGATAAGATGGATGCAACATTTTGTGACAGTTCAAGACACTCGCCCTCCAAGAACTGTTCTGAAACTAACAACAGACCTATTATCTCCTTTTAGAAAAGGTTTTTTATCCAGGACAATTAAGTGCATTGTGTGATGCTGCTGGGAACTCTAGGCTCATCTTCCAGGGTTGCATCAACCCTCATTGATACAATGCCCTTGTCTTCTTAGATTTAATGAGTTTCTTTTAAGTGAATTCAAAGGGTTTGGAAATATTTTTTTTTAGTCATATAATAATTTGCAAACAACTAGAGCTCCTGAATGAGAAGATCTTAATTCATAAACTCAGAAACATAAAAAGGTCATATTTAACAGTGAAGGTTCTTGTACTGTCTTCACTAGAAAAAATAGCAGGTAATTGAAAGTATGGGTCAGATTCTGCTATCTGTGAGAATACCGTGTGTGGTACTGTGGATTTGCATCAGTATATAGAAGCAGAACTTGGCACTATAACAAAGAAGTCTCAAGCAAAGATTTGCCATTGATAATAGTTGATGCCTGTGAGTGTTTGCTGGATCTGAGGATATACCTATCTTGTAAAGAAGAACTAGGCAAAAAATTATTTTCTCATCTGGTCTGAAGACTGTTCCAAGAGGCGTCACTAGTCATACTGAGGGGTAGTGTGTACAGTTCTGGTCTAAGAAGGGTCTGGAGGACTTTGAAATGTCTCAGGGAAGTAGGATCATGGCAACGAAAGAACTTCCTTACAAAGAGAGACTAAAAGGCTAAAATGGGAAGGAGACAGTTGAGAGAAATGGGATTAAGATTTACAAAATCATAAACATGGACAACAGGCCCATAAACAGGTTGTAAGAGGACAAGGCAGATATTTATGCCCCCTCCTACATTTCTTGTCCAACAGCTGAGGATAGTGTTAAGTCTGATGGGAACAGGCTGCACAGTCTCCAAGCTTGTATGGTCTCTGCAGTGGTATCTTTTTTTGCCACTATCGACTAGATATTGAGCTAAATGGACTTCTTGTCCAATCAAGTGAGATATCTTCTGGGAGTTCTTCTGGAATAACACAGATGGGAGGGTATGGCTTTCTACATGGCCTGTGAGTATGTTACAGATCTCCCTTGGCAAGTAGATTGAAAAGTGAACGTTTAACTTCAAAATGACCATTAATCTTCTGAACAGTTCTACTAATGACTCATTTTTTCCCCTCAAGCTCCTAAGGGAATTTTTTTATTTTCTACAATATCAGGAAGTTCAAAGAGGTTTAATCAGACAAGATGTGGTATGTATCTATGTGCATCATATTGGCAAACATAAAAACATTGTTCAGTAACAAGAGGTCCAGAAAAACTGCTTCAACTTCAAAATGTTATGTAACAAGTTGAAGAACTTCCTTAGGAGCGTTTTAGAAATCCTTCTAAGTGAAATAAACTTGGAGCTTCGTGGAGCTGAAATATAAGAGGTATGAGTCTGAGAAAGATCACTGCTAGCTATAGTATAGTTTTTCATCTCTGAGTCAATCTGCATCCGCTATACTGCTGATGAGTGAAATGGCAACTGGGAAATTTGTCTGGGAAATGCCCATATGGGCAGGGTAATAGCTTTTTAATTTTTGAGATAGAGTGAAGAAGTTGATAAATACATTTTTATAAAGCATTTTTACTTTTCAAAAGCAATGCATTTTAATACTACTTTCAAATGCAAAGCAACATAATCATTGATTAAAACATTAGATACCTTGTAAATACACATATGGTGTAGCTTATAATGTAAGAATAAATTCAGTTCTGTTGCTTTCTGGTTCTTAGACGTACAAATAATTCTCAGTGCTGTAAATGAGTGATATTCAACTGTGACCCCTCACAAGAATATAAATTAGTTTTGCACAAACAAGTAGTCAAGATTCCCCATATTTTCACCTAAGTTATCCTAGACAAAAATCAGAGAACAGACTGCTTTCTGTGTTCCTGTGGTGTTTTGTTTCATGGTGCCCTCAGATGAATGCAGTCATTAGCACAGAAAAGTACCTCTCAGCATGTCTTGAAGAACATAATGAAGGAAAATAACAGTTCTTATTCAAAGGCTTTCCTTTAGCTGTCCATAAGAATGGAACACAATGCCCCAGAAAACATTTCATTTAGAGCAAGTTTTGTCATGTGCTTGTGGAGGCAGCATAGCAGGTCCTGGGATTACCAGCCAGTGGAAGCAAGTACCTGAGGAAAAAAAGATAATAAATGGAATAAAAGATAAAAAGCTAGAAACAGATAATTCTGGGAAAGCTTAAGGTAGGATTTATGATTTTTTTTCAAGATAAGCAAGCACAGTTTAAATGCCACTATAGCAGGACTCATGTAGTGCGTGTGTTCTATATCGATAATGCGGTATCACCCACTTCAGGAGGTCCTGCTGAGATGTAGGTTGCTTCAGTGAAGAGCTATGAAACTGAGAAGTAAAGACTGACCATTTTTCTACTGCCTTGATCCTTTCACACTGTCATGTGCATTTGTTTGTATGAGCATTTTGAACACAGCTAGAGACCTGCCCAGACAGAGTACGGAGAGAAGATTGTGTGGAACAAGCCTGACTTTCATTCCTTTTTATGAGATTGCACTAAACAAACTATTTTAATGAATGCACTTTAGATTGTTAGGCCAGAAATCCAAATTCATCAGAGATGTTCTCTACTATCTAGGCAAGTTTAAAACTACAAGCTAGTCTAAAGATAACATTCTGGAGGTAGACAGAAGTAATTTTCAGATGTTGGTCAAAGAAAAATGATGGTTTAAAGCTTTACATTTTGCCAATGGAGTAGTGAAATAAAATCACTTTATATTTTAGAACTCAGCCACTGAATATACATAAACACTTTTTCATTATTCATTCAGATAAGTTAATCAAACATGCTTTGCATAGCTACCATAGAAAAATGTCAAGGTAATCTTTTTCAGTTGCAGTCAACAAAAGCTGACACTGTGCTGCCCAACCTTTGTACCTAAAACACCTACAAATTAAAAGTGTGCTGATAGGGATGTAAATAATATTAACTTGCCTTTAACCTGATTATTAGCAAACTAAATAGGGTAACAACAGTATGCTTGTATTTTGTATCATGGTCTAGACAGATGCAATGTATAAGCATTTTACTAATTGTATCAGCAGTACGAACACAATAGGGACAAGCAAAGAGGCGGGTAGTGATATGTAAAGGGCATCCAATTAACACAAATGTGCAAGACAGAGAAAAGGTAAGTACAAAGGGGTGCAAATAGTATGTGCCTGATACACAAAAGGATGACTGGTAAAACAAAGAAAAATAGGTAAGCAGGATTGGGACATATTAGACTGCCCTTTTGTGGAAAGGAAAATGGCATAAAACCATCATGCATAAATGCAGAAAATCAGAGAAGTTGGAAGATAAAACCACTTTGGTTTTGGTCTCTCATCAAAGAATTCTCCATCCTGATCACTTGGACAACAATGACTAAAAACATCAAGAAGCATCAGCTCAGTGTTATTGTTTACTCACAGATGATTCAGAACATAGTTAGAGAAGACTAACAGTTTTGCATATGTTGTGTCATGATTAATAATTTGTAAGCACAACTGTAGCAAGAAGTGTGCCTCTAATTCATTCAGTGGAGTTTAAAAACTTGCCTGATTTGTCAGTCTTCTAAGCAATCCCACCACAATAATCTCCGATTACCTAATTGGTACATATCTACCTACCTCTGTATTCAATTGCATTATGCTGATATTTTAAGCCAATTCCTTCTTGTCTTATAAATAAAATTATCATTTGGTACCAGTATTATTTTTGAATATGGAAAAGGGAATATCAATATCCAAATTTACACATATCAATATAAGAAGCATGTTGCCTCACAGCTGCCTTGCAGTTTAAACTTTCTGTTGTTATCAAATAAATAGATTTGATATAGGGTGCAACTCTTACCTTGTTTTCCTTCCTAGAACTATATGCTGTTCCAGAAATACTTTAAATGCAATGAAGTTTACCAGACTACAACGCAACAAGAATGGTTGCAGCATTGCTTTCATTTTATTACCATTGGCAATGTTAGAGTAATTAGCTAATTAATATGGTAATAATATTAGCAAAAAACATCAGATGGGGATTAATTAGTCATGCTAAATGTCTCATATTTCATGAGTTATTTTATGGCCCAAGAGAAAAAGAAAATTAAATGAAGGCTAAAAAGCCTTGTTAGTAAGTAGTTCTGTAATTTTCTTTTAAAGCAACACATTAAATGTTGTGTCCTATATGAAGAGTAAGAAAAAAAGATTAACAAATATACATTTGTTATTATTTAGGGATGCATATTAATAGAATGAGTTATACATGTATATGAACTTGTTCTCTAACTAATGTGTCTGGTTATCTAAGTCTCTGCAAAACAGGGTCAAAATAATTGACATTGAAGCTGATTATTTATCACTGAAAAAAAAACATTTTTAATGGCAAAAAAGATTATCATGTTGCTATTAATATTGAAAGGTATTTAAAGACCATCAGTATCACTGGGTGAACATACATTACAGAGTTTTATCGATATGCCTTTGGAAATTAAAATAAAAATGAAACAGAACTCTTTTATTTATCTCTGTGTGTTTAATGCTAATGAAATATGCAGGACCAAGCTCTGGATGCTGAAGGCTCTTACTCAGCGAATAGGTATAGCACAAGCAATGACAGTTTCCTCTGAGTACCTTACATATAATAACTACTTGCATGAACTACAGAGAGGGAATATGGTGCAAATTGAATTATATGATTATCATTAAAAACCTCAGTATTTTATGTTTTATTTGATATAAACTGTCTCATTTTGAATGAAAACACTTTATCAGTTTCTTGTAAGACTAGTGGAAACTTCCTGTGGTGTGTATTGTTTTGCATGAGCTGAAAAGCAAATCTTCCAGGGACAAACTCATCAAATCATTTCAGCATTAAATAACAGTTAATAGTATATAAGCACATGAATCAATTCTTTGGTGCATACACAACACTGACCCTGATCTGTTTAACTTTTACTTTGTCTCAGTTCTTGATCCCTGACTTTTGCAATGAACTTTCTCAACACAAGAATTCACTGCAAGATCATAGACTAGAAATGCCAACACTAAATCAGGATTTTTGTGCCATCAGGTTTGTTATGTATCATCAAAAAGACAATATTCAGCACAGTGAAATAGATTTCATAAAGAGTAACACAGGAATAAGTAAAATTAATTTCTAGTTTTATATTTAATTCAATGAAAGTAATGGAAGTTTTTGTGGATTGGGGAGAGGTGTAGTACCAGTTTCTGGAATAAAAATTCCAGTCTCTGTACCAAAGGACTAGAAGGAATCGCTTGTGGAGTTTAGATTATAATTTTTATCAGTCTTAAATGTCATGCAACTCAATTTAAAATCTAACACATCAGTCCATTAAGATTAAGAAGCATAAAGGACTATCATCCAAGCCTTTAGATAGTGCTAGGATCCAGGAATGGTGATGACAAAACTTATATGCAGGATTCCTGGATAATGCTCAGTGAGTCAGACATATTACAACTTTGTCTGTTGAGCCTAAAAATTGACAAGTCTGTAAGTAACAAATAAATAGAAAAAATTTGGAATGACTGGAGTATTAAAATAATTAATTAAAGAGGCTAAGCATGCTGTCAGCAAGACAGAATGTGTGGCATTGGCTCTATCTGCATTCCAACTTCTGCCAAAATATGTAAAAAACATATTTTTGCTTAAATGTTACCATGATGCAGAATCAGGTTTTTTGTATTTTACATATAATATGATATAGCTGTTACCTGCAATTATGCTTCCTAGCAGCCAGTGAGTTGTCAGAGAGGTTCTGATAGAAAATTTCATAATAAATTCTTCATTTTCATTACAAGGAAATACATAGGGTGACTTCACACATTTAGCAACAACAATGGCAAATTCCTCTATGTATCCAGCAGCAGTATCTTGCAGCCAATCTAAAGGGAAGCAAGACTGGGGAACAATTCTCTCCACTTTGCACTACGTCTTCTCCATTTGAAAGGCAAGTATCTTTCTTCATGGGGTGGAACAATGTGCTTTGTAGATGCCTGTTGCTGTGCTTAGTTTTCTTACTGAGCAGGGCTGCCTACTATCCTCTGCTGCTGATAAAACCATAAGAAATTAAAAGATCTCTGTACTTCCAAAGGGAAAACCCGCGATGCTAATAAAATTTTAAGTCACAAGCCAGCTGTCATTGCTACCTCCCAGGAAGTAAACCAACAGTAAAATCATTCCTACTAGCCTAGAAAACTCCCCCCCCACATCAAAAAGTGTTTTAAATTAAAAGTTTGTTTGCAAATCTCAAAAGCAAATTAATTCCTCTAATAAGAGAGGGACTCTGGCAAAGCAAATGTTAACCTTTTTCACAGCACATATGTACGCGTTATATGAGTCTTAAAATTCTCTTCAGATACCAGCAGTATCTCTGGAGAGTTTATTACACTTGATTATTCCACTTAAGTATTCATAAATATTTATGCACCAATTGATGTTCTCGATGTAATCTTTCAGTGGCTGGTACAAATATGTCACTAAAAAGAACAGTGAGGGAATCTGCAATTAGCAATTAGTGATTCAAATATATCATGTGAAAAGTTGAAAATCTCATTTGTGTAAAATAAGCTTCTGCATTAAACATATGGATTATTTAGTTTCCAAATGCAAGTTACCACCAGACAGCTAAGCCTGTTCTCTAAAGTCTGTTATGAAGCTACCATAATATGTAAAGGCATAAATGTTTACCTGAATTACTTTACAAAAGCTTTGTTTACCCAATATTATGTAAATTTTCCATGACTGTTCCATTCCTCTTCTTCTTTTTTCATCCTTTCTTCACAGTTCTCTTGACCAGTATGACACTAACAGCCTTTTATAGTATCCTTATCAAACACTTCTGTGTCCTTAGAGTATATTGCCTGGTAGAAACACCTGCCAATACAGCCTGTTTGCTTGATTTATAATTTTATACGAGCTTGTAAATTTTGTCATGGAGGTAGTAACCAGACATTTTCATTCGGCTTTTTTTTTTTTGAGAGGAATCTTACATGCAGTATGAAAGTAGGTACAAAGTATTAAAACATTGTTTCCTTTCATGTGTCATTTATAAAGCATTAATCACGAATGCCATATGTTATCACACTTGTCCATAAGGAAAAGAATGTGTAATCCTATCTTTTAACTGGTTGACTAAAATGTATGACTGGATCATATTTCCCCCCTCAAAACAAAGTCCTCGTATCTAAAGTACCCTTCACTTCAGTGGAAGCTCTGGGTTAATGTCAAATCCAAATACAGAAGAGATGGATGTCTACCTCCTGAAGATTTCCATGTAGAACTTCCCTTATGTAGTTAGATTGGGCTTGTACCCCCCTTCCATGTAAGTGGCCTATTGATTGCTCCTTGCTGTCACATTGTGAGATATGCAAAAAATCCACTTACTTCATGGCTGATGTCGTTACTTCTGACAGCTTCCTGTAACTTCTTTTAATTCAGAAATTCAGCCATGAGAAGGCTGCCAAGGAAAAGCTATCTCTGTAGCTTATATGAGTGAAGTTCATCACCCTGCATATGCCCTTGCTTTACATAGTTAATGTCCCAATTGTCTCTGAATGGTCCCTGACTGGTCCTCTGACTTAACCAAATGGACATATCTTCCAATTATACTGCCACAGATCCAATTCAGTCCCAGCTTTACACATAGGCAAAAGAAGTAATTGATCAGAGCTGGCTGCCAGATATTGCAAAACAGCAGCTCAAAAATATTAATGCCAGGGCCTTGGGAGAAAACAGCCATGCCGCTACTGCTGTGGCTCTTGTTCCTCAGGGAACTCCTATGTGTCAGCTGCTGTCCACAGGGAGGCCTGATGCCCCTGGCAGCTCTCGCTGTGGGGTTACTTTTCTCACGTACAGCAGCAAAAAGAATTAAGCTTCTCTAGGACTGTCACCAACACCACTTTACTAACTCAGTTTACTAACTTCTGAGTCAAGAAATTCAAAGAAAGAAACANCCCCCAATATTGCAACTACAAGTGGTTCCTGGGGGCTTTAGGAAAAGCCTGGCTTCATAATGGGCCAGCAGATGGTTGTAACAGGGCTTAGTCTTTTGTTCAGGGAATTGCACTCATCAAATTTGGTAGCTGGTAAGACCCCTTTTAGTGTTTGTTTTCCTTTGTACTCTATAAACGTCTTCACTTACCTCCTGTAATTTCTGTTGCCAAGAAAAATGATGTATTTGTAAAGTAATATGTTTGGAAGGTGGAAACCAATCATTTAGGAAATGGAAAACATATATTTGTTGTGAAATAGAAATGTTCTTCCAAGACAAAATACAATTGGGCCAAACATTAAAATACCTGTTACTTCAGCGCTCGAAAATCTCTTCACTCCACAGGGGACAAGCAAAAGAGAAAAATACCTTACTTGAACTAGTGCTCTTTCCAGTACATAATGACGCCATACACCATATCAGATTCAGATAAGCAGTTTTCCCAGCTTTTTTATATTTCCTTAGACCATGAGAAATAAATTGAATTTGAGAATTTTGTCAGGAATTGTTCAGAAGGAGGGTTATTGCTTCTCTTAACATGTTTTTGGACTGGATATGTTAATATACTTTCATTATGGTCATACCATTTCTAGCTCTCTATCTCACTCAGAGCTATAGGCAATGAAGCAGTTGTAACAACTATCATTTAAGGTGGCAAAATCTGAGGCTGGGACGATTATTTGTATGTGTTAAGAGTTTCTATTTTATGTGAACTAAAATTTAATGTCACTACACAAGAGTGAGCTTTTTATATATTGCTACTATCTCTCTCATTTGCATAATGTAAGTTATAATCAATGCAATATTTTATTGCAAGTTTGTAACAAGTGTCTCATCTATTAAATGCGACAGTGAAGATAGATCCTATATACAGCTTTGAAATGTGCATGAAAAATATGAATAATTGAAAGAAATTTAGAAGATCCTTATGTCGATTGAATCTCGCTTTGGGACATAAATTCACAGCATCCTCTTCTGAGATTCACAGTCATATTTCAGTTTTGGCTTTATTGAAAACTTCAGCAAGGGAGAAATAATGCATATATGACATCAATGGAAAAGTAAGCATTAACATTAACCAACTTTTGAATACTCTTCTGTCAAAAGTGCAAGCGTTAAATGACACTGACTCGAGAAAATCAGTGAAGCTCCAAGTGATTTAACATAAAAGATAGATGTTTTGGTCAAGAAAAGCAAGTACTTAAATGAAAGGAAAAGTTAAAGAAAATATGTGCAGGTGGAGACGTGCAATTCTGTATCATGAAGAAAAATGTAGATGAGTTCCTCACTTTACAGAGTAAACAGACTGTTGGTGAAGTTCTTTCTCATTGAAAGGCACATTTGTGCACCAGCACTGAAGAAGTAAAAATAGCAAGAGAGTGACGTAATCCACATTCTGAAAGACATTGTCTGTGAAGAAGTGGGTTAGTTCATCAGAAATAATCTCTTTGCTAGTTTGAAAATATTAAGAATCACTAACCTCACAAAAAAGACTAGTGTTGTTTAGAAGACATATGAAAGTCAGTGAATTAAAAAAATATAAAAGAATATATGCCACAGACTAGGAGGAAGGTTACGGGCACACTACACATTGTCTTGCTTGAAAAAGGGGAATTTATTGGTTATCCAAGAAAGCTTTCTTAAAGTACTAAAGATGGAACTGAAATGATCCAAATCAAAAATAGCTGACATAAAAGCAATTTTAAGTAAAGCGAGTTTATAGTTCAAAGATGACATTTAAGTACAAAGTGTGAATGAGTCATGGCCTCCTTCCCTGTAAAAATTGAATAAAGATTCAATAAACATAAGTGCTCCAGTTAAACTTGGGGTTTTTTTTAACACTGCCACAAGGGCAAAGGAAGTGCCCATTTTATCAGTCTAGGTAAAACAAATACTAATATTCCTCACCCTGGATTCTGTAAGTACATAAGTAAAAAAATCATGAAATGAAAAATATTTTGTTTTGAACATGCAAAACGTGAACACTCAAGAACATCCTGAACCTTCAAACATCAGAATCATTGTTATCATCACGAGTTATCACAAGGACAGATAAAACCCTCTCATTCCACAACAAATATTCAACCTTGTATACAGAAACAACCGCAACTTGGAATAAAATCGATAGATCTGAGGAAAGAATGCTGCCTCTTGTAGAAGGAGTTGTTTTTCTGCCTCCTTTTACTAGATCAGCATCTAGAAAGACATTAGCTAATAGTGCAAAAAGTAAGTATAGAATAATCTATGCAACCATATTGTTTCTGTCCTATTAAAATGCTCAGAAAGGATTGAACCTTATCCATTTCCAGTACAGGAAAAGAGCATTGTCAGTATAATGCTGATTTCCTATGTCTGCTTGCACACCAAAACAATCCCAGACTTGGATTATGAGATAACCCCACTGCTGGTTTATGGTGCTGTATTAGTGAGCTTTGACAAGAAATTCTACCTATTCCTCTATTTATTCCCCTAAAATAAACCTGCCCTTTATCAGGTGTTATGAACCAGTCACTGGAAAACATGTAAGTGCTGAAGTTGTATAAAAAACACTTCTTAGATTATCATGGAATGAATTTTCTCCTTGCCTACAAGATAATTACATTGCTGATGTTGCCCACTTGGAAGATGCACTTAAATGTATCAGCAGTGCTTGAGATAAAATCTGCTAAGTGCTTTTTGATTAAGTTTTTTATAATTACTCATTTTCACAAAGCATTTATCTATTTGAAGGGCACCTCAATTATCAAAAAGAGGATGCTAATGGAAGCCTTTCACTATTTTGGATTTCTTACACTGATTTGACATTTTTCTTAGGTTTATGAGAAGTGAGAAAAGGATGTGGATGCTCTGTGTGAATCCCACCCATGCCATGATTCTCTGCATTTTAATATATAGTCCAAACTATGTCCCCTCTGTACTATGTAAGTACGCAGAGATGATGGCTGCATTTGTTAGCTTGGAAGCTTGTTGTCTCAGACTGGAGAATTGCAATACATCAGGCAATAGAAGAGACAGAAAAGAAAAACATTCAGACTACAGGTCTTAAACAGATTTTTTTCTTTTTAATAGGTATTGCTTAATTCCTAAGAAATGAAATGTTTTTATGAGACTACTGAGAAATCTGACAAAACTGAATAACACCTTAATAATTTCTGCAGATCTCTGGGAGTGTGGCATTTGAAAAGGCTACAGACACTTTGAAAACTTGTATGAAATATTTGAGAAAACTGAGTAATCCAGTGAGTATTTCCAGAGAGACCTTGCTAGTCTATCAACTGGCCAACTAATCCCACCAGATGCTGTTGATAACTTAATGAAGTCACTGGAAGAATAACTGTGTCATGATTTTAAGAAGAGTCATCTCAAGTGTGAGATGATTCTCATCCTCCTTGTAGAAACTGTGTAGTCAAATGTCCTTAAATGTTTTCAGATCTATATTCAAAAAAAAGGAATTGTGAGTATCTTAGGAGAGAAAGTTATATTCAAAGCAGACAGGAATGTATTTAGAAACATATTTACCATTGCTCAAAGCAGATGAGGGAACATTTGAGAAATACTGTAATATCTTTTTCTCTAGGCATCAGCAATATTAGATGAAACACTGCAAAACCAACAAGACTTTTCTTGGTAAAGGGGGAGTATGGCTTGGGAACCCTATGGAAACCATCTCCAGCCCCTTTCTTTCAACAATAGCCTGAATGTTAACAAACACTTGCAAAACTTTCAGAACATGTCTGGTGACTAGCAGGACAAGAAGATGCTGTAGGTCAAATAATAAATATAGACCTCCACGTGCACTGGCATATATTAATAAAAGATGCTGCAATTTGCAACAAAGACCCATCACAAGCATTATTTTTGAGGAAAAAAGGTCTGCAGCAGTGAAATCATTTGTGCACCTCCATCTACAAATCAGGCTTCACCTAATTAATGGTTAATGGACAAAAAAACAAAAATAAAACCAAACTTCATACTTCTGAAATGTTAGGTAGAGGAAAAGTCATGGTATTTTGCATATATGTCACGACACAAATGCTAATAGTAGATCAATCGTAATTACAGCTTTGAGCTTGGAGTGTAGTAATTATGTTGGAAAACAGACCCAAACAAGAATTTTACATTAACAAAAGAGAGGACTTCCTTAGGATTTATGTATGCAGAGCACCGACTGTATTGCATATTTTTCCAGTTTCACACTGTGAGTACTTCTCCAGGAAAAAGAAACTTGAAAATGCAGTTCAAAACAGACCTTTCCAGGCTTGAACAACCTTTTTGTGAAGAATTAGGAAATCATTGTTCATCTTTTTATACCTAGAACTCTAGCAATGGATAAAACCATAAATATTATTGCTAGATTTTCTGCTCCAAAACTGACACAACTGACTCTAGGCAGTTTCTGCCATGTAAAGAGAGTTCCTTTCTGCACGTGGATTATCAAGAGCAGACTTGGGGATAAATACTGAGTGAGTCCATCGTACTGAGTACAAGAAGTCATGGCTGAAGGCAGAAGAAATGCAGATGTCCAATGAATGACTGCATCATCCACATCTAGTGTTACTCTGGAACTTACACCTGTTTCCATTACTAATAAAAATGATGCATTAATAATGTGGTTAAGTGATATGCATATCAAGCTGGAAGTGTGTGCCAGCCAAACTAAGAATAAATAAGAGAAGGTTGCAGGAGACTGATTAGTGAAGATTTGGAGACGAAAG
Source organism: Nycticryphes semicollaris (assembly GCA_013400055.1). Lineage (NCBI taxonomy): Eukaryota > Metazoa > Chordata > Aves > Charadriiformes > Rostratulidae > Nycticryphes > Nycticryphes semicollaris. The sequence goes on from VXBJ01001916.1 coordinate 29,795, forward strand.
GGAAGGAAGAAGAAATATTTGTCATTTGAAGTATCCGGTCTCTAGAAAATGTCTTTTAGAACAACTAGCACATTTGCTTTCCTTGTTGATGGCGCATTTAAGCAAATACCATATATTTTAAAGTGTTACTTTTTGAGCAATAAATATGTAAAGTCTGTCATGATATAAAATATATATCAAATGGGAGGGTTAGAAAACAACACCTGCTGCTAAGCCACAACTGAATCCAAGATATTATTTTAAACAGTGTGTTGGCAGATGTCTTTGTAGAACTTTGTCAATTTACCATCTCAGGTAGTGAAAATTCTGTTTTCAAGTTACTGATCTAACTTTACAAAAATCATTATGTACTCTAAGTACTTATTTTAATACACCTCCCCTGGTCACTTCGCCTACAGGTGAAAACCTGGTAATGGAATTCATGAATATTGGTTGCAAGGTTTTTAAGGCATTAAGATAACTCATGTTCTTTTATTAGGCTTCCCATTAGAAAAATAAACTCGTTTCTCTAAGTCCTGATTTCTTGTTTAAGTCTTTCTATAGAAAATATTGCCTCACTTGTCAATATGTTAACTCAAACAATTTGAAGGCATTTCTGCACACCAATCTTAAGACAAAGAGCTAGTTTACCATATTTTTGTATAAACTCTATTACCCAGTCAAACAGTGGTCCTTTCTGTGTAATCCAATCCAATAGCATAAAAATTGTTATGCCATGTTATCAAGAATACTCAAAGATAATATGCATGCATCCTGGGTATGTGCCATTTGTTACTGAAACCTTGATGAACAACATCAAACAAATTGCAGCTGCTTGCTGCAGCTGCCCGTTACTGTAAGATATTGAAAACAATTTATCAGATGCCATCCATTCGGGATATATGTACTTTAGACAATATGATGACAAGCTGCTTGGAAATTGTGAGCTTCAGATTAGGAAAAGAGCAAAGGAGAAAATGAATCCCTAAGAAAGAAATCTTGTCTTGACTTATATGAACACAAAACTATTCTTTTGGCAAGCCTGCGGCTCAGCATTGCTAATTATAATGACTGCTCCACTAGGATTTCCTGAAGTATCTATTTTGAATGAGTGATTGGCTTAAGACAGAAAGTAATATATCCCATGAAGGTGTGTATATTAACTACCTGTCTTAATGGCTATGCTTGATATTTCTTTAAAGACACTTCTTAAGAATCTACAGAGTACTGAAAGCTTCACTCAAAGAGGAACACTGAAAAGCAAGAATATCTCCTCGTGAAGATGTGAATGTAAATGACTTCTTTCTTGAAAAAAATTGCCTCCAGAGTTTTGATTTCCAAGTAAAATCCAGTCCTTTCTTGAAGATATGCTTTTGTAAAGTTTGAATATTTTTAGGGATAGAGGGGGAAATATCAACTGCTCTTGTACCCACAGAAAGAGTCCCAGACTATGATTTGTTGTTTGGCATATAACGCTGACACTTGAAGTACCTGGCACTCACTTGAGGTGCGTGTTTTCATCTAGCACCTTTTAAGTCAAAGAGGATCTGAGCTTCCTACAGAGATGTAGTGTTCCCACATGAAGCTGTCTTAGTCTCCAGCAGATGTCCATTTTAGTGTGCAACTGTGACCATAGTCATGCAGGCCATTTCCACCTCTAAGTCTGCACAGCTGGTTTGTGCCTGTGATCTTGCATGGTGCAATATACACATTGAGGGTAATGGTCTGAATGTGACACAAGCTCCAGGTATACCAGATCCTTCCTGTTAGTCTATTTTGAGTGCTGAAACAAAAATCATGATATTTTTAGTAAAGAACTGAGTACAAGAAGGCTGGATTAGACTATTTCCTAGGTGTACGTAGGTTACCAACTGTGTTGGTGAAAGCTGTTATTTATATAAAAATACTCCTATTTTTAAATCTCTTATCATAATTATACAAGCTTATGAATAGTGTCTGTAACAGTGGGAACTGGGAGTGCATCATGGTTGCTGGGACAAGATGTACCCTCTGCCCCCATTCTGATCTGAGGTGGAAGGAACTCTCCATCACTATTGTGCATTGTCTGGCTGAGTACCTGACATAGCTAAGGAAGGGACCAGGAGGACCTGGAGCATACTGCAGGGCAATCCCTGCCCTCAGAGTAGCCATATCCAAGATGAATTAGAGGAAGAAAATCTAATGGCACACAGACAGCTGTAGGCAACCTGTAATCCCTTTGCTGGAACCCCAGTGCAACCTGTATGATCCACCCACACTGAATAATATCCCAGGTGTGAGTCAGTGTTTTCAGGGATGCTTTAGCAGAGATGCAATTTCCAGTGTTGTACTGAAATAGTAATACCTCTAATATACATATATTAAGCAAATAGGTTATTACTTTCTGAACTAAAGTAAAAGCAATCTCCTCAGGAATCCTGATGAAGTGTTTGATCTGTGTCAAACTGTAAGTGCTTAGGATGCAGGATAACAGACTGCAAAGTCCAGCATTAGCCTTTTAAAATTTAATTTCCATATTAATATGAATCAGATCTTCAGAGGTTTACAGTTAAGATGTTTATCAGCATTTCATTGCAAATGCTCCTTGTTGCTTTGAGCATGATAATTATTTGTCGATGGTGTAGTGATAGTAACAAACGATGATTAAAACTAATGGCCTTCTTGAATATTTACAGAAGAATGAAGACAGTGGCTTGCAACTTTTATTGTTTACTTAAATGCTTATTAAATGTGTGGCAGTTTTATCTACTGTGAAACATTTTTTAAACACATACATCAGTATCTTTCCATCAAAACTAAACTCCATGCTACAGTGTTCCTTATGATTGCAGTATTGTACATTGTGTTCAGTTTTTATGTTCTTTGGACTTAAAAGTCACGTACCCCAGAACCACTCTAGGATTGGGAGAGTGTTAAAATGCTTTGTTGCACAGAAATCAGAGTGCTTAGCGACTTGAGGCTGGTTTTGGACTTACTTTTCAGTGCACATTTACCCCAAGGGTCAAGACATCTAGTCATTCAGATCAGCATGCTTTTAAACTGCATTACAGTTCATGTATAGTTTGAATTCATTGCTCCTTTTACGTTGTGAAGCAAAAGTGAGCGCAGGACGTGCACAGAGCTCAATAACACCTACAAACTTAAGAATAGGAAGCTTACTTGAGTGATATTAAAAATCCCTGATTCCACAGTATGGTGGGTTGACCACGACAGGCTGCCAGACATCCTCAGGTATGGGTGGTGCAGGGGAATGGGGAGCTGTGGTCCGGCCATGCCAGCTCTTCTCTGCCGCTCCAGCCTCCTCACCTTTTTCCTTGCTCCAGCCCCATCTCTTCCCCAAGGGCTGCAGGGAAACCCCCGCCCTACCGGGGTGTCTCCCAGGGGTGCCTGGAGCCCCTCCTCCCTGTCTCCTGCTCTCCCCTCGGGGCTGTTTCTCACCGGCTTTCCCTCAGCCCTGGCTGCCGGGCAGCGTTTTGCCCTTTCTGACCCGGGGCGCCCGCCCATGGCTGAGGGGCTCAGCTGTGCCCTGCGCTGGGGCCTTTGGAGCCCCCTCACCGCAGGGGCCGCCCAGCAGCACCCCATGACCAACACCTGGGCACCTACACCACGTAGATGTGGGTATCTTTCTACTGACCTCAACAGCCAAAATCTTCTTTAAAGTTAATTGAATATTGAGATAGCCACCTAAGTTGTGGCCAGCCCTTTTAAGTACGGTCATCTATGTTTCCAGTTTTCTTTTCAATAACTTTGTTTGGGTGAGAGGGTGAAAGCAGGTGTTAATTTCATAATTTTACAATTTCAGACAGGATTTTTCTGAACAAATTGAAATGTCATTTGCTGTATAAAGCACTCAAAGTACATTCTTCCTCTTTCTGGTTTGTGAAAGTGGGAACAATTGTACACTATGTAAGTTAATGAGAATATCTGACTCCTGGGACCCTGCCAACAGATAAGTTATGTGGTGAATCATCACCCAAAAATTATAAAAAAAACCAACACATGGGGAAATCTACATTTCTCAAACTGTGCAGCTAAAAAAATAATTAAAAAAAATCAGGTCTTGATCTCAAAATAATGACGGTAACAAATGCAGGTTCCTCATCAAAAATCTTTCCTTTCTTTTAGGTTTTTTTTTTCACCATAAGACATGTACACGTGATAGAAAGACTGAAAGAACACGTATTTTATTGCTCATTTTAAAGTTGTATTTCGGTAACATGGTATAACAATATTACATGTAATAGTGATTCAGGCTTTGGTAATCAGCTTAGATATTTGTTCTTGTCCTAGTTGATGGACCAAATGCAAAAGTATTTTCCAGTAAATTTAACAAACATCCTTTTGCTATGCAAACAGGGACAGACATTGTCCTGAGAAAGCCCTAGAGAGGCTTGTTGCAGTTAATGATTATACCATTATATATGGAAGTAAATAAAAGAAAAGTCTTGGCTTTCCCTTTGGCAAGAACATGGCTGGTCCACAGCATGCTTACAGACTTCCATTTCTGATGTACTGTGCTCTGCCTTTCCTAAAATTCCTTCTGCTTGACATGCCTCCCGTTCATCCACGAACACCCATGTAATGCTGACATCCAGCACAGAGCAGAATCTGATGCCAGAGATGGACAGAGGTTTTCTCCTTTCTTCAACAGATTCCATAAAAGTCTATCATTATGATTTCAATGATAGTTCTCACTTTTACTTTGTGTTTACAACTAGGCACTATGACACCTACAAGCTGGACAAATAAATTGTACTTAGGTAAGGAATAGTAAGTGAAGACATTTCTAAAATGAAATTTCTTTACAAAATTGCTTGGAGGTTTTCATTTTTTCTGATTGAAAGTGAGTAGACAGTTTGTTTTAGATTAATAAATTTGAATTTAAACAAAATATTTTAAACCATCCATCTCAAATACAGTTTTCTTACGAGTTATTCAATGTGTAGCTCTGTGTATGAGTGATGCCATGGTGTTATGCATACATTGCTGTTTGGGTTTCCTATGGCCCCAGACTTCTCTGGACAGGTTATGACAATAAATGTCTTGTCTGATAAAGCTATGTCATACAGTACAAGAAAAGGAGGAAAGCATGAAGCATGCCCTTATGCAGTGATGTGGGAACAGCGGGATATTCTGCTGAACACCAAACTCAATTAAAACAAGAAAGTCTGTCATCTCTAAATCACAAACTTTTTGAACTCTCAGAACAGTTTGTTCTTTAAAAAAGTCTGAGTACTTGATTTGGGCTGACACAAATGTCACAAACTCAGGAGTTCCTAAGGGACTATGCTCTGATTTTCACCTGGTTGAAATATCACTAGAAGCTGTTGATATTTTTCTATCTATTCTTGACAATCAGGAGCAGAAAATGGAAGTTAACAGACCATTGCTTACAGATAAAAAGACTTCACACTAAAGCATTCTGGTTCTATTTCCAATATAGAGACAATAAAAATTACGGGAGTCCACAGACTGACTCCTTTTTAAAAATGTAAATACAGCCTTTCTTTTTTTTTTCTTTGTTTGTTTGTTAGTGATGCAATCCTTTAATTCCATAGCTTATCACTGAGAATTTGTTACAGTACATGAAATTCAATCAAAAAAAACCCAAACACCAGAATGCGTTGGTTATGGATTATTTGATTTATCCCACACAGTTAACTCTTGGTATTTTAATGATAGAATAATGATACTTGCTGTTGTCTTTGATATATCATGCAAATTTGGAATTTCAGCTACAATATCAAATACAAAAGGTTTTGGTTATTTTTCATTTTACTAACTAAAAGCCAATGTAAAGAACCCTGAGATTTTTTCAGGGTTTTTTTTTTTTTTTAGTCTTGTGATCTCTGAACAAGATGATGACTTTTTTCTTTGGATAGTCAAGATTCCTGTTAGCTGGAAGGGTAATGTTACTTCCTATTTTACTTCCTATATTACTTCCTTACATCCCTTTCTGAACTAGTAAGTTCTATGACAAATAAGACGTTGTCTGCCAGCATCGCACTGCATATTCCTTTGAGTATGTTCTTGTAAGTGCAGTACTTTTATCTTCATATCATGACTTTCTCAGTCTGCTCCATATAAATACATGTTTCTGCAAAAAGATTTAATTCCAAGTGGATTATAATGTTAGATTAGTCTCAGCCAAGCGGCAGGGCAGAACACTCTTATTTCCTGCAGTCACTTCCATTGTAAAAAGCGTTAGAAAAAGGAGCAAGATTTATTAGCAAAATAATGTCAGTCAAGTGTTTCTGAAGATATTCTCTCTTGGCATTGTCAGATTTAGCAACCCTTTCAAGGGTACATATTTCAAGAGCATACATTTGAATTTTAAAATATGCTTGAATATGTACAGATATGTTACAATACTGAACTACACATTCATAGGAAAGTAGTAAATAGATCTCTCACAAGCAGCATGTTTGTGAGAATTTTATTTTTTACTTCTAAAACTCACAGAATAGCAACAACTTTTGTGGTTTACTGAAAGCTACAATTAAAAGTGTTTTGGGGTTTTTTTCATCAGATTCTATGGGATATGTGAAATAAACAGGAAGTTCACCACTGCAGTGAGAAACTCCATGCCACTACTGATATCCTGTCAAGTACAGGAAAAATAAGAGTTTTGTGCAATGTTTATATATGCAATTTATTCCAGATCCAAATAAATTAGAGGAAAAAAGAAGGTTACAGAACCTCTACTGTATGTGAGTTTTTCTCCTGTGGTGTTTGCCATGAAGAGAGACTCCAGTGATTTAAACAATTTGTAACAAATGGAACGATTGCCTGCTTGCAGGATGGTATACAGTTATGCACATATTTGTCTCTAACACAACAGTGATCTACAGCACATGCTGCTTGTTCTGCTGCTCTGTCCTGGTGATCATGGCCTGAGCCATGCCCTGGCAAAGCCATCCACCTCCCTCTGGGCACAGCATGTTTAAAGGCCCCAGGGAAACAAAGATGGTTCCTGTATTGTTGAGTTCTGCCTCCTTGCTCTGGCAGGGGGGTTGAGAAGATTGCTTCTGTGACACTACAGAAAGGAATAGAAAGTGAAGTGGGTTCCACTGTCCAGTTTTGAGACAATTCAAAGAAATCAGGCAGTCCCTGGGCACTTGTGGACTGCGGAGGAGATCCCTTCCCATTCACTGGAATGTTGAGGTTGAAATATTGATCATGCTGAAAATGGTTGCTACCACAACCTATTGAATATGCTCACATTGTTCACATCTCATTTTGGCACTCTGGAGTGAAATACACTTTTTTTGAAGTTTGATTCAATCTGAGAATTCAATGTGAGAGTCATGTTTTAAAACAGTAGTGAAATATCTAGACAACTAACAATCAGCCTTTAATATATTAAGCACATTGCAGGTACCATTCTCAAGTGCTTCTTTTTCATATGTACAAGACATACTCATGTATGTCCTCAGATTTAAATTCAGAACACATTCCTTCTAAAGTAACTTAGTGTTTCTATGAGATGATGAATGGATTGAAGTAACCCATCTCGACAGAGAAAGATATCATCTTAATAATCTGATATTTTATGTTCTTTGTTATAATTACTTTTGCCTCAGATTAATGAATTCCATTTACAGTAGCAAGCTGGCAAATTAAAACCATTCAGCTCAAGTATGAAGTATAAATGGAAAGATGAGACTATTTGGATGTGAAGCATAAATTGAAGTATTGAAGAGTCATTATTTACAAAAAAAAAAAAATCATGGTGTAAATTTTATTAAAAAGAAATCTTTTTCCCTCAGAAGAAATCAAACACATTTACACTCTTGAAGACAAAGCCACAGAACTGAAAAACTAAGTTTTCAATTTTCTTCTCAAATCACTACCTTTATTCCCACTTACTTTTCTGTATTGTATGTTTTGTTCTTCCTATCTCACTCTTTGTTCTGCCTGAAGTCCAATCATTAAAAGAAAAAAAAAAAAAAAAAGAAGAAAAATTCCCAGGATTTTTAAAACAAACTTCTGTTTCTATGTAAATCCTTACTTGTTTAGAAATGCATGGCCTCGTCTCTTTTGGAATGCACATCTCTTTCAAACAGAGTCCCCTTGTAACAGCTGTTCTGCAACACTGCAGAGCGGTGCTTAATGAAGCCGTTCTGTTAACCTGTGAGATGGACTGGATACATAATCTGCAAAAGAGCAGTACCAAGGAGCTGGGACACAGGGCTCCAGGTCACAGTGCTGAGAGCAAAGGCATCGACATGAGAACCAAATGACACAGGAAGAAGTGGCCAAGGAAATCAGACATCTCCGGATTGAAAGGCAGCAAGTAACTCCATAGCAACCAGAGCCTGAGACAGGCAGGTTTCCAGTGAAGAGGAACCAGACAGCATCCTGGTTATGATTCAGCAGGCTCTGAAGTGAAGTAGCAAATGACACAGAGAAATACGTTTACTGCTGGAAATGTCAGAAGTCTGGTCATTTTACTCATTAGTTCATCCAGAATGAAACCAGCAGTGGACAGACTAATGAAAATATGACCTATGTGTAAATCCAGGGTCCTGAAATATCCTTCCAGCCAGCAGCATCTGACTTGAGATTTGATAGGAAAGATCCTAATAGTGTCTGGAGCCCCAGCTGCTACGTTGCTGGAACAACTATCTCCCCCCGCCCCAGCCAAAACCCAACAACACTCCTCCACCCTAAAGAATCAAAACCATTCCAGGGAAATTAACTTCATTCTATAGGAATTACCTTTATGAGGCAGAGTGGAAAAGACCAAAGGACAACTTTTTATGTGTGTAGTTGTCAAAACTCTATAGATATAAAGTGCGGCTTTCATGCTGTCATGGAATTTTACTGTGGCAACAAATGTAATACTACCTGTCAGGCTGTAAGGGGACCAAATCAGACAATATCCATATAGCAAATAAAGACAGAGAGCAGTGGGGAGTTATCCTGCAGATATTAGAAAGCTATGTTTTCCCAGTAATGTGTGCTCTCAGAACTACAAAAGGAATACATACTCTGATCTAAATAGTTGAATATGCAGAAGACAACACAGTATCCTCTGTGACAAGGTATGAAAAGGAGCCTATGACTCCATATCTCAGAGCTTAGCACACAGAGGTGAAAGAGTAGGAGTCTCCAGCACCAAGGGCTGCTTTTGTGTTTAATCCAAAACTGTTTCATGTGAAATATATATGGTCCTGGGAGCAGTAAACAGAAGAGTAAGCAGCAAGACTGTGTCTGCTTCCCTGATATTTGTGCTGCTGAAAGAAGCGATGTATAAGAGGTAAAACAGGGACCTGTATTGTTCATTTTCCCCTTTTCTTTAATGTGCCTCAGCTTGTCATCTGGGAGTATCTCCATTATTTCTGGGATGCTGAAAACACTGTTTGTGTCAGCTTCTCCTTTTGCTGTGAAGTACAGGTACAAAGAGGGGAAGATTTCATTTCAGCATGCTGATGTTCTCTCTCCCTGTGCAATTCGAATAGACATTCTTATTTCATTCTCATATCTATTTTCTGAACTGTCTTAGCAGTGCGTCCATGGAAAACCAAAAGGGAAAAAAAGGGGGAAAACAAAGGAAAGAAAATAAATAAAAAAAAAAACCCAGACTTTTATAACCAGATGCTTAACTCATCATTGCCTTTGCTGCATGGACCTTTTATGACATATGCAATCTGACATCTGATACTTCCCTCTTTACAACAGAAAATTCCGCCAGATTTACACAGTAGAGTAAAGTCTACAGTAAAGTGCTATTTCACTGTCATTTAAAGAAGATACAGCATATGGAAACCTGTGAAGAGAGTAATTAACCATGAGTGATTCCAAACTCAGAGCAGACCATGGGTGATTTGGAATGGAGGAAGGTGAGCCATGGTCATGCTATGACAAAGAGGCCAAAGAGCATACAATCAATCCTGTTTTTTAAAGTCCTAATATGCAAATTTCATCAACAGTAATATAAGAAGTTTGACTACACAGAACTCTCAGTTTCGTATAAGCTGTTCTTCAAGGCATATCTTTTCTCCCAGCTTGCTTACAAAGGGGAGGAGGGAAGGAATCGAAGTCAAGAGACTATAGCTGTTCAGACTGTGAGTCTTGTTAGGTTTTTGTCGTATTTGCTTTGGTAGGGCTGTCACTTGTTAATCTATCGAGCCTGCTTAGGACTACTAAATGTATTTAACTTTGTCAAGGGCATTGTAGCTTAGGATAGGCTCCCTTTTATGTAGCTGTTATAAACCCACTGTTATCAACTTGCGGAATTTTGCAAGTTTGCTCTCTGTTTCATCATTATCTTAAAGCCTTGGCGCTCAGTTCCATGTGAATACATGAGTATTTCAGATTTCATTGTAAAAGTACGATGAGTTTCAGTTCTTGTAGGATATGAAGAAAAGCTCTTTCTCTCTCTTTTGAAAAAGAACCCCCACATTCTGTTATTTTTAAGATCATGATTACTAATGAAAATTCATCATGTTATGACTCTTCTGATTCAGTTTGACTAAATTTTCAGTCTGAAAATGTTTTTAAACTAAGTGTGTATTCAAGTATCAGCTAGATATGAACATATGTTTCTCCTGTTGAAATTCAGTTAACAAGACCGACCAAAGGAAAAATGTTTGCATAATATGTTTGTGAAAATTGTTGCCACAGGAACTTATTGAGGCGAACAGTATAGTTTCTTTCTAAAGAGGAGTGGATAACTAATAGTGTTGCTGAGGATCCATGCCTATGCAAGCTAGGATGATAATAAGGTAATCAGATTTCATGCTTGAGGGTGTTAGCTAATCGCCTGCAGAGGTTTGGCACTGCACAATTGGCTGAGTGCATCTTGTTTATTTTTATGCTTGCTCTGAGACATCAGTTTTTCACTGCCACTGTCAACCGCTTACTGGACAAGATGAACTAAATGGTTTGTTCCAGCGGGATGAACTCTATGTCCTGTAATAAATGTTACCATAAATATAGCAAGCCATCCATTTTAAAACATCAATGAAATGTACATTATAGTATAATAACTATTTAGTGCACATGTGTACTGCTGCCCTCTACTGATTTACAATCATAGGCAAATGGAGTAAAGTTTTGTGTTTCTGGCTCCACAGAGAAAACCAAAAAAGATGTTATCTTCACCATTTAGTATCTGCATACTACGAAATAGAACACTTTATGCTTTAGTAGACATCAAGAGCAGGAAAAGCTTTTCTTTTCCCTAGAAGAGAAGATAAAGAAAAAGATGTTCTCATGTTTTAGGGATAAAAATGGAAAGACTCTTCTCTGACCATCTCATCACCCAGCCTTTAAAAGCACTTGGTGGAAAAATTTCTACTTCCTTGTCAGCTGCTTCCTTTATGTGCCAGAGAAATGGGACCCCTGACGAGTGGCGCAGAGGAAAATAAGCTGTTCCCTGCTCTTTGAGGCAGTCATCTCTTCCAAGCTGAAAACAGTCCTGATCAAGATTAAAGTAAGCGGGAAAACAGAAATGTGAGGGACTTGAGAATGAAAATTCTGAAATTAAATACCCGGAATTTCAAAAATGGAAAAGGCTTTGATTAAATATCTTTCTTGCTAGAAAGGGAAATGTAAGCTACAAATAAATCTTTGTGAATGATGGGTGAAGAAAAGGGGGACATGACTCAGCCCCCATATTCTGGAGTATCCTGAAATACTGATGTTTTCATCATATTCAAGGGAGGATCTACTGGAGCAACATGTTTCCTTTCTTGTTCGTGCACTTGTTCTAGTTCATGTTTCTTTGAGCAGACCTGGGCATACAAGTGAATTTCTCCTCCCAGCACTCTTAGAGGCCAGAATAGTAAAAAAAAAAAACCAAACAACCCACCACTGATTGTGCTTGTCCCATAAACAATGCTCAGTGTGCCTAAAACAACCTATAGAGTCATATATGGTAAAGCCAAAAGTTATAGTCACCCTAAAGTATAACACCTAACCCTTTTTGGCAGCCCTATGTAATCTTTCTGCCTCAGAAAATTTTGTACTTGATCAGTCCTTGTGTGTGAAAACCATATTTGACTTAACCTCTTTATATATCGATGCAGTTTCTTGTATAGTATTTTTATGACATAAATGGTTTGTCTTTCCTCTTGTCCTGCTAGCAGATAGATCACACGGACTTCACACATTCTAAGACACATTTAGAAATGGCACAGACAAAAATAAATGTCAGTGTATTTTGTTACAGTCCTTCACACTTAACTTTTAACTTGTCAATTAAAAGTGGTATGTGGAAGGTACTACACTCTTTTAACAATGTCCATAAACTTTTTATTGATTTAATTGTATTCCAAGTCATTAAGCAAAATGGCTCTCAATTATCATTAGATAATAAGCGAAACACAATGCAAACAGGAACCCAACCAGCTATAGAAGCTGACATGTTTTCTTTAACCTACCATGTGTTATTCATTAGGTCTCTCACCAAGAAAAATTATATTATTGATTTAATAATATGATTGATTTGAAAGCCAAGTGGACCAAAAAAGCTTCTGGAGTGCTGTGTATTCTCAACCTTTTTATTCTGTGAATAGCTGCAGCAAAGCTTCTTTGCTTTGGGCTTCTCATCTGGCAAAACATTGATTTTGAATTCCATCTATACCTGGTTCGTTTTTTCATCTACTACTTACACAATATATAACACATATTTTCCTACAATTCAGGAAAATTTAGGTGAGTTATGAAGCCATAACTGAAGACAGCATATGAAAATCTTGCTCTCCTTTACAATAGCCCTCCATTATGCTAGGCTCTCAGGTACATTGTAGAAACGAATATTGCAGAAAAGGACATGGAGCCCAATAAAAGAATTTTGGCTGGTATCCACCATTTTGTCAATCACTTGATGATCAAACAAAGCTGTCTTTAAAGAAGTTATATTGAGAGTACTGACAATCTAGTCATGCCTCAGAGTGGACCTGTGTTGTGCATAGAGTCATAATTCAGGTGCAAGTTGTCTGTTATTAGATGTATTTGAGGTAGTAATGAAGTTGTTAAATATCTTTCCTTGACACTGGATTGTACAGGAAAGATGTGATTAATAAATTATATTGCTTGAATTTACAAATTACTACACCTCAGTCTGTCAATGTTCACTTTACCATTTCATTACCATTCTTTGACTCAAAGAAGATCCATACATATCCAGTTACAAAAGTTACTCACCTATTTTTAACACTGGACGCTACATCAAACATCTAGGATATTATAAGCATGACTAAATATTTTCTACTCTAGTATTAGGGTAAACCAGTCATTCAGCTGGAGGCAGAAAGCCATAAATTTAAAAGAGGAAAGAAAGCCTTCAGAGCTCAACCAGCTCAGGCCTGCAGGTGCATCTCCGTAACACAGTGCATTCATTCTCGGGCAGCTAGCCAAGGCTGAGGTCCGTAATGCTATTGATACATGAACAAACTAGCTTTAAATTTATTTGCATATATTTGCAGACTTTTTAATGCAGTGTAGATAGATGCATGCATACATATGCACAGTATTACAGTATGCCTGTCACCAGCTGCTGCATGCAGAATTGTAATTTAACAACACAACACAAAACAGCTGCTCTTGACTGCTCTTTTGCTGCAGGTGCCATTCCTGATTGAAATTACTGTAGACTGAAAGCCCCTGTGTGGTCAGATTCATCCTCTTGGAAATTCTACAGTGACCCAATTACAGCATTGCAGACCGTGTGGGACAAAATGTTAGGTTCAATGCACCTAAATAGCCATACACATCTGCAAAGTGCTTTAACTCTTATGTACTTGCTTAACAATCAAGAAAAAACCCAACCTATTAAGAAGAATTAAGAAAAAGTAACAAGAAAAGGTACGAGCCCACATAAGGCTTTCTTGAGGAGATGAGCCCCATCACAGAGAGAGACGAAACTGCTGATGCAACCCTCATATTCAGCTGACTTCAGCCAGGAGTAGTGTTCAAAACACAAGAGGATGTGTCAACAGTGATAGCCATGGGCACCCATACACAATTCTCACTATGGCTGAATGTAGCATCAGTGTTTTGTCACACGTTTGTTAAAATTTTCTTACGCTTTTGTGTTTCTGAGTGCAGTTAACAGTGAATACAGTTAATAGAAGGCTCTGAATTCCCACAGCTTGGACTAACTGAAAAGCTTCAGCCAGGCTGCTCCTCTGTAAGCTACCCTTACTCTTTCCCCGGTTTCACTTGCATCCTACCCCATTGCAAAAGGGTCACCTCAGCAGTGAATTTTTATCTTTGAATTTTACTCCCTTTGAGTCTTTTAGAACCTAAATGGCATACAACTCATGATATCTTTACAAAACTAGTGATTAAATGTAGTGTACTAAAACATCCTAATTTAAATTCTTGCCAACTCATCCTTTAGGTGCAGAAATCTGCAACGCAGCAGCCATTTTAGATTTTTTTTTTCCTAGAAATGCTATAAAGCCTTAGAACTCCATGTCTTTTGCCTTAAAATATTCACTTTTTTCAACCAAAGCCTGAAAAGATAATGATGGACTAGGGAGACAGAATTCACAAGACAAGGAGGTAGACAAAACAAGCTGGAATACAGGAGTTTGCGTACTTTACTTCTCACATAATTTACAAAAACTTACCTAGTTCTGGATCCAAATTCTCCAGCTCAATCTCTTTTTTCTCTTTCTTAACTTCAAAAGCGTCTTTTTAACTTAAAAAATTCTGCTGTGATAACAATGCTCCACCTAGTGGAAATAAAACTGTTTGAACTATTATGACTATTATAAAGACTATCATATAAACTCAGAGAAGTCATCTCTCAGTGCCTAAGTAGTCATTTTTTCCAGTGATAAGAAATAAGTGCTGGTGTTATTATTATAGTATAGTGCCAATTTAAGAGGCAAAAATACTGTAATTTCAAACTATAATGGTGAACAGAAAGAGCAAACCTCTTGGGGATATGACATAATTATGAATCTATCACTGATTTGCTTATGATTACTCCTTTATAGAGAAATAGTTAAAATAGTTGCCTTGACAAAAACATTTCTTATTCATTGATTTGTAAAGAGTTAGTAGAGAAGATCTGTCAGATCATATTGTCTAAAACTAATATATTGCAGTAAATTCACCTTCTTGTCTCAGTAACTTTTGTTTTATTAAACTATTTTCAGTTTTGTTGTAGTGTCCAGAGACTTCAGCAGGGGATTGACATCCCATTGTTTTTTATGTTGTGAACAAACTTAATGAAGAACTAATCTTCCCTTCAAAAGTTCATAATGTGGTGGGTTTTTTTCTCATGATGCAGTGCATTCACAACTCAAACAGCAAGGTGGGTATGTTTCATTCCAGAGGGAATTTCAGATGAAGAGGTGTAGGGAACAGCCAGAAGCCTTTAGGAGCCTTTGAGGGTGAAGTGTGAGACAATTATTATATTTATTTCCATGGGATAAAATATGCAGTACCTGGTGGCCCTGTACCTGTGAAAACTTGCATATGTTCTAAATCAGCATCTGGCTTACAAATACTTTGATAAATTAAAACAACAACCACAAAACCCTCACCTTTCTTATTGCATTACTTCAGTGTCTTGGAATTGTAATAGTCCAAGTACACAATGCAAAGAACACACTGGATAGATTACACAGCTATATACATTGCAGAAAGATTTTTAGAATCCTAGAATGGTTTGGGTTGGAAGGGACCTTGAAGATCATCAAGTTCCAAGCCCCTTGCCATGGGCAGGGACACCTCCCACCAGACCAGGTTGCTCAAAGCCCTGTCCAGCCCGGTTTTGAACACCTCCAGGGAAGGAGCAACCACAACTTCTCTGGACAGCCTCTTCCTGTATCTCATCACCCTCACAGTAAAGAATTTCTTGCTAATATTAAATCTAAATTTGCCCTCTTTCAGTTTAAAACCATTACCTCTTGTCCTATTACGACACTCTCTGATAAAAAGTCCCTCCTTATCTCTTCTGTAGGCCCCCTTTAAGAACTAGAAGGCTGTTATAAGTTCTCCTTGGATCCTTCCCTTCTCTAGGCTGAACAACCGCAACTCTCTCAGCCTGTCTTCATAGGAGAGGTGCTCCAGCCCTCTGATCATCTTCATGACCCTCCTGTCTTTGAGAAGGGTAAGACAGACAGCTCCCATTGGAAATTAGTGAAAATGCGTGGTGACCTCTCTGAAAATCTCTTTCAATTCATGTTTCTAAATTCTTAGTGATATACAAGAAAAACTAAACAAAAGCCAAAATAAGTATCTGTAGGTCATTATATACACATATGTATGCCAGTACTCACTCCATAGTGCAAATCAAGGAAAGACTGGTGTCTGGGGTTTGTTCTCATGCAGTGATTTGTTTCCAAACAATGCCTATACAACCAATAAATAACATGACTTCAAGCCAAATCAAGTGAGATAAAGAGCTGAGTATGCAGAGATATTCAAAACCTCTCCAAAATAACATGCTTATTTTTAATTTGTTCAGGATCTGTTTTCTCTTCTTTCCTTGTTATGCTCCAGTGTTCATCCTCCCTCCCAATATCCTTTTCTCCCAATATCATCTTCTCCCAATATCCTCTTCCTCAAGATCTCAAATCATCACAATTGACTGGCTGAGTGGAGGCAATATTTACAGAAATATACATTACAAGTGTTGTCAAGGCAGCAATTTCATTCTCATTAATAATATTTCTATCATAAGGATATTTCTAGCCTTCACTACCTTCCATCAAGGTAACTGTCTTCAGTATCACTCATTTAACTTAAGTGGACATAAGCCTGCTATGGGACTCCATAGCAAAGAAGCTAAGATTTAACTCTGCATACAGAAATATACAGGGAAAATTACCATGAAAAAAAGGTAGGGTATCAATTTTAAGAGTAATACTTTCTCTGAACTGTCCTCATGCATATATATCTTTAATATGCAGGAGGGGTGATGCAGCCTAGAGCTTTCTGAAATGTCACCACTGACAGACACCACTGCTGTTGCACAGTATGTCAACTGTGTGGTTAATAGTTACTTTTGCTTTGAAGCCCCAATGTGGTTTTCTCCTTGTTTCAAAGAGTAATCTTGATTAAAAAAATAATAAATTACCCAGTGCCAATGCAAAGACAAACAATTTTTTTAAATGGATGTTTTATTATTCCAGCCCACAAGGTAGAGAGTGAAGTTCAAGAAAAATTTAATAACATAATTTGGTGGGATAAATACTTTTCAGTAAGATTCAAAAATTTGGGCAAAAATTGCACAAGCCACTGAGCAATTTGTTCTGTTAAAAATATGGCAAATATAAGCCTATAAATGTCTTTCATAGTTTAACCTAATCTTTCCTGTCTCACAGAGTCTGAAGATTTAAGGGTCATATGCTTAACCTTTAGGAAAAGATGAACAGAGATCAAAATTTATGATATTTGCTTTGTTAGAAACTAGATCTAGCTAAATAATTAAATACTTGCCTTTTTTCTCAGAGCTACTGATTTCCTCTATAGTGATCACTCTGTATAATGAAACCTTTTAATCATCCTTTATCTTCTCAGAAAACATCTCTTTTTCACTGAGAATCAAGGAAGCTAAGTTATTAAATAGGCTATTTGATACAGTAACATTTCCTAGATTAAATAAATTGGTGTAAAATTTGCAGATTTAATCTAGTCTCAGAAAAAGAAAAGTAATCCCTAGTCTAATTCCTTAGTATTCTTAAGTATCTACATTGACTTCTGCAAAACAGTAGTTATTCATGCTCTTTACCAGACTTGCCTCTTCATTTTTTTTAACATTAGCTTATTTTCTAGGTTTTAGTTTGCCTTTTTAAAATTTAATATTTATATTCTGTTTTTGCCTGTAGCATAACTGAACAGTATCTTCAAAAACATTTAGATGAGGATTGAGCAAAGAAAGATAAAGACAATGGAGCATATTTTCCTAAATCACATGGGTACTTGTGAATGGTTTCTTGTATTGTGATATCACAACCACTGATGAGAATAGGAGATACACCCATTGTCAGACCTCAATATTACACATATATTATATGTTAACAGCTGTTTAAATTAACATGTACTTATGTTTAAGACAGCAAGTGCATGCATGACTGGTCTCTGTAAAGTGAAGATTTCACTAATGGCATTGTTTCATCTTCTAAGCTCCCTGTGGCCAGGTAATGATTGAGAGCTAGTCATCCAGCCACATCACAATTGTACAGGGAACAGGAGACTTGTATTGCTGATGGGAACTTCTACACTGAATGGGTCTTAACTCTAAAAACACTGGTCATCTCATGTCTTGTGGTGACTCCCAAGACTAAGAGGGACCTGCTGCTTTTGCTCTTTCCAGTAGCCCCTTTGTTGCAGTCTAATTGCATGGATTCCTTCTTAGTCAACATTGGGCTTTTCCTCTAGTAATCTTGCTGGAAGTCCTCTCAGTGATCTCCCCTGTCACAGATATCCCACCCTGCCCAAGTTTCCTGTGAGTTGAATTGTGTCTGCCCAGAAGAGAAGAGATGTGTTTCCCACCTACGCGCTCCAGTGTCTATAGACCCAGATTTTATCAGCAAGGAGCAGAGAGTGGAGTGGGGCACAAGAGAAAAAAGTAGATGCCCTTTATTGTAGGAAAACTTTGAACATCACTCGTGCAATTGAGGACATCAGGTCCTCAGCTCATATGGCATTACTTCATGAATTACATGAATGATACATGCATCAGATCTTCAGTCCCTGTCATATCAATTAAGATGCTGGCCATTGGAATTAGAACCTCTTGAGGCTTCCTCTTTCAACCAAAAAAATAATATTTTCATGTTGAACTCTTTATTTTATATGCAGTCCTCTAAAAAGGGAAAGTTGCAGATTATTTTATATTGGTTTACTTTTCCTCCTAATCTAACCCAGCGTCCAGGGCGAATCAGAGGGAACCAAAAGATACATGACTTTGTTTCTTCTTAATTCCTCTGCATTCAGCAGTAAGGGCAGGTAATTATAGTAGGAAAGGTGGAACCAAAGATGCCAGACGTCCCTTACTTCCCTAGAGTTTTCTTGGCAGCAGATGTTTTTCCTGGTACATGTGGAAATACCTACAGTTTGGGGAGATATAAAACATCCATTTTATTTGAATCGACTGGAAATGCCTATCTGGAAACTTGAAGATGAAAAAATCTTGCTTTCAAAAGTGCTTGAAAGCTTAGGTATGAAAGGCATTGTTTCTATGACCTGTTTACAAAGCTAGAAAAATTGATGCTGGTGGACTCAAATAAAACAGAGAGCACCACAGATGAAGAAAGCTGAGGGAAAAACGCATGCCAAGTAATTTTATCTCCATGTCATACATGACAGTCTTGAAAAGTAATTGCTTGGACAGTCTGGCTATTTAAAAATTACTTGCTCTGAACATTCATGACATCTCTTGGGTGAAGTAATTGCCATTTTGTCCTTGATTAATTTTATGGATTAAGAGGAACCAACTGATTATAAAGGTACCATATTGATTTGTCTGCTGACATGTGTAATGATTTTAATTGTGCCTCTTTATGTTAACTACTTTTGACTAATTAGGAATCAATTCAGTGGGATCTGTGAAGTGCTTCATTTACTATTGTATTTCAACCAAATATTTTAGCTTCTCCTTTCTTTAAACTTGAATGGATAAAAGTAAGAACTTTAACAAACAGGAAAGTTCAATAAACTGAGGAAAACATAAGCAATTTAAGAAGAGCAACTATCTGAAATGGATATGTAGACATCACAATGATTTGCAAACCAAAGCAAATATATAACCATGGTTCTAATCAAAACAAGAACAAATGTGAAATTCACACACTAAAAGCAAGATTCATTTTGTGAAACAACAAAGTGGCAGGAAGAGATTGTAGATAGCAGCAGTGATAATCAGTTTTGCTCCCTACACTTCCATCTTGCTGTATTTTCCTCTTCATCTTCTTCTTCCCATCTTCTCATCATTCATATAAGAATGAAGAGAGAGAGAAGGAATTGGTTATTGTAGCCAAGCAGTATATCCTATCTTCCCTGCTCCTGCATTTTACTGAGTATTAGGAAATTGTTATTTGTTGTCTGCACAGAGCTCTATCCAGTACCATGAGTCTGCTCTCAGAATAAGGCACAACTCCATGTACACTTGCTTCAATTCTGCCAAATGCTGAAGAAATGCTATGCAGCTCAATCTTTTTCCCAGAATGCAGTCACTTTCTCATATCTCTTCCTGGTCTTTGCCAATGCTTTTCCCCAGCTGCTGCGACAGTTCCTAGAATTCAGTCATTTTTCTGGAGGTCTATGTATATGCTGTCCAAAACTCAATACTCAACCACTAAGGCACAATTGCCATCGTCCCACCTGCTGTGTATCAACTGTCTGTATTAACATTTCTTATTTCTCAAGCTGCGTGTAAGATGAAGACACAATTTTCTTGTATCTGCTTAAATGGTGTTAGATCACATCCACTATAATTCAGTCATATTTCAACTAGAAAGCCCCTCAAACCTCAGACCTTACTCATCATAAAACCAGACACTAGGAGACACTAGGAATTCATTAGACCAGTTATATGGTTAGATTTTCCTATTGATATACCTGTGAAACTTGACAGATACTTAATATTCATGCAGTTTCCCTTGTACAGTTTACCTTCTTTCTATAAATACAGTCTAGATACACTTTGTAATACTTAATCCATGTGGTATGTATGCATTTAGCCTGCTAAGCAGAATTTATGGCAAAACTGCTTAGCAAATACAGTAACATGCTAAAAAATTTTATGCTAGCAAAAGATGTCTTTACAGCCATGGACACCGTTATTGTTACTAACTTTGTCTAGATCCCCTGCGATTGCAATTATTATCATACATAATTTATTTTCTTATTACTGTTATTAACATTGAATAGATAACTTTACCACTATTTACTCCATTTTATTAGGCTATTATATTTTTATTACTTTACTACCCTTTACTGTTATTGTCATTGTGCAAATGGCTTGCATTGCAAATGCCTTCATTATCAGTGAAAACTGCAAGGAGACAGAGCTCCTCGTTCACCGTTTCTAAAAATATCATAAATTGCTCTTGATAACTTGGAAGACTCCATATATGCTGAACCAAAAAATACACAAAGCACATACCAAACTTGCAAGAATAATTCACCAATCTATGGTGGATTATATATACTCCACCTGCATAGCCAAAGAGAAAATGAACAAAACCCACCGAACTCTTATGCATATTTATCTTTATTATATCCCTTTCTGCTGTTCTCTCTATCATTATAGCACCTGTGTCCACTGAGAAAACAAATTGAGCACTACAGAAAAATTTCTATTTTTATCAGTCATGCTTCAAGACTGGTTATATATGTTATTATCTCCAGAACTCCTTTCCAACATTATTAATTCTGTGATATTACAGGAAGTAAATTTGATTTCATAAGCAAGAGCATTTGCTTAACACTTATGGCCTGTATCTGCATCCCATGTCCTGATAGGTGTCCAAATTGCAGATACTGAAGTGATCAGGTGTTGGCCTCTGCCTTATGCTAGAGATTAAATATTGTGAAGATTCATACCATCACATAAACTGAAAGGTTTCTAGGATCCATAAGCCTTTTAAGTTATGAAATAAACATTCCATATTGAGCCCAGTGACTATGCTTCCTAATGTGTATCTGGATAAAACAACTATATGAAAGGTATTGAGTTTAAATTTTAGCACATCAAGAGATTTATTACTTGCTTTGTACTTTATTCTAAACTCCTTATTGTTACTTATTTTAATATCTATGTGAACTAGTCAAGTTTTGGTCTCCTGCTGTTGTCCTTTTCACATGTTCTTTTGCGAGTTTAAAATAGACTTTAATGAACAAACCCACAAATAACAAAAGGAGAAAATAAATATAGTCCTACATAATTGGTCCATTGTTTCACACCAGCACTTAAGCACACACTGAATTAAGTCACGGACTCGTCTAATTTCTATAGATTTTTTTGTACATTAAGTCCATAGCAGGTGTTTCCTCCTTTATCAATTCCTTAAATCTTAGGTTGACATCTACAAATGATCATTAATTTAGAAGCAACACATCCTATTAACTCCTATGCACAACATCCATGTTTGAAATATACTTTAAAGTGGTTTTTGTCATTTCATTTCTACTTATGAAACTCAAAACCAGCCAGGAAACTATCTTCATATCTTCCATATAATTTCTTCTCTGGAAGAGTCCAAGTATTTAATATCATATTTGAAACTTTTAAAATAGCAAAAGGAAAATGAAGAGCCTGCATAATACATAAAGCAAATGTAAGCAGAATAAGTGTTCCTTATATATCCTGTCTAGGTAAAAGCTAATGGGATCACACAATGAAGTAGGTTTATCTCTTCTGTTTGATCATCTGTTTTACATTCCACTAACGAAAACCCTTCCTTCTTAAGGTACTTCAAATACCATTTCCAGTGTGCAAATTTCAGTGTTCCATATTTTTAAAGACAGCAGCCACAAAAATCTTCTGCATATTTTTTTTAAATGTAACCCACTCTGCAGTACAGTATAGTTAATGTTGAATACTGGACATTTTATATTTGGTCTGCTCTTTCGAAAATGAAGAAGAGGACAATTGTGCTGCTAAATGGAGAGTGCAAGAAGGGTGTGGGTAGAAAGAACATTCTAGTATGCATATATTATTGTTGCCAGAGGGGTTTTTTGTTCTTTATGATATTTTAATATTTAATTATTTACTTTGTCTCCAAGGCCTGTCAATCTAGTCTCATAATAGTGAAACTATCCAATGGAAATGATGTGGGTATGAGTCCACACAAAAATGTTTGAAACAGTTTGAAAAAATTCTAGAAATAATTTCTGGAAAAATAAAAAAAAAAGAAAAAAATAATAAAATCCTAAGAGAATACATAGTATTTTTCTGTGGTAGAGCGTTTTGAAAAAGATGGAACTCACTTGTGGCTTTTCAGTTTACAAGGAATATAATTATCTCAAAATGAATGTTAATGAAAATTTCATACTCTACTAGCACCTCTGCATCCATCTATCCTGAATACATATTATTCGCTTACTATGGATCTTTTCCAAATATGCCCCACTAGATTAATTAGGCTAGTATATCATATATAGAATACAGTACTCAGTATTGTAAGTGAGTTATCCAAAGAAAGAAAACATACAACAGTATCCTGTGTTATTTCCAGGCAGGTAATTTTATTTTGAGTATTTTCAATAGTTCAGTAAAGATTATTTTTTAAGTTTTGACTGGGATTCACTTACATAATTTTTTAGATCTCAGAAGTACATTACAGTACTTTTAAAGTACTAAAACTTATTCACTGTCTCATTAAAGTTAAAATGTTTTTAATGGTCATACGATTGTTTCTTGGAATTGGAATATAGGGTTTAATGTTCATTTTTGCCATAGTCTTCATCAAGGCACATAATAACCCTGAGACACTCATGTAGGCATTTATATACTTCTGTATAAAATGTAGATATTATATGTACATATGTATATAGAGAAAGTGTGGATTTTAAAGCTTTAATGAATGAAACTTTATAACATCACTGTAAGGCAGCAATTGGAATGACTAATTATGTTTATTAGAATATAAAAAATGGAAAGAGCTGAAAGGAATTTTAGAAGGTTAATAAATACTACTTTGAAACAGAGTTTAGACTTGAATTTCCTTTACCTTCATACAAAGGTGAAAGCACAAACCCATGATTTATTTATTTATATTAATAGTGAGCATTTCCCAGCCACAGATGAAGATCCTGCTGTGAGAGCTACTAACAAAACAGAGACCTGGTCGTCAGCCGCAACACGCACTTTAGAATGGAATGGAATGGAATAGAATAGAATAGAATAGAATAGAATAGAATAGAATAGAATAGAATAGAATAGTCAGAAGGGACCTACAACAGTCATCTAGCCTGACCAGTTCAGGGCTACTCAAGATAAAGTTTGTCCACATGCTTCTTCAACAATGATAGGGTTGGGGCATCATCTGCCTCTCTAGGAGGCCTGTGTTTGACTACCCTTTTGGTAAAGAAATGCTTCGTAATGTCAAGTCCAAACCTCCCCTTGCATAGCTTTGAACCATTCCCACACATCCTATCACTGCGTGTCCCTCTCCACTTCCCTACCTCAGGAAGCTGTAGAGAGCTATGAGGTTGCCCCTCAGCCTCCTCTTCTCCAAACTAAAGAAACCCAAAATTTCTTAGCCCTCCTTAGAGTACATTCCTTCCAGCCCTTTCACCACTTTTGTTTCCCTCCTCTGGATGTATTCAAGCACCTTCACATCCTTTTTAAATTGTGAGGCCCAGAATAGCACAGGGTACTCAAGGTGAGGCCACACCAATGCTGAATAGAGTGGAATAAACACCTCTTTTGATTAGTTGGTTATACTATGTTTGGTGCACCACAGAATGTGGTTTGCCCTTGGCCTGCTGTTAACCAGCACCCCCAGATCCCTTTCTGCAGGACTGCTCTCCAGCCACTCCTCTCCCAATTTATACTTGTTCCCAGCATTACTCTGTCCTAGGTGAAGAATCTGGCATTTCAACTTGTTCTGCATAATTACTCCAGGAACTGAGGTTAGATTAACAGGTCTGGAGTTCCTTGGGTATTCAGAACTCTGGGATGAATCCTACCAGGCCCCATGGATTTATGAACATTCAGTTGATACAGCTGCTCTCTTGCAGTTTCAGTGTCCACAAATTGAAAGTCTTTTCTTTCTTCTCTTTTTTCTTCTTTTTTTAACTTAAAAAAGATATTTAGACACTTACAGCAAAGAACACTCTTAAATAGCTTTCACAACTCTGTATTTCAAAAGCTGAAATTACCAAAAGCACAAATATTTTTTTCTCCTCTGTTATAACTATGAGTCCCAAAATTGTAGTACATGTGTGGAAATAAAAAAAGGCCCTGTAACTTTTCTAAACATGTCAGTAGCACATACATATTCTTAAATAGTTCAAGAAGCTCTATAGGCTGTCTGCATAATGAAAAAAATGCTGCAGATAATTTTGTTTAATAAGTGTATTTGGGCTTAATTCTCATAATAAGTTGTGCAAGGAGTACTTCAGCTCTAGTAAAAGAAAAATACAGCATTATCTATATTATATTTGTTTAATGCACTCAGGGTTTGAGAGAGAACCTATTGAAGGCAATTGAAAAGACTTCAATTGGGGTCAATTGGCTTTGGAATTAGTCTCTTAAGTATGTTCCTGCTATTTTCTGGGGTTTGTGGGTAGGGTAAATGATGTACCGTTTTGCTCACTGATTGCTCAAGCTACAATGGATCTGGCATGCTTTCAAAATTTGTCCCATAGAGTATATCAGAGTGAACAGTTCTGCTTGTATTTGAACTGCACTCAGTATATTAGTTTCACTAACTTAAAAGTTTCAGACATGAGATATTGCAACTGGAGTCATAAGTGTCATCTTCTATCTCATGCTCCATCTCAGCCATTTGCTTTTACTGGCCATGAACTCATTAAGAACTGAATTACCAGAATGGGAAAACAGTCCTCATTGACTTCAACAGTGATGATACAGCAGCAGTCACCTGTAAAATTCTGACACCTGCACATACTATTAAAATTTTAACCACTGGAGACTGTGCTTGCAGAAGAAAAGCACATTAACATAAAATCTGACATTCATGCCACAATGATGACAGTCAAAGAAGACAGAAAGACAAACAGACAGATTGTATTTGAAATCTCGTTCCATATGTAGTCAAACATAAAAATATTAACCGTTAAATAAAACATAAAATATTAACCGTTTATTTAATCTCAGAGGTGAGTAATACCGTAATCATGCGAACTTTAAATTCTAATCTATTTTCTACATGGCTAGACAGAGCCAGAAAGATCAGAGAATAACTAGAGTCAGCTCTGTTCCTAAGAGGTGCCAAGGGCTATAACATAACACCTTTAAGAGGTGTCCCTAGATGTGTGCTTTCCTGAGAGAAAAGAAGAAATTCCAAGAGATGTCAGTGGTCCCCCTGCCTGTTACAGCTCAGATTCCAGAGTGATACGTAAAGTCAGCAGCCTTCCATTCAAGGATCCTGTGATTTGTGCGATCTGCTGAACGCTTGGTTCCCAAATTAAGGACAATGTAATCTACAGTGTACTATGTGGTAAATGTATTTTTTTCTTCTTTTGGAGATGTACAATATAGTAAGGGTACTCTGTTTAACTTCAGTTTAAACTTGTTTTCTCTATATGAATCCATAAAGATAGGGAATGATCTAGGTGAAAAGGATCTTTCTTTCTCTAAAATTAGTAAATACAGTGAAATGTCAGCTTTAGTGCTACAAAGTTGCTTAAAAACAGCTAAGGCCCTGGATGTCAAATTTTTGTCACTGAAATTTAAATAAACTGGACTGGCCCTGGGAATAAAGTTTTATTCTGGTTAGAAAACTGCAAGATTGAAAGTGCCTTTAAAGCCTGTCAAGGCTAACATTTAGGGAAAAGTCATGTTTTTAAAGTACAATAGGTTCAATAGATTTTTTTTTTCATCTAAAAGCTTTTATTTGCATCTATTATTTATGGCTATTAAATGACATTAACATTGAAGACTAATGCAAACCACAGTATATGGTTCACTTTTTCCGCTAATTAAAGATTTAATTTTTTTGAAAGGAAGAAAGAAACACTAATGCCAATTTTTACAGTGCAAAGTGCTTTGAGATGGAGATAGAATAAATGAGTAGGAGTGCTTTGCTTCCATGAGGAGAGATGCCAACAGATTGTTCAATTAATTGGCCACATAACTTGAAATCAGATGGCTTCAGTATTTACTGGCTGCAGCTAGAGAAAACATGTCATCATTGAGTACGTCTGTACTTTCACCCTGAAAATGATCTCAAGGTTATATTTGTTATCATTCAGACATCAAACCTAGAAGCTCAGGCACATGGAGCACATAGTTTCCTTATGCCCCAATATATATTTTATGATATCATTACTAACGTGGTAAATGTCTTACAATGTTTCCAGTCATGTTCGACACAGATTATTCTCTGGTATGTGTCTTGGAACAAGTTATGCGCTTCACTTTTAAGAAAGAAGCAGCAATGTATTTATTGATATAAAACTGCAATTTAACAAAGTTTGATAGTAAATGCAATAGTAGTTTAACAAGATTCAATGGCAAGACACTTTCCGTTATTTGCTGCATAGAGGACAGGGTCAGACAAAACTATCAGAGAGACTCTCCTGTTGAGTCATGAGGTTCAGAAAGGACCCCCTTGCTTTCTAAACTCCCCAGAGAGGAGTCTAGGTGTGGCTGATCCAATCCTAGTCACAGACTTGGTCAAGAGTTGATGTCTAAAGGATTACATAGGTGTAATCAATCCCTTATATCACTTAGCTAAGATTTCAAACTTTAGCATGCTATTAATCACTTACCAAGAGTCTGTTGCAGTAAGGAATCTCTCAACCTCATGGAATAACCTTGAGAGGTGTCCCTACTCAAGGGGGCATTCTGATGTGCAGCCCACTGCTGTGCAAGAGAGCTCAAAGGGCTCTTGGGCTACTTCACTGTTTATGGGTTAAGATGATTGACTCATAGTCATATTTGCATACCAACTGTAGATGTCACTTTCTTCCAAATTTGGCTTGAGTCGGACATTGACCAAAACTGCAGTTAGGTGGGCGCATTGCCATAAGTTAGCCCTTGCTGTCTTCCCCAAACCCACCAGATGCATCCATCACAACTGCTAATGGTGGTTATTGCTTGAGCAGGGTTATGGGAAAAGCCAGGCTCAGGGCAGGACAGGGGGAAAAGCACACACAGGATGCTTGCTGAAACTGTCACAATTAAGCCGGTGGGATGTAAGGCAGGTAAATGTGGGGAATGTACTGGGTTTGGCTGGATAGAGTTGATTTTAATCCTAGTAGCTGTATGACTTTATGTTCTGGATTTGTTTCCAAAACAGTGTTGATAACACAGGGACGTTTCAATTACAGCTGAGCAGTGCTTACGCAGTGTCATGGCCTTTTCTATTTCTCATGGTGATGTACCAGCGAGTAGGCTGGGGGTGCACAAGAAGTTGGAAGGGGACAAACCCAGGACAGCTGACCCCAGCTGACNCAATTACAGCTGAGCAGTGCTTACGCAGTGTCATGGCCTTTTCTATTTCTCATGGTGATGTACCAGCGAGTAGGCTGGGGGTGCACAAGAAGTTGGAAGGGGACAAACCCAGGACAGCTGACCCCAGCTGACCAAAGGGATATTCCATACAATATGAGGAGCAATTGAAGGAGCTGGGACTGTTCAGTTTGAGGAAGAGGAGGCTGAGAGGAGACCTCATTGCTATCTACAACTGCTTGAAAGGACATTGTAGAGAGATTGGTGCTGGTCTCTTCTCACAGGTAATTAGTGATAGAACAAGAGGGAACAGCTTCATGATGCAACAGGTTAGGTTTAGACTCAACATTAGGAAAAAATTCTTCACAGAGTGATCAGACATTGGAGTAGGCTGCCCAGGGAGGTGGTTGAGTCACCATCCCTGAATGTGTTTAAGAGTCGTTTAGATGTGGTGTTGGGGGTTATGGCGTAGGGGAGAACTTTCTAGAATGGGGATGATGTTTGGACTCAGTGATCCCAAGGTTCTTTTCCAACCTGAATGATTCTATGATTCTATGTTGTACTCAGTAATAAAAGGAGGAAGCACAGGGGGATGTTCAGAGTTATGGTGTTTCTCTTCCCAAACAACTGTTACACATGACGAAGAAATGGCTTTCCTGGAAATGGCTAAACATCTGTCTGCCAATGTGAAGTAGTGAATGAGTTCCTGGTTTTGTTGTGTTTGTATCTGCAGCTTTTGCTTTAACAATTATATCGTCTTTATCTCAACCCATAAGTTTTCCTACTTTTACCCTTCTGATTCTCTCCCCTGCACTGTTCTGCAGGAACAATGAGTGAGTGGCTGTCACGCTTAGTCGTCTACTGTGGTTAAACCACTTCACCCAGGTACACTAATAACTGCTCTTTAACTGAACATTTTTCAAGTGTTTCTCAAGCTGGATATATTAGTTGTACAGAATGGGTGCATCACAGTGAAAGGTTAACATGAAAGAAGGAGAAGGTGATGACTGAAGCAGAGGTAATTCATAAAGAAGATGGAAGAGGGTAAACACGTACATTAAATGAAAGGAAAAATAAAAAGAAGAAATAGTTCTGGTGGAACAGAAGGTAAATGAAAGTAAGGTACTGAATTGTGAAGCATCAAAATGGAAGTGAGAACTTCAGCTCAAGGGGAAAAAACTGTAGCTAAAGATGAACTCGGTCTGATAGCAAGTTGAGGGTGGAACTCTAAGAGACTTGCTAAAATTCTGGTTGACTTCTAAGAAAAGTCTAAAAGCATAAAAATGCATCAAGTTGTGGATCTAATTACCCTCTCTTTTTAAGCCCCCTTAAAAAGTCACCATTTGAATTCTGGCAAGCAGGCATTTCTTCTTGAGTTCCTTTTTTTTTTTTATTTAAAGAAGAAAACTGAAAAAAAAAATCTTCAGAAATATTTTTTAGGAAAGAACGCCAAATGGTTCAGCTGTGAAAAATACTCTTTTTTTCTACAGATACTCACTCTTGAGAGTTACATCTCCATATGTGACATATATTTGGGGAAAGCTTGATACAGAGCACTCCAGAAATATGGCCTATAGGAATACTGCACAGCTTACAAATGTCTCAGGAGGAACTACTATTTTGCTATTTTTGCCTGAGGCTGGCTCTACCACACAATTTTTAGCTTTATACATGAGACTGATAATTGTTTTCTTTTTCCAATATGAAGTTCTATGGAAGAGTTTGTATATATCATCTCAAGTAAATGAAAACTCTGACCTCTCCACATTTTACTTTTTTTGTATGTTCACTGTTGCTGGCTGCAAGAGATGTGGATGGAAAAAGAGGAGGAGGTGGGTGTTCAAAGGAGAGTCACAGTAGCATGTTTTGCTCACCTTTCCTTTCTTCCTCCCTCATCTACTGCAAACTATTATTTTGAAAGTAAAAGGTTTCCATACATTAGATTATTGCTCTGCTTCTTGTTTAACTGTAATCACATTTTGTGTGCCAAAAGTTGGTGTTTTTTTTTTTTTTTTCCCCCTAATCTTTTAATTTTCCCCAGTATTGGCTGAAGAGTTACATGAGCTGGCTTTTTTGTGGGGAAATACTCATTGTCATTTGGGGAAATACTCACTGGTAAGAAAACGTCTCTTGGTCCCACACCTGTTTCTTGGTACAATGGAAAGATAATCAGTGTAGATTTCTTCTTAACTCAGAGACATGCACAGCCTTTAGGCAGCGTTTTTGTTGCATCTAAGCTAAATGTTATTAAAGGCAATTTTGACTATTTTTAAATATCTAGGTCAACAAAATACCAATATCTTGCCATTTTTACTATTGATTTCTATGCACATTTATCACAGATGTTATTCTTAATCATCAAAAAGCATTTTTTACTCCCATATCTACTCCTTCTTTGTATTTGCAAAGTTTATGTTTAATATTGATATGTATTCCATACACTGGTCTGCTGTTCAATTTCATTCATTAACAGAAGTGACAACCAGTGTGATCAGATTATCTGTATTAATCAAGAAGACTGGAAAAAGAAAACATCATTCCTGTTTTTATAGCAAGAGAAAATGAGAAGCCAAAGACGTATTAATTTTGAACTAACTCTGGTACAAGTGATTTAGTTCAGTTTTAAAAACAAGAAAAATACTGAAGCAAATATTCACACTCTGTTCAGCATCTAAATTGTAGCTAGGAAACAAAAGATTGTCCATAAAGCTACTTCAGATCCAACTTATATGAAACCAACTTAGTTTTTCTCTGTGACAGGGTTCAAAGTCTCATGGATAAGGTTCTGAATAATACAACAACTTCCAGATGCAGATTTTATCTTCAGCTCTGTGAAGAAGAGTCCTGACACAAGGGTGGTAAATTTGTCACTTCACTAAGGTAATACTTTTGTGGACTATGCTCACTCTTACTTTTAATTTTTGTAAGGATTTAATAAATCATTTTACTCATGAAGATAGAAGGTAATGCTAATTTCTGTGTTCCTTACTTGAGTCTAACATTTCTATTGTCAAAGCAACAGCACACTTTGCCTTTCAAAGATTGCAGCCAGGTTTGTTTAAAGAAAACATAAGCAATATAGTGTTCTTAATTTTCAATAGCTGATTTTCAGATACTTAGTGCTTTGCATGTCCTGAAAATAAAACAAATGTTCTAATGCTAATTTAAAATGGGTAGAGGAAAACACAGTGAATTATTACATTCTTCTGAAAATTTCACTGATCTTTCATACTAATTTTTGTAAGTAAGACATTTATTCAAGTGTACATACATATATGCAATTCTTGACCTGGCTTACTTTTTGGTCTGCGGATTGTCACATGTTCAAGGAGGATGCTAGCAATTTTATGTGTGCATGACTGTCATTAAAACACTCTTGAGTACAAGAGTGCACTAATGCACAAGTGACTGAGAGTATAACTGCAGAGACCACAAGATGAAGGTCCTTACTAGTTAAAAAATTGTTTGCACGGTACTTAAAGCCTGAGTGAAGAAAGTTTCCTTTTCTGTTTACTTCATTAATACACAGTTGAAAACAAAAGTCTATAAAAGAAATGATGGCAAACCTGCATTTATTGTACTGGCATTACTAAAACGCAGCAAAATCTAGATGAAATAAAATGTACGAAATTATTCTTGGAACGAGTGCAGATAGTATTATTTAAAACAACAAACCAAATAAATAAATAAATGACAGAAACCTGACAGCTTACATTATGCTGTGCAATTCACTGTGCTTATTCCACCAACTTAATAATTTTTTTCTTTCAAAGTAATCCCACACTCTACAAAGCCTTTTTAATAATTACTGCTGTTTCTCATCATAAATTCCCACAAGAGTTATAGCAGCAGATTAAACTTAATATTCCCAGTTCTGTGGATGTCATTTGACTACTTCCCCTCCTTTTCCCAGCTCTTTCAAACTGTGTATTGATTTACTATGATTACTGCCTTGTAATGGTCGCATGTACGGACTCCCTCATGTAGCACTCAGACAAATGCCATTTTCACTGTTCTTTGTATAAACTCCCTTCAATCAGTGGTTAGACTTTCAACTCAGTTAATGCTCTCTTTTCCCAGGTAAATAAAAGTAGTTTTCTTTCAAAAGTATGGAGTTTTATGATCAGATCCCTGTGAGCTTTTTGGTTTACAAGATCTCACCAGGACTCCTGTGATACCTGCAGACAGGTTCTATTGTTATCTACAGACAGGGATGTCAAATATCCCCACAAAAGTTAGGTGTGAGCACAAAACCTCAATGAGTATGTATCTTTCTTCAGCATCTTTTGAAAATTCCAGCTACAATTTAAGAAAAATGCTAAAATAAATTCCAGCAGTTAACCAGAAAATGGCAAATTTGAAGTCTATTCCAAATACATAAATACAACATCCATATACATAAAGTACAAAATCTACCCTTAACAGGATTGGAATTTCAAACTTGATGTCTTTCTGTTTACTTAGCTGGACTATGCATAACCAGAATGTAATATTAAGATTATATTTGTAAAGGATTTTTTGGGTTTTTTTTTTTTTTAATGCATTTTAAAAAAAAAAACCTCAACAGATTAATTATGTGTATCTTGTTTAAGAAAAAACTAAAAAGCTGGATTAAAAATTGTTTCCATTTTCCAAACAGCCATACTGTAATAAATATTCAGAAAGCAATTTAAAGTATTTTCAGTAGACTAAAGATTTGGACAGTCTTTTTGCTTATAAATATGCAAAATATATTTGAAGTTCTATAAGTAGTTTTTTTCATATACTGTTTATATTTACTGTCCTGTCACCATTAATCCATCTCTAAGTTGTATCATATGAATATCTTCAAGGTTATTTATTAACATACTTTTGGAGTTACAATTAGAACTAAAATTCACTAGAAACAAGCCCTGCTTTTTTCTTTTCCATGAACTTATCTCACTACTCTGTCATTTCTTCTGGAAACACAGCTGAAAACAAGCAGATTAAAAATGAAATTAAGTTTGAGGAGGATTTTAATGTTTTGTATTTTATGACTTTCTGGATTAAAATTGATTAATTTATGGGGTTTCATATTAAAGAAATTTCCTATTTCCCAGAGACCAACACTGCAGTTTCCAGAAGACATCAGCTCAAATATTCATAGTATCTTCCTCTGTTAGAAAAACAAATCAATTTTAGACCATTTAACAGCATAGATGTCAACATTTTAGATATTTACATCTTTCAAGCCCCATAAAACTGAGCAGTGTGCCACACAAACTCAGTACAGTCCCATAATTTACAAGTTCATTGTTTTCATCTGACTATTTGTCTCACATGGTGTTACTGCTTTTGAATTTCAGGATGAAGCTCCACTATGCCGTGAGGGTGTACCAGCATGGGTTTCTGCTGGCTCAGGAATTTCTTCACTTCAGGCCTCTACGTGGCACTGTCACCCAGAGTAATAAAGACATTTGGCTTTCTGAGGGGCATGACATGAAGACTAATAATAGTCTAATAATTTACAGCTTTCTAAGGGATATCTGAAATACTTTTAAACCCACAATATCCACAGTGTACTCACTGTTACAATACAAAGATTCTTTTCATGAAAAAAAGAAAATGTTTGAAAATTTTGTGCAAACCAGCATGTGGTATCAGAATCAGATCCTAATTCAAAAACACTTGAGACACGACAACTGGTACAAGGACAATAACCTACTTAACTAATTTAAACTACATCACAGACATTTCCAACCTAAATGGTTCTACGATTCTATGAGCTATTTTGAACTAGACTTTAAAAATGTACCTTAAATAAACTGTCACCAGTTAATATTTTATTTGGTTGTTTTCACACAAACATATGACAGTAAAAAAAGAAGACACTCGAGGCATGTACAAAAAAAATATTAATCTATACACACCCCACATGCAGTTTAAGTAAAATATCATACCCAGAGCTAAAACAAACATTCTGTTTTCAGTTATTTTGATGGCTCAGTTTTTTATTATTGATTTTTTGTGCGTGTGCAAACAATATTGTGCATACATAAAAAGAGTATTTCACTATGAGTTGAGTTGTATGCAAATATCCATTAGTAGAAATCTCCAAAAAAGATGAACTTTTCTAAGCTTTTCAAAGCTTATATCTCACTTCTCTTTTATAGAAAAAATCAAAAACCCCAAACAACTATTTCAAGCTACTTAGCTGAAAACTGATATTCTGTTAACCTCCTCAAGCGCACTCTCACAGAATAATAAGAAAGTGATTTGAAATTGTAAAAAAGTGGTACACCTTTGGTGCTTTTACATGATCAGGTAATGTTTTTTAGCTCTATGCATTGTACATTTTCCTAGTGGTGACATGATTATTAAGTTGAAATGATAGAATTTGCTGATAGTGATTAAATAAAGTAAATAATCAAATTGTTCATGACAAAATGTTGGTAGATATAATGAAGAATCATATTATGTGATATTGATACAATTTTTTATTTTAATTTTGTTGTTACGATAGGTTTAATGGTGCATCAGGATGACTTCTTATTGACTTTAGGCACAGAAATCTATTTCAAGGCCAAAACTGTGTTGGTTATTTGAGTTTAAGACGCATTCATTTGCAAATCAGAAAGAGCAGATGTAAAACTGGGGCAAAGTTTTGTATAAAAACAAAAGTTCACATGTATCTTTTTTAAAGTTGTTAGTGGCATAGGTAATTTATTGTAAAAATAATTTTACACTAGATATATTTGTATATTGCACTGTAAACAATAAAGCCATAAATTCAGCTCAAATGTATTACGTTTAATAGATGCAGAATGCAGAAATACGAATCTCTCAGAAGTTATTGCAACCTTCTCAGTGGTGTTTAGTCAGGAACAATATTTATTTTGGTCCTAAGGGGGGACAGTTTTATATCAAATAATGCTGCAAGACATTATTATTCTTACTAATGTAATTTGGAACATCTGATATAAATCATCTCAGTTTCCCTGGTGTATAAATGCAAAACATTTAATTCCTTTGAGTATTAAATAATAATACATACCTCCTATTTGGAGATGAGCAGAACATCTTCAGGAAAAAGCAAGATGAAACTTAGATTTTCATGTTCCGTACAGAATAATAATGCAAATATCTTATTTTCTTGTTTTTGAATTTGTAAAAAGTTTTGTAAAACTGCTTTTATCTCCTGCATGTTAATATCTGGAAGCATGTATTAAAAATCACTCTTTTTTGCTGATTTACTCAGAATTTGGGTAAAACACTGTTAAGAAGCTGAATCTGATTAGAATGTCTCAAGATGTTGTCCTGTTAGATCTTCTTTGTCCATAGTTCTGCAGCTGCCCTCCCTTGCTTATATTCACTATTGGGTTCTCACTCCTGATTTCTAACTAGCTGTTATCTGACATCTTTTGTGGTAGCCACAGCTGGATTTGTACACCTAGAAGACAGTGTTGGACATAGAAGCTTTACCCACTTGATATACTGATGCACTAAAGCAGAAAAAAGTGTCATTTGCACACAAATAGTAAAAAAAATAAAAATAATAATAATAATAAAAAAATAAAAAAAAAGAAAAAGACGAGGAGAAATCTGGTGTGTCCCAGCTACATCAGCCATTCTGTTACTGACTGCCAAATCTGGTGTTTCCTGAGTAAAGAGGAAATATGAAAGAGAAAATAATTTGGTAAGTACCCTATGAAGATAAATTTCTTATATTTGTTGTTGTTCTATTGTAATTATGCAGCAATGGGGTTGGTGAAATTTTGCTCCTAGTCAAAACATTTAAAAACAAAGTGGGTTTGCCTTTACAACATAGTAAAATGCCTTTTCCAGGATAAGCTGCCCTTGTATGCTCCTTTGCAGTCATAGAATTATATATTGAAATTAATTGATCTGGATATAAAATACTCTGCATTATAGCATCCAACTTCACTGCAAAAACACAGCACATATCTTTCTATAAAAATCTTCCTCATTGATGTTCTGCATTTTCTATGCATATTTAGGACAGAACTCTTCATCTAGGTCATACTGATACTCAAACTTTTTTTGCAGCTTAGCAAACCCAAGTCAAATATTAAGTGCAAACTGCATAACTTTTGCTGATACGAAAAGCAACTCTGACATGGTGAGCTGATCTGGGTTTTGAATCGTTTGTAAAACCTATGTTTTCTGATTCAAAAGTCAAGAAACTGCCAGCTCTTCCGACGGCTTCATAGAAACAAAAATATACATGCATGACAGAGTAGAGACTGTCAAATTGCCTCTGGTCTCTTCTCTCCAATACGGTGAAGGCTTATTCTAGCTTCATGATTTACCTGAAGATCATGGCTAAGAAGGTTTGCAATCTTTAAATGGCTTTTGTAGGCACCGTGGAACTGTGGGAGAGATGTTTTGCTCCTCCAGGCTGTGTTGTTTTGAGATTACAAAATGGGTCAGAGAAGAAATTCAGTTTGCAAATGAAAGCACACCAAATCAAAATCTTCTGCTACTAAAAGATCAAACTGCTGCCTCCGTAACTGGGTTAAGAGTACCCACCAACTGAAATGTTGCAAATGGTTATGCCTACATTTAAGGAGAGGCAGCTTTTGTATCCAGAAACCTAGGTATTCAGCATGAAATCAAGTTGTCTTCCTTCCCTCATTCTAACAGTGAACTCCATTATTACCCTTTCCACATGTGCAGAAGCATTTTAGTGATCTTAATGTAAAAAGCACTTATAATTTCAGAGATTATTGTAGCTCTTAAAGAAATGTTAACTGCTCAGGCAAATTTAACAGTGGGAGTCCTTCCTATCTCATTATCTAGGAACGGGAAAAAGAAAACAGAATTTATCAACAATGTGGTGTTAAAGATGCCCCAAAGTAACACTTGATTGAATGCAACTTTCTGACAAATTCATCCGGATTCTTCTGTACAGCTATTTAAAAGGTCAGCTTTAGGGATGACTCCTGCAGTTGGACTGGCCAAACCTGTTAACGTTGTTTTAAGCGCTATGATAATCCCTGAAAATTAAGAAAACTCTTTAGAGTAAATATGTGCTTTAGAATTACGGTAAATCAGCATTTAGGCTGGTGTTCCTCCAGCAGTAGTGTGAAATGACTACAGGGGGACTTCATGTTTCATGTATCTGCCAGAGGTTGGAGACGGGAATATACTGCACAGTGGAAAGCCTCTTCCTAGGAAGGGGAGGTGTTTCTCCATTATGTCATTGTAATGGGACCACTCAAGCCTGGGCCTGAGCTAAGGAGTAGTGCTTTCACTCTCAAAAACCCAGTAACGAGTGGTGTCACTCAAGGGTCCATACTAGGATCAATACTATTTAATTTCTTCATCAATGACATAGTGGGATTGGCCTCTACGGACAGGACAAAGGACAATGGTTTAAACTGAAAGAGGGTAGATTTAGTTTAGATATAAAGAAGAAATATTTCACAATGAAGGTGGTGGCATACTGGAACAGGTTGCCCAGAGAAGCTGGGGGTGCCCCATAACTGAAAATGTTCAAGGTCAGGTTGTATGGGGCTTTGAGCAACCTAATCTAGTGAAAGACACCCCTGTCCATGTTGGTTGGCTTGATGATCTTTAAAGGTCCCTTCCAACCCAAGCCATTCTATGATTATATAATGCTATGAAAACACTGTGTTCAGTGCCTATACCCAGCCCAACCACAGTGACAGTAATTGAAACAATTATTTCATGTTTTTGCTCCTCAACATTTCTGCATATACTTGTGCTAAACTCCACTGCATTTTCTTGGTGGCTTGTCATTCTTCTCATTCTTCCTCCCATAAAGTATCTTAGTAGTCAGACTTGTTAAATTCAAGAACTGAATATAATACAATATTTTACCTTGGGGTTGGGGGATAGGGTAAGAGCAGTGAATAGGAATCAGCCTGGAGTCAAATGTTGTGTCCTAAGTCGAGTTAAAACATGGTCATCAAAACCTCTTCTTGAGTAAAATTATAACCCTTCACATTTTTGCTGGACACTGTTGGGAAAATCATGTTTGACACCTATTTCTCAAGGGTTTTTAATTTATTTAGAAAGAAAATTAGTCTCCTGGAACAAGGCATCAAAGCATTTCATGAATTTATAAATAGTCAAATGGGTTTGACCTCTTAATGGATGTGTTTATTTCTTTTGCATCCCATGAAGCTCATTTAAATTTAGTGCCAACCCTGACAGTACTATGAAATAATAAAGTAAATTTTGTCGTGCAGCTTGTTTCTCCACTTCTAGATTATCAAGAAATGTATGCATTTATGCACAGAAGTACATGCTGAAGCAGACTACCACAAAAAGATATTCTTAATATTAATGGCTTTAAATATGACTAAAATTATCTTTCATAATACAGAAGTACAAGTTGTTCATTATGAGGTGAAATTCTGTAATGCTCTGTTGATTCCTTACAGCTATTTAATAAGCATAATTGAGAGCATTTGTCATGTTCATCTCCTTCTGGACATCCTTGTCTTCCCTTTCTGCCATTTCTGATGCTTCTCAATGCTAAGTGAAACAGTTCGTGATCTATTTAATATCTGGCTTTGTGGTGGCAGTTGAGATTTTCCATTTTTACACATCCTTGATATTAAGTGATTCTTGTTACTAAGGTTTAGTTGTGGGTTTCATGCTTGGATACAAAATGTTATTTTGTGGGTGGGTGGTCTGTGCTAGTAAATCAGCCCTGCAGGTCTAGGCACTCCTACAACACCCAGCGAATAAACGATCTGTGCATGCATAAGCATATTTGTGCTAGCCTTTCACCCTCTGTACATTTACAGCAAATAATGAAGTAACTGCAGCCATAACATACAGCTGCTTTTAAAGACACAAATAAAGTTTTCTGTATAAATTATGTTAATTTTTTTTTTTTTTCGTTTTATGGAAGAGCACCATAATTCAATTGATTAAGCACTTTACAATTCTTAAGATAAAAGTGACTAAAACTACATTAAACACTACTCAAAATACCAGTATTTTAGGTTTATAAAGAGCATACAATCAATTACTTTAACCTTATTATCTTAAAAATACTTCATTACATATACTTAACGATGATTTAATTCAATTTCTATATGAATAGATCGTATTATTTTTAAGTCCTGTGTTTATTCTATTAGCTTATAACATACAACTTGCACACTAGCTATGTTTTCTTTATGCTTTTGATAGTTTCCTTATAAGAATTTAATGATATCTTATGATGAGATATTTTTTAGGGGACATTAGGGTACTTTAAAGACTGGTGTAATTATGCTTTATTTACGCTTCCATGAAATTCAATGAAATTATAAGTATCTTGTAGAGAGAGAGAGGTAGAAAACAATGCTACTGAGTGGATACATTACAAATGATGCAATTATATTTAAGAAATGTAATATGTCATTGAAAGGTTCAGATAAGGATGCATTTACTGATAAAATTGAAACATGGAAATAAAACAGAAACTTGGAAATAAAATTTCAGGAGGTAGGGACCCATATCACATTGTATACTAAGAAGATGTACTGTAACAGGCTATATTATACACTTAGACTACTTTGAAATGTAAAACTACAATAAACTTTTCAGTCAAACATTTAAGAAAAGAACTAGGCAAAAATATTCACTAAGCTGAGAAAATCTATAAAATTCTTCAAAATACCTTTCTATATGTTTTGAGTAATTGACAAATAATATCCATTATCTTGAGAGACTCATGTTGTCATCATCCACAAACTGAAAAAAATGAGGCTACCTGAAGAAACTAAGCAAGGAAATTTGGTGAATTCAAGTACAAATATTGTTTGATATAGTAAGAAATTTTATAATATCAGCTAGCATACTTTGTACAACAAACTGAATACATGCTTATATTTGATCTCTCCTAACTGTCACTAATGCCTTGCTGTCATATTCAATACTGTCATTTAAAAAAAATGAGAATAAGCTAAGAATTGGGAGATTTTTTTTTCTCTAATGACATACTCAAAATTCTGTAGAAAGCAAACACAGAAATAAAGAAATTCTTCTATAACATTAAACTAAAACTATTAGCATGTAACCTTTTGGTTCATACTTTGCAGTGTTTATTTATGCCACCTGTGTAGATATTAGAAATGGGCAGAGGGAAAGAGGTTGATGGCAACAAAATAATTAGGATTTGAAACTGCTGACAAAATAAGAAGAGGAAGAGAGGGCCTTCAAGAGAAAAAAAAAAAAAAAGCCATAGTTGGCAGAATGACAAAGAAAGATAAAATGTTTTCAATCACTTTAGGTCCGTTTCTGTGTAGAAGTTAAAGATTTACTACAAAAAATGTGATAAAATATCTTTCTTGATATTTTTGTAGTGTTTTTGTTTACATCTAGCTTTCAAAGGAACACTGCTCTTTCAAAAAGCAAGGAATAGGCAGGGAATAGACTCTGGATTTTTAAGATTTTGAGCAGTGTCAACACAAGATTACTGATACACATCTCTTAAGTACCTAAAATCTATTATTAGATTGAAGACACTTTAAAGAAAATGATTGATAAATTGTAAAATTATAATGTACCATTCCAGTTTTAGAAATTTTCTTTTCCTTGTAAAACACAGCTTTGAAATGCTTGATCATCCCTCTTTCAGAGCTAGGAAATGGACATTCTTTCTTGCAAATGCAGTGAAAGACTTTGTTTTCCTAAAAAACAAACATAAGAATAAAGACACCTCATCTGTGGAACTTTGTTTCTGTGTTAAAGCAATTCACAAACAAATAAGAAAAGATGGAACGTGGAGACAATGTGCTTTCTTCACATTTGGCAATGGTGTAACTCTTGAAAGCCTGCAAATGTTCACAGCTCAATTGGAATTTTGAAATGCCAGAGATAGGGCAAAAGTCCACAGGAATAGTTAACATTTTGGGAAACTTTCTTGTAGTAAATACCTCAGGAAGCTCAATCTTCTTAATTTATCACATAAAAAGTTGAACAGATCCTGAGTATCTCTATAATACAATGCTTCTCAAATCTAGTAGGCAGTGTCATGTAAGAAGATAATGGAAGCTAAACCTAGGCCAAATCAGACTACACATAAAGGCAAATTTTTAGGAGAATCATTGGAACATCTTGTCAAATTGTTAGATCATCAGTGAACATTCTAAAATCAAGCTTTATTTTGTCCTACAGACTGATACTACAGTTTGGCTGCAGAAGTTTTATGACACAATATATTATAAATCAATTTACAAAAATGGATTTTATAATCTATGTATCTAATTCCATTTGCAAAACAGCAAGAATTTAGCAGCAAGTATGAAATACAAGCATATATTTCAACAGCAAATGTTGGCAGAATATCAAAGTAGTTCGAGGATCAAAGAGTAAGTTGAAACAGCTGTACAGATTTTTTAATGCAAAGAATAAGATAGAAACATCTGTAGATATTTTTCTGATGGTGTCCATTCTTGTATCTTGCGCTGCCTGTGACAAAGTTATTTTTCAGGTTTTAAGAAAAAACAACTAGCAGACCTTTAAACAGTCATTCTTCATATTTTTATCACTGCACCAATATCAAAGAAAAATAGATGGCAAAAGAAACTGATGAAAAGTGGTGTTTGTCTTAATTTACCAACATCAGCAAACATCTTATTGAGTTATGGTATGTGCATTTTTGCTGTTGTTGGTTTTGTAACAATTGCATCATTACAATTCATGGGCAAGTTATAGATGTATTAGAATAGAAAATAATTTCCTGAGTACTCTTTAAAGCTGTTTTGGTAGAACCTAAACTATTTCCTTTGTCTTTTCCCTCTAGTTCCAAAATAGAAATGTAACAACTCATTCCGGTGAAACACTGATGTCTGCATTTCAAAGCATTTTCAAGGCAAAGAACAACAACGATTCTAGTAAAAAATCAAGATTTTGGAAAGACTGACAAAATACCTATAGGGAATAAGAATAACCTCTACATAGGTTTTCATAACAAACATTTACAAAAAAATTGTTCAGCTTCAAGCCAAACTCTGTTAATTGTTTTTCCTTGGTATCCTGAGATCATAATTTTTAACTCTCTTTTGGAGATCAGGAGACCAAATATTTATCAGCTGCCCAGTTTGTTGTGAAAATGTTAGCTCTCAAGTGAAATTTTAATGTTTCAAAATGTCTCTTTCATATTAGACTCGTTTTGCTACTACTGTAAAATGTGTATTCCTATGAGAGGACACAAAAGGATCTTAGTGCTTAAAGTCAAATATGTTTTGCAATTGAAGGAGAAATGAATCTGAGAAGCAGATTTCTGTCTGAAAATGCAAAGCAGCTGATCATGAGATTGTTATTTTTTCTGTGGAAAGAAAAAAAGAAAAGCCTCTCTTTTGGCTGATAATAAATTGTATCTGTACATATACATATAGATAGATAGATAGATAGATAGATAGATAGATAGATAGATAGATAGATAGATAGATATCTGTAGTCCATCTGGCAGGATCCTTGATCCCCAGTCTTCCACATTCCTGTCTATCTAGGTGGATTTATTAGCATGCACGGCCTCTAGCTCCTCTTCTTTCCTCAACACTGTCTTTTGGCTAACCCTAAACTGCTCTTCTCTTACTAAGTATGATCTAAAATGATCAGACAGCGATGAACCATGCAAATCTTCCTATCTGATGATGAACGTAGATGCCAGGCATAGCATTTTGGGCTCCATTCTTCGTGCCTGACTAATTCATCCAAGGAGGTGATGTAATTTTCAGTGAAACCTAATCTAAGTTCTTTTTATTAACCTAAGTCTTGCTCATCTTTCTCCAAATCTGAGGTAGTAAGACCTTGTGACTTTGTGACTATAAATATATTTAAGAGTTTTCAGTTTTCAAACCTCATGAGACT
Organism: Nycticryphes semicollaris; assembly: GCA_013400055.1. Taxonomy (NCBI): domain Eukaryota; kingdom Metazoa; phylum Chordata; class Aves; order Charadriiformes; family Rostratulidae; genus Nycticryphes; species Nycticryphes semicollaris. Next base: position 72,654 of record VXBJ01001916.1, read on the forward strand.
GGGTACAGAGGACAATATAACAGAAAAAAAATGAGCAGGTATAGTAATTCTTTTACCTAAGTCATAGTCATAGTTCAGGTGTCAAAGTGACCAATTGATTTGGTTAGGATGAAGGATAATTTTTAGGTCTAATATTCAGTACTTTCAAAAAACAGGAAAAAAAAAAAGCCTTAACAAGCAAACCTCTAATTGAAATATATATACAAGGGGAAAAAAGGCTGAAGATTGTATATACTGTTCATAGGCACAGTTTATTAAAAGAAACAAAAAAGGTTTTGTGAAGATTGCATTTATTTTTGATATGTGGAGTTCCTTAAAAGAAACAAATATTTATTATAAAAATGAGAGAAACATAGACTCAGTATTTGAAATGTTGAGTAAAGTTAGTGTTCACCATCTGAATTAGGACAATTTACTAATTTGTCATTTACTATAAGGTGAATAAGCCTTCTAAGGTTTTTCTGCTTTGTTGTAGACTTAATTGTATCTGTTCATAGAAGGGTTTGGGACATTTATTTAAAAGTTGTTCAAGTAAACCAACTTGTATTTACCCTGCATTGAACTATCTACATGATTGCTGCATAAATTATATCCTCTTTTTTGGTTTCTTTTTTTTTTTTTTTTGCATTGTGGCTTATGTTTTGAAAGTCTCATATAATTCAGTGAATCATTCCCCCTTTCCTTATCTCTGTTACACTGAAATAATTTATAGGCTGTGGTCATGAACCCTTGAGTCTTGTCATTTCACGTCTGTATTGTGAAAAATTTATCTTCCTTCAACCATTTCTAGAGGCTCTGATTCATTTTGGTTGAGTGCTGCTCTTACTCATTCAGGTTTTATATTTCCTACCTAAATGTGACTCTGTTTACCTGGCAATATTTATCTTACTGTAAACGACTAAAATTCATGTTTTTCCACATAATCTATTTTTTGGTTTGTCCATCTCTAAATTAAGGGTTTAAATAGCAAAAGATATCGTACATTTCTGAACCACTGCTTCCAAAAAAACAGAAATAGGTGCTTGAAAAGTGATAAAAGGTGGAGTAGCATTTCCTGATTACAGTTGTTCTCCACAGTATCCCATTACTACTGTTGCGTAGTGTAGAGGGTTTTTCTGAAATGGCATTGTTAGTACTATAAAAATCAAAGCAAAATTGCACAAGCAGTGTTGCGTGACACAACTGTGTGCTATGCCTGTCTAAGGCAAGAAGTTTTCTGCACCAGTATAGTTTATTAGCAAAGACTAGTACAACAGAGCAATTCAGTACACAGGATATCACTCTCTCCTGTCAACCCAAAATTGCATCAGGAAGCAGAAACAGCATCTGTGGAGCTGCCTAAAATAAAATGCTTAATTTTTTGCTGGTTTGGTGTCTTACAATTAAATGCTTTGCTAGTTTTTAAGAGCATTTGTACCCTTTTCATTTTTTGATACCTGAACACATAGTACATGGCCCTTTTCTGCTTTATGTCTTAAAGCAGAAAAAAAAAAAAAAACCCAAGATATAAATTATGACCTCGGTAGGCTGGAAGAAAATAAATGTGCTGGGGAAGATATATGAAAGAGAAAGTAAAGAAAGATCAAGAAAAGAGAAAGAAAATTAAGTTCTATGCTATATTTATAGCAAAAGCTACCTCACAGATGCATAGGCTGGGACTCTGCCTGTTTAAAGCCCTTCTCACCGCCTGCAACTGCATTCAGGATCAGCTGGCTATGCTGCAAGCAGCTGCCCTGCACTAAATCAGCATCACCAGCTGCTGATCTCTCCTGAGAAGGTTCACCAGGGTCACTCCTAGGAGAAAAAGGTTTGATATAGAGGTGAGGAATAGCTCGTAAAACTGGCCAGTTCAAATTCTAAAAGCAGAACTGTGGCACCAGCATAAAATTCAGCACTACTTCCTTTTGTTTACTTACTGAGATGTTTTGGCTGGTTCAGTTTACAGCATAACTATTTGACGTCCAGAAACCTATGATACCAGCTAGATAGTTCATCCCTCAAGTAATGCATTACAAGCCACTTCTTCAACCCCCTGAAAAGGTTTGCAGGAGACATCTGTCACACTGCCAGTGCAGACTCTGTCTGCAGACTGTCTTGTACTCACTGACCAATATTTAACTAATTATGCATTTTAGAGAGGGATTTCCCATTTTGCATAATATTTCCACAGTTATGATCAAGGAAATATTCTGGGTTCAAATCATTACTGGGTTTCCTGGTCTATTGGTTGCCCTTAACTCTGGAACCCAGGCCAGCTGTAGGAGACATTGCAGATCTCATTATTTTCTGACCTTTCAGGAAGAGAGACATGATGAGATTTTTGCCCATGGGAAGACTTAGTGTATTTTTCTATCTGTCAACTTTCTCCCTGGTTAATTCTGGCTTTGTGGAGTCATTGGTATTTGGGGCATTTTTTTTTTTTTTCTTCTTTCTTTTTTTTCCTATAGTTGTCAAAATCAAACAAAGCAATGGGTAGGTTATTTCCTTCTGTATGCAAATAAATAAAAAAAAACGATTCAATGAATGGTGCTATTCACTGCATGCTTTGTAATATGAAGCACCATCTAATGCTTTATTTGATTCAAGGGGTGTTACTTATTGGTTACAGCCTTGTAAAGTGTTCTTTGAGAGTCACTTCATGAAACAGTTTTCTCAAAGTCTAAAACCAACTGTACCATAATTTAAAAAGTATTTCTCCAATTTATTATGTTAAATTTTAGCCTCAGATGACATCCAATATTAATAATCCATTTTTAAATGAAACATATTTAGGGTTTTTTTTAAAAAAAAAGCAGAGAAATGCATAATTATGGTATATGTATGAGTTTCTTACTCTTGTTCAGTGCCTATAAGACAATGTCGTATCAGCCCAATTTATTACTGAACAAAATGTGTGTGACTTTTGTGTCATTAAACAACTTGTAAGATCCTTGCCTAAAATAAAAGGTTAAAAAAAGGAGCTACTTGTTGAAACTAATCCCAGATACTAATTTTTTTTTCTCAGATCAGTGGAGATTTTTTGAATACCATAAATTTGAAATACAATAAATATGCGCTGAAATAATTAGGACTACATCTAAACTGTGTTTTATAAAAATGCACGAGTCATCTTTATATTTGCTTATTTAATATTTAAGCCTATAATAGGATGTTACAGTCATATTTTCATGTTTCTGTTTAAAACAAGGAGAATTAGAAGGACACTTCACTAAAAAAACCCAAAAAAAACCCAACAAAGCCAAAAGAAAAGAGAAAAAAACAAACCAAACCCACAAATAAAGTAAAAGTCATATGTAATTACTGCACTTTAAGAACTGAAGATTTAAAATCCAATAGCTATGTTATCATTTATCTTGCTATATAATTACAATAGGGAACATCTCTCTATGGAATCCTTAGTGGTTTGGGTTTTTTTTTTTATTCTACAGATATTTGTCTTCTATGCTGCAAAATACATCTCTCTTTTTTATTATCTTCTCAATCTAATTACTGTTCAATTAATTCAGTTCCCATACTGGAGATGTTTTGTATCATCATGATGGATTCTGAAATGGAGACATTCTTTGAAATTAATGCCTTAAAGCACAGCTGTACAAAAAAGACAAATATACGTAAAGAAGAACCTGATCCAAGATCCGTGTCATAGTTCCGAGTGTCAGTTTCTAATGGATTAAGAATGTCAAACATACACAAGGCAAGTACAAAGTGATAGTTTCCCCAGTGTGTAAACAGAAGTTCTGGTGTTGGCCTATATTTGCACTTACTATGAATAAACTTAAATACTTGTGGTTATTCATAGCAGTGCATTCACTCAGTGCACAAGGATAGGCAGGAAGCTGTTTGATGATGTTTGTCTACTCTATACTTTTGTGAGGATTATAGTAATGTGCATATTCACATATAATTAATCTCAATTTATTGACATCACTCCCCACGGACCATATCTACAAACTGCTGATGTTAGCCAGTTGGTCTAATGCTGAAAGCATTGCTACACTGAGTGCTTCTTCTGAAACATAATCTGTGCTCTTTGTTAATGTCATCCATCTTTGCACATATATATATAATGATGTTTCTTTACTTACATCACATCTGCCATTTTGCTGGAGGTGCATCTTCACATTTTCCCCTGCATCATGTTTCAGGTTTTGGTTTGCAGCTGACCAGCTTTTTTACCTCAGTATTTATTTTCTACATTTCAAGGTTGCCTGCTTCACACATTGCTTCCCTCAAAATGCAGGTACTAGCTTGGCTTATGCTATTTATGTATTATTTTAGTGCTCAGTGTCCAGATTTATTAGCATTCATGGACTTTTGATGAACTGATCATAAATAGTACTATGAATTATTTCATCTGTGAAAGTAATCCAAGCACTTTAACTATCAACCTAGTCCAATTCTGGACTCTGTGCCAAAATCTGCAGGACCAAGAGAAAAATCTCTAAATTTATAGCTGGACAATGACTTTGATTTGGTGTTGTGTGTCCCAAAGGGCATTGGCATTGACATTGTCCTCAGTTTTGCTGCAATGGAGTTGATTTTCTTCATAGAAGCCCATATGGTTCTGTGTTTTAGATTTGTGACCAAAACAGTTTTGGCTAATGCTGAGCAGGGCTTGCACGGCATCAAGGCCTTCTCTTCTTTCCATTCTGCCCCTGCAGTGAGTAGGCTGAGGGTGGGTACAAGGTTGGGAGGGGACACAGCTGAGACAGCTGACCCAATTGACCGAAGAGATACTCTATACGTCATGCTCAGCAATAAACATAGGGGGGAGTTTCCAAGGCAGACATTGCTCAGAGACTGGCTAGGCATCATTTAGCTGGTGGTGAGTGCTTGCTTTGGTGTCACTTGTTTGTTTTGTTCCTTTCCTTTTTTTTCCCCCTTCAGTTATTCAGCTTTGTTTATCATGACCCCTGAGTTTTCTTACTTTAGCCCTTCTGATACTTCCACTCCACTGATGGGGGAGTGTCAGCAAGCCTCCCTAGGTCCCCTTGACCTTTGACCTGTGCAGAGTTCCATGACCATCTGTATTTTTCCAGTGTGTTTTTCAACTCTTTGATCTCTCTTCAAGGACCTTTTGGAAAGTAAGAGAGCCATCAGACATCTTCTATTCTCTAAATGCTTAAAACTTTAACACCAGTAACATACTGTCTAGAAAAGCAATGAGTGCAGAGACATCTATGTATGTAATATATTTTTGTCCATCACACCCATGAAAGCAATTAAGCAAGCTTTTTGTAAAGGCTAAACCCTTGGTCCTAGCTTTTTCGTGATCTGTATTTTATCTGATATCTTTCTTACATATAAATGTCTGTAGGTTTACAGGCCTTTTTCCCTTAGAGAAGAGAAGAACTGGGGGAACCTCATCACAGTATTCCAGTATTTAAAAGCCAACTACAAAAAAGTCAAAGGCTCTGTCTTTATAAAGAAGTCATACAGAGAAAACAAGGGCAACAGGTACAAGTTGGACCAGGAGTTATATGTTGATATAAGAAAGATATTTTTTTTACAGTAAGAGCAATCATTCACTGGAACAACCTCCTCAGGGATGTTGTAGAGTCCCTGTTGCTGGAGGTTTTGAAGATGCAATCAGTCAGGTTGGTAGATAATCTCACTCAGGCTCCCTTTCCCATGAAAGGTTGGACCAGATGGTCTTTCAAGGTCCTGGGCTGTTCTATGGTTCTAAATATGCTCTCAGAATGAAACATATTCATTCCGCTATGCAGAAAAAAGACACTAAACTTGCAGGTAATTTTCCAACTATTTAGAACTAATAAACCCAGAAATTTTTCATATATTGAAAACACTTTTTGAGGATAAGATCATAATTAATTAAACAGACAGTATTTCACAATGGCTTTTCTCAATTACTCATCTGAATAGTCATGTCCTTAAATTCATTTCACTGTCAGGCAGAGGCATATTCTTATTTCTCTTCATGGGTAAAATTCTGCTAGGTTCTGAGTACCCTTAGATGCCTAGAATTGTCAGTTCTTATCAAGGATATTGAGGGTGCTCTTCACTTCACAGAATTAGACATTATCTGAATTAGTAGTATTAGTTGTCACTCTCTGTTTCCTGAAAATACTTATTTTCTTTTATGGAATCAGATTAAGGCATAGTAGTCAACTTCACAAACCAAAGAAACTGAAAATTATATTCAGTAGCAAAGTTAAAGATTTACAAGGGCATTGCTTTTTCTTACAACTACCACAGGTCAGCATTTCACAATAACTGCATAATAAAATTTTACATGAATAACATTACCTTGATTTTTCTTTTTATCAGTACAAGTTTATGATGTATATAAATCATTTTAAAGTTATTCATAGAAAAAAATTCTCACAGTTGCTGTGTAACTGACATTTTCTTGATCTCAGCTCATTTAGACTGCTCATGGTTGGCATAGAAATTGAACTGATTTTACAGAAGTTTATTACTTTGGAGATAGTACACAATAGTACTTTTCTGTGCCAGGTGCATACAAATAATACTGTGCTCCATTATTTTGGGGAAAATATGCTTTTTCTGTACTACAAGCAGAACTGGATAAAACAGGATTTGTTGTAGCTACGCTAAAATTCCCTTTACTAGAAACATTTGAATTCTAATAAAACTGAAATAAGTGAGCTGCTGCTCAATGAATAACATAATTTGTAACAAAATATATTTGATCTTAAACATTCAGGTAGTTTGTGGCTCAAAATCTGCGAACTTCTAGTCATGCAAATCTTGTTTCTATTAAAAAAAATAAAAATAATCATGCAGCTGATGGCCAGGCATGTATTTGCCTGTAACTTGATAGCAAGGCTCTGAAAGATACCAATACAATTGATACTTAAGTGCGTATTAGCTGATACTGGGCTCTCTTTTTAAGGTAAACAACTAGAGGGTAGAGGAGGCATTAGATATGCCATGATGTAAATAACAGGCTTCTGTTAAAAGGGCTGTGGCGTATCAGGATTGCAATGAAAGTGTTTTATATAAACATACAAGGCTGATCCTTTCAGCGTGATTTCATCTTCATACCTGTTCCTGTACCTGTCTCTTTCACTGCGTGTTAATAAGAAATAATGTATTGAACTTTATATTATGTGCCCAACATTACCTTTTTTAAACCCTCTATTGCAATAAGAATGTGTAACATCCAAATTATTTTGCTTTTCTCTTTATGAATCAAATATGAGGGAGTGGGTTCAACTCACATAGAAGTATGTCGTTATTTAGTAAAGAACTTTTTTAGCACTGGAACTTCTCCATTGTGTTAAAACTAGGAAGAAGTATGTGTCCTCCACTGGGTGCAGCTCAAGACTTCAGTAGGGTGTGCCACAAACACCAAATCACTTAATATTCAAAAAAGCCCCTCTTCTGTGGAGGATAACTCAAAGATCAACACCACCACCCACCACCCTGACCTTGTGAAGCAGAATTGCAGGGCTGGGGGGGTGCACTCCACTGGTGCTGAGGGACTCTCCCAAGACATTACGAAGCATGCTTTTTGAAGGCACAAGAAAATGAAAAATCATAGGAATCTCTATCTCCTCCGCAAGAAGCCCATCTCTTGAAAATCTGCCCCTCAAAATGCTGGCTGAGGTTGCAGAAGTTTCAGAACTGTTGGAGACAACTGCTAAGGTCATTGAGGTATGTAGCCTTCAGAGGTAGAAGAAGCTTATTGAGAGGATTAATGGAGAGTGAAGGAAAAACCAATCAGCCTTTTAGTGTACTGGAGATAGTTACTGGGTTAGCTGCTGGTATAAATCTATTCCCCTCCATTGAACCTATTTTTCTCTTTTTGAGAGAACAAGTCATAAGAAGAATCAGCTAGCATGTGAGCAGTTTGCTTCCTTAGAATCCAAAATTAACATATCTTTAACGTAAGGGGACTGTGAAGTTTTTGTGACCAAGGGAACCCTTAAAGTTTGCTGGACTGAGATCAAGGTTGGTGAAAAAGATTACCCTGCAAAGAGACAGTTGGCAGTGGTAAGATTTGTTTTAACCTGTTTAATTCAGTCCTGCTCACACAGCTTATCTGAGCTTTCTCTGCTTCAATGTATTATTTTGTGTTCAGGTAAAACCTAGCCTTAGAGATTAGACACTTTTGACTTAGTGTACTCCTTTAAAGAAAGAGATGAAACAGTTACAAATCTCTAGCTATCACAGGTACATAATGAGGTAAAGTTCAAAATGTACTGACTGGAAAGATGTAATAAAAAAATCCTTTATTAATTTACACCAAAGAAAAGCCCATATAATCATTGGTTAATATGCACGTATTTAGAATGTGAAACAAAATCCTTGATAAAAATGTGTTTTCATGATCATAATACTTGTATTTCATCAAATGTCCTTGGAACCTGTGTTTACCATCAGCAGCATGTGTCAGACTTTTTTTCTTTAGTATCTCTGAGGATTTGAAAGTGGAAATTAATTAAAGCTTACACAAAACATTTTCCCCTTGAGCTACTCAATATGCTTAAGTGGCATGATGGGGTACCATCCATTTTTCTAATGCTGTTCATTAAATAACTCAATATGGTTTAAATACAGATATTTTTTTCATAACTAGCCATAATTTCTCTCCTTGACTATGTAACCTTACCCCATTAAGAGACTCTGGCTTGTGTAATTAAATTATCTCTCTGCCTTCAGTAAGAGGACAACATGAAAACATCAACGTATGTTGATGTCAGGGTCCATGAACATAGCAATTTACACTGTTTAGAAATTTATCTCCAGGAAGGCATCTCAGGAATTTCAATACCAAAGGAAAGCAAGCACTTATTTGTAAAGTTAAAATTTCCTGAGTTATGCATTTTGCAATTTGATTAACTTAAAGAAAAAGTAGTGTCATAAAAAGGTGCAGATTAATCACTGGTTAAAACGTAATACATTTTCAAAACTGAAGCCTTAATTAGGCACTTTTATGTCTAATAAAATGAATAGGCCATTGTTCAATAGACCATTGTATAGTATTTAATTTGATTCATAGCATTATTTATAACATGCTAATGTCATAATATATGCTGGTTTAAGACTGTGTGTATTCATTTGAATACACTCACCAGCATATTTACTAACATCAGGTCTTATTTTAGTGCAGGTCTGGTATTTCCCCCAGTTTTGGAAATATGGAGGAAACTGGCTTTCCATTCTTGGGAATGAGCTCAGCAGTCCATCCTGTTAGCTGTTTCTCTTCAACAGGATGGTCAGTTCAGGGCAATTATGGTATAAGTATCTGTCTGTCATTTTCTACAGGAATTTCTTTGACTATGAGATTTACTAAGACTGTGAGCAGTAGCTAAAAAGGAGAGTGCAACATGGTAGCAATACAAACACAATGAAGGTCTTCCACCTGGAAATATTTATTCCAGTTCTTCCATAATAACAGTTAGAAGTTGTTTGCAGACTGGCTTCTGAAAATAATTATGTGACTTTGTTGATTTTAATGGACTATTGAAATCAGGTACTACTCAGAGTGAATAAGGACATAGTCTGGGCCTATGCAGAGAGACATACATGAAAAGGTTGTAGAAAATACTATTTCTCACATGAAAACTCCAACACATCACACACAAAAAAGCTGACCTTGGGCAGATACCATGGGGCAGATTCTTACCATCTCAAGGATGTAAGCCTCATAATGCCCAAAAGGTAGGTACTTTATTTCAATACAGTGACTTAGAACATAAGATAGACCCATGAACTTCCCACACTCGGTCAACAGAGAGGTAAGCACCTCTCAGGAGCAATTCAGAGGTCCTAACTGAAACACTTATCTCTCATTGACTGTATGCCTCCATAGGGCTACTCATTATAGATTATGAGGAAATGCGTGCTCTCAGCTATGTACTGATTGGGAAGACAGCTGATGGGAGACCCTTCACCTTACACAGTCTTTTACTCAGTCATGGAACTAGGATTCAGGAATCCTGAATCTCTTCTGAAGTGCAGACACTGTTAGTTCATGAGATACAGTGGGTCAACATTGGATATGGTTGCAGAATAATTAGTGCATTTCCTTGAGAAAGAGAAATTCTTGAACGTCAGGTCAAGAAGTTTTAGATTAGAACTTTCAGAAGTTTTAGATTTTAATGAGGGGTAGCTGGAATGGGTGATGTAGTGGTGAGGCCGAGGAACGGTTGTATCCTGACTTCAGTTTTGCAGTTTACCACTCTCTACACCTTACCAGAATAGCCAGGGAAAAGTTCTCCTCCTGAGGTTTGCTGTTCTGAACATAAGGATGCAGAGTTTACATAGCTTAGGAAAGCAAGAAAGAAAGGATATGATTCTGTAAACTACTGATTAGGAGGATCCCAGGTTCTTCACTTGAGCCACTTTTTATTCATATTTTCTTAAATAAAATATGTTTAATCAATTCTTAGACTCCACAGGTTAAGACCTCACAGGGGAGATCCTTTACTCACATATCTGGAATGACACCCTCTCTTACTTTCTATCTCTTTTGCCCTCTGTCTTTGGCCTACTAATTCTTGTGTGCTTTGATTTTTTTTTTGTTATCCTACAGGAGCTTTTTGGATGGTTTTGGCTTTTTTATTTTTTTTTTTTTGGTGTTTAGGATTTTTTTTGCCTTATTTTTTTTGACTCTTTTTTTTCTTTTTTCCCTTCATTTTTAGGAAAAAAAATCTAGCTTTGTGCATCTTTAATGTGAAACGGTTTCCTTTTAGAGAAACAACATCTGAGAAACAACAAGATACAGTGACAGTTTCTGCTATGTTCTGTCTTCAAGAGGACTTGAATCTGTAATGACTTGAGAATATACAAATGATCTATAAAAGGTGTAGGATACATAAATCATACAAGGCATTCAGTGACCAGTTCACCGGAACAGGTATTTTTGCTTCTCTTTAGTTGTGTGGATTTTTTCTGACAATAAAATCTTAACCACTCTGGAAAGAAAGCTTAATACATAGAATCGTGAAATGCAGATTCTATGCAGCTATCTCAGGTAAAGGCATGTCATTTCATAAATATTAAAAACTAAATGGCAGTACCTAATTAAAATTAAACTGAACATATACAAAGGCATATACATGAAAAAAAGGTAAAAATGCAGTATTGCAAGTAAAATGTGCTGTATTAATACATCTTCTCTTGTAATCTTGACTTTCCTGCAATGTAGAGTTTGTTTGAAAATCAATCTGTTTGGCATTTTTATTACCATTGTGCAAATGGAAAGAAAGCAAATGAACCATTTTCTGCCTTTACTTTCTGTGTAGACTAATGCTTCAGTTTTCCATTTGGCTGTAGTCTAGTCTTTTTTTTTTTTTTTTAATTCATATAAATGCTTACTCCTTGGTATCTTTGAGGTTGTAATTATTAGTTATGGCAGGTTTCCGTTTTGTGTCCCTGGAAACTTTCCTACTGAGGCACAAAAACTACCAAGAGCTAAGCTGCTGTAAATAAAATTTGTTTTAAAAGGTTAGTAAACACACTGTAATGAAAAACCCTATGGCTGTTAAGGAATGTTGAGCTACACAATATGCCTACCTGGTAGAGGGTATAACCATTTGCTATATTGCACATCCTTTCTCTTACATTTCTTTGGACTACAGTTTAAGAGATTTGAAGGGAAAAGGGAAAAAATAAAATGCATATAACATGATTGATTTGGTTGTTTTTAAGTTCGCTGTTAGACCAGCATCTATATTTCGCTATTTTTGATCCGTTTTGGGATTAATGACATTTAAACTTTTTTTTTTTTTTTGTGAACATGAAATCTTAATCCATCCCTTGTACACCTTGTTTGAAGCAGACAGAAAGCTCAATTGAGTGTGGTAAAATTGTTCCCAATCCATCTGGACAAGCCAAATGAGTATTTCCCTTCCAGACATATCAAGGGAAAAAAGATAATAATATTCATCTTTTAATGCAGATGAAAATTATAAGGTAATGGAGTTTTGTTCAGAAAATGTATTTTGGATTAAAAACCACATTTTAAAAAAATAATTCGCAGTAATTGTTCCTGAGCGTGTGTATTCACTGGCTTCTAACTGCAAAATTCCCTCCTTTTTTTCCCTCCGAAAAAATAGCAATTTAGGAAGGCATGGATGAGAGAATCATAGCAGGCAGGAAAGCATTAACAGAATTGTTCTTGTATGGTTCAATACTGCACTTGCTTTGTTCTGGGAACTGTCAGCTGCCACTCCTGAATGCCTTCAGGGGCTTCTCTGAACTGCCTCCACCCTGTTTCCTACTGAGAAAGAGCCACCACATCCTCTGCTCATGTACCCGCCACATCCTACATGCCTCTGCTCCCCTCTGGCTCTCGTTTCTTCCAACTAATGCTTCTTTGCTTCGTTTTTATCTTACATCAAAATCTGATACCTATTGTTATGACTCTGATCTTGCGTTGGTGGAGTTCAAGCCTCCTAATTTTCTTTGATGACCAACAGACTGTATGTTGAGTTTTTGACTGCAGCTAATATTGCACAGGATATATGTCTGTTAACATCTCCATGGAAAATTATCTAATTTCTCCAGTCCTGTGCACTATAAAAAAATGTGTTTTCTTCCACATGACTTCTTTTTTTTTTTTTTAAACTGAATTTAATTTGTTCATGGTTGAAAGATTATTCATCACGAGGAATGGCTTTTTGTGTATTCTGATAAAATTATGGCAAATATATTTAGCAAAAAGTTGTTACCCATCATGCATCAGTTAAATTCAGACACTGAATGAAGATTACTCTTTGTCTCCATTGCTCTGACTTGCCATTAAAAAATACATAGCACCAGTAGTAAAACTAAGACAATACCCCTAGTAGTGGGAATGGTGTATTTACAATCTTTATGACATTAAAGTTCCCAGAGATATAGGTAAAAAAAGAAATTGTATCTGCACTAAATGAATGCTTTCAAAGACTGACATGTGGAAAGTACCTACTACTAGTTCTGAGGCACTTGATGCTTCTAATAGTTTTCAGTTTATGTAAGGAGGGAGGGAGGACAACTCTGACACTAAAAAAAAAATAAAAAAATAATGGTGGCACATGATACCTTACAATAAAAGACAAGAGGGAGAGATTTTTAAACAAAATACTAAGGGAAAAAATATAAAAGAGGTTCTGACTGACACAGATCCCGAAAAAGCCTAATTTTGCAAGTTTGCTTGCATGTGGAGTATGGCTTGCTGAAGACAGGGGGAAAATGAAAATCTGAGAAGAGAGATGTGACAGAGATGTAGGCTAAGGACACATAGGTTATATCATTTGCAAAACCTGCAAGAGTCTGCAGACATGCAGAGCATACTGAAAGAAAGAAACCTGTCCCTGTATTCCCAGAGGGAGAACTGGCCAAAGTTGCAGTAGAAGTGAATGAAAAAGACTAAATAGGACATCAATTAAAAATTGAACATAAATTGGTGAGGTGAAATAATAATGTTAATACTGAAGGAAAAGCAGAAAACAATAGAACATAAATGTGTGAAACTGGGTGTTCTTATTCCTGCTGAGCAAGGACAGGATGAAAAAAATGCCTGAATGTCTAATAAGAAAAGGCACTATTTATGATTCCAGTGAAATGGAATTTTATCTTCTAAAATTAAAGAATTCCAAACAAATTATGCTCTTTGAAAATCATAGAATGGTTTGGGTTGGAAGGGACCTTGAAGATCATCGAGTTGTAACCCCCCTGCTATGGACAGGGACAGACACCTCTCATTAGACCAGGTTGCTCAAAGTCGCATCCAGCCTGGCCTTGAACACCTCCAGGGAAGGGTGTACACAACAGTAAAAATTTCTTCCTAATCTATATCTGCCCTCTTTCATTTTAAAACCATTTACCCCTCATCCTATCACTATGCTCCCTGATAAAGAGTCCCTCCCTGTCTCTTCTGTAGGCCCCCTTTACTTACTGGAAGGCCACTATAACATCTCCCCCAGAACCTTCTCCAGGCTGAACAACCCCAACTCTCTCAGCCTGTCTTCATAGGAGAGGTGCTCCAGCCCTCTGATCATCTTTGTGGCTGGACTTGTTCCAACAGGTCTGTGTTCTTCTTGTGCTGAGGACTCCAAAGCTAGATGCAGGACTCCAAGTGGGGTCTCACCAGAGCAGAGTAGAGAGGGAGAATCACCTCCCTCAACCTGCTGGCCACGCTTCTTTTGATACTTCTGTGCTGCCAGTGTGCATTACTGGGTCATGCTGAACTTCTCATCCACCAACACCCCCAAGTCTTTCTCCTCAGGGCTTCTCTCAATCCAAAATCAGGAGCTTGAGGCAACTGACATAGAATTTTAATTCCCTTTCAATTCTTCAGGTCTCCAAGAGTTAAGAGTGTAGCAAACCCCAAAATTATCTACTTGTTAAACTTTTTAAGCAGATGGTGAAGCGAAGCTGCTGAAGGACATGCTTCAGCAGTTACAGTTCAAACAGAAGAGCCAACAGAGTGAATACACTCCCCAGGTATTGCAGCTCTTCTCCAAAAATGCTGTGGAAGCTGTGGGAGGAAACCACGTTTCCTGAGTCCAGTTCCAGAGCTGTGTTTACCAAAATTCTCCAAAAGAGAGAACTCGTATCCTAATATACCAAATCCGTAAAACTGCTTGAAGAGCAAGAATCTCCGTTGCATCCTTCATAAATAGTATCTTTAATTTTATTGCACATGTTCTGCTAGATGTCACTTGTACTTAATCATGTCAAAGTTGTACCATATTGTATGCTTTTTGTATTTTGTATTTCTGTGTCTAGACATGCGACATTGCATTTCACTTTATATTAATTGATTTACCATGACAAGACTCCTCATGAAACAATTAAGCATACTGCTGTGTATCATAAATATGAAGTGACAAGTCAGAAAAGTGGCATGTCACATGAAAACATAAATGTACGTTTGCCAAATAAGCTGTCTGGCTAAGAGAAGATAGATCTTTTCAAATATTTTTGTATTTGTTGCTGCACAGACACGGGAAATTTACTGTCAGAAACGACCTGTGATCTAGCTCAATCACCATCTTTCCTCCCATCAAAAAGAATGATGACTATGATGGAGAACTCTGAATAAGAAATTATAACTCAAAGTTACTCAGAATGACCCCGCTTAAACATATCCTGATGTCTCAACATGTGTCTTGTCTTGCCATTGGCAGTGTTTAGAGGTTTAGAGAAAAAGCATTAAGAGAGAAAAAAAATCCTTTAATTGGAAAAAATGTAACATGAAGCCAGCTATGAATCCACTTCAGATACGTACGTATCTCTATATGCACCCATTCACACGTAGACGTGAGTGATTAGCTAGCTGTGTAAGGAGACTCTTCATGGAGACTAGTAAATTATTCTGCACACAGCCACAAAAGTAAATCCAGCACATAATTGCATTTACAGTTTAGAAAAAATACTTTCATGAATGAAAAATCAAAATAATTATATACTTGAGTTTGAGAAGAATAAAATTATCCAATTATTTAATGACTAAACCTTCTGACAAAAAAGGTACCATAATAGGCCTTAGTGTCAAAAAATGCTCTCCTTTTGAGTCTACCAACTAACCAGAGAAGTCCACATTCATCATGCAGGTCTTGAAAAATAGTTGAATTTTGCAGCAGAGTAGAATAGAGAAGGATTTTAGTAAGAGCATCGTCATTGATTAACGAGCACATTCACTGTCGAGCACATTCACTGTCAAGCACATAACAGCAAACAAATTACCATCACAACAATATGCACACTCTGATTTCTTCAAAATTTGATTTTCACATCGTGCATGGTTTGGGTCAGGCTGAAAACCAGCAACCTATTAAAAAAAAAAAAAAAAAAAAAAAGATATGTGGAACCTCTTTATAATTCCTTCATTTATTTGGGATGTGTGTGTGTCTGTGTGTGTATGCTTATTTATTTATTTAAATTCCTTTTGAGTTAGTTTTGTGCAGAAAATAAGTTAACCCTCCCTCCTGGCTGCCCTGAAATCTTTTACTCCGCACACTTTGAAGTCTGCAAGGCTGTATCTTCCAGACTTCATTTAGTCATCAGCCCTGAAAGTTTACAGCGGCTATTAGTGCACTTCAGACACAAAAGAAAGAGATGATAGATTTTATTTGCTCTTAAATATAATATTATTCTCCATAATAGTAAAATCTTTGGTAGAGGGCAGTTTATATCTACTTACGCCACCCGTAATAGTTTATAGCTATAATAATGCTGCTTTCAAATAGTAGATAGCCCTTGTGGGTGAACAGAATTTTGTAATGAAATAGTATGTCAGTAAGCAGGAATTACACTTCAAGGGGGAAAAAATACAACAAAAAAACTTTCAGGTCTCCCCCATCACCCCAAAGTGCCCTCATCACAAAAAAACAACAACAAAAAAAACCCACCCAAAAACCTTGATCCATCTGGGTATATCATAATAGGCAGATTCTAAATGCAGATGGAAAAGTTGTTTCAGAACACAGAAATTGGTGGTATGGACTCTAAAAAAACGTTCAAATAAAATAACTGGTTTCTGAGAAGCCAAATATTTCTTAGAAAGATTAATTCTGTCTGAAAAAAGCTTTGCTTCCTACCTTAGTAAGACTAGAAGACTTGGAAACACTGCAGCCCTAAGCCTTGAAAAATCAAACTAAGATGTCTAAGCTGTATTTTCTTACCTCTGATTATAACCTCTGATCTGATTGCTTTGAACAGGCAATGTAATATTATATAAAGAACAGATTTTATCAAACATTTCAGGAACAGAAGAAATCCTTCCCAAAGCACCAGACATCTGTAACAGCAAGGGTTATTAACAAAGTAAAGAGACACCTAATATTAATGATAAAAATACATTCATGTCTATAAGCAGTATGACGTGTACAACAACTACACTGACAATATGCTACTGATTTCCATCAGAGAATACAGTAACAAGGGAAATGTAATATACCTAACTTACCTGGACTTCAGAAAAGTATCTGTTTCCTCATAGGAAATTTGTAGTTAAATTGAAGGTTAGCAAAAGAATTCTAAAATACAGTTAGTTAGGGAGAGTCAGGTTGTGGTGAAAGGGAAACTGTCTGACCAGCAGGAGGTGACCAGGAAAATTCCTTAAGTTTTGGCTTTGAAACTTATCATTTTTAGTATTTTTATTAATAGCCATGAAATATGATGACAACATAAGGCTGGAAAAGGGGATGAGAAAACCACATAGAATGAGCTAAATCTCGAAGACTGAAGTAATACAGATGGGATGAAATTGAGTAGTCTAACGTGGAAGATTGTGTGCACATGGACAAAGAAGAAACCGCTGTTAAAAGCTTAGAGCTCATCAATTACAAGTGGCAGAGAATGAAGAAAACCCATGAACAATTCTTGGCAATAGCATAAGTGATAAGTATTTTATATAATATAATATAATATAATATAATATAATATAATTAGATAAAATTCTAAATCTGAAACATGGTACAATTGTAATTCTGTACAGATACTTATACATATGTATTTTACTTACATAAAAAATATACCTGTGTCTATATATACGTAGAACTATATATAGGTGTGAATCAGGTGGTATGTTTCAAGCATAACAGGAAACTATTGATCTCTTTGTGCAAGATACTGGTAAAACTTATTATGAATTAGTGTATACATGCAATTTCCAAACTGTTATGGACTGACACATTGTCTATAACCCTTAAAATTTTTGCTGTATGATCAGTAAAACCACATATACTGATGAGTTCTTGTGTTTCTGTTCAAATTAGGAGAGCTTACCATCATTCCGTGTGCCACCTGCAGACCTCCAAATACAGGCTGATATAATTTCAGTATATAGTAATGATCATTTATTAGCAAAAAGTAATTCAAACTCCTAAGGATACAGAGAAACATTGGCAAGATCATCAGGGAATAAGGAAGCTATTGTATGAAAATTAGTAAGCAACACAAAGACTAAAGAGACTAAATCTAATAAATAGATTGGGGCAATAAAACTCCAGGGAGAGAGAACTATTTAAGCTAAAGAACAACACTGACACACATCAAATGGGAATAAATTGGCCATGAGGAATTTAGGCTGATAATTGGAACATGATTTCGAGCCACAAGAGGAATAAATTCCTGTAAAAGTGTTCCATCAGGAGAAATAGAAGCAAAAAAACCACAAAGCACTTTAAAGCAGTTTCACCAATATATGGTGGAAATTATATGAGGAGGAAGGTTAGGGAGCAAGAGACTGAACCTGACCCAAGGCACTCTTCATTTTAAATTGTTTTGGAGTTCAGATCTCAAGGCTTAAGTGCTTACCTGTCTTTGCCTAAAGCTTGAACACTAGGATCCAAGTCTCCCAACTTTGCATTTCCAAACTTAGCAGCACAAGACTTCAATGACTCTTTTTGGATTCAGGCTGTAATCAATGGAAATAGGTTTTGCAAATGAGTCTAAGGTATTATTGTTCTGAGTTAACGCTGCTGGGAGTCAGCAGTTTCCCTCTCACCTTCTTTCATTTTTAGACAGCACCAAACTCATTAACATCCTTTACTGATCTGAGACTTCACCAGTTGCCAAATAATTATTTCAGCGGGAGAAAAACAACTCTCATCTTTAAATAAACTATTAACCATGAATTAGCAAGACGATGCCTGTTCGTGTTTGTGTAAGGACAATGACAATTAACACATACTAACGGGTAAGAAATGTTAGTTCCTGCTAGAGAAGTGGTAGTTTCATTAAATGGAGCGTGGCTGGAAATACTGGCTGTAGGAGCTTTTGACTCAGCCAGTCCTTTTTGTCCTTGTAACACACTGCATTTTCTACACAGGTGTGCCCAAATAATGAAACTCTGCCTACAGTCAGCTGTTTGCTAAAACAATGATTAGTTGCCAATCGTTGATGAACATCTGGAGAACACATCAATTTTTAAGAGCGTATTAATGGCATTTATCACATTTATCAGGTACTGCAAATGAGTAGCACCTCACAGGGGCTTTGCCACATGCCTTGTATTTCTTTGTATGCAAAAAACGTTACAAATGCAGCCTTGGGTGTTGACCCAGGTCATGCAAACAATGTCAACATCATTCTAAGAAGCCTGTTCCAGGTCAGACATCTTGTCTCCTTAGTTATACATTGCATAGTTAATGTTACAGTAAAAGCATGTTTAAACTTGCAATGGCAAGTGCTTAAAAATTACAAAGCACAGGTATGATTTGAGCTCACTCTTTATTTCTGCAATATGACAGCATATTTAACAACAGGTTCACATACCTTTTCTGCATCTTTGTATTTTGTTCAGGGCTCAGGGTACTCTGTGCTCTGAAGATGAAATCAAGGTATTTGCTCAGGCCTTAAATAGCCAGACTAATCCTATCTCTCCTTTTGAAAAAATGCTTAGCTGTGGTCGAGACAGACATGAAAACCTCTAATTTTCTGCATGTGTAATTCTCCTCTCCAGGATAATTTAATAGTTGATCCTTAAAATAATTAAATGATGCAGGAACTCAAATGTGGTAAAGGAAGGTGAAAAAATCTACTTGCATGCTTAGAGACACATACATATGCTGGTAAAATTTGCTGAGCTCAGGATCTAAAGTAATTTATCTATTCTGCTCAATGAGGCTGAAAGTCACACATGAAATAGGATTCAGGTTGTATAACAAAAATGGATTTCTGGATCGTATTTTTCCTTTGTTTTTATTTTATTATATTTCAGCACCTAATTATATCCTTTATAAAATGTACCTGGTGTTCAAAGAGCAAACTGAATTACAGCTTTGTAAGCAATCAGATTTCTTAACAGATTAAGTCACAAGATTAAGTCACAAACTGTATCAGTTGAACACACATTTCTAAAAGGAAATGTTGTATTTTTAGTAGGAAATTTGTATATAAATTAAGTTATACTCTAGAATTAAGCTGCACCATAATTTTCCTTATGCTTTTAATTTTAAACATTTCATAAAAAGAACACATTTACCATATGACCTAATTCATTTAGAAGCTATTTCTTGAAAAAAGTCTATAGCAGCAACAGATGGAATGAAGAAAAAAGAACAACAAAATCCTGTTCTGAATATCATCCAATTTGACAAAGAACCAGCTGCTCTAATAAGCTGTGTCAACATCCAAAATGTACTTTAAAATGAAAAAGTACACTTATATGCATTAAATGAGGAATGCTTTAAGCAAAATTCATTGCCAGTAAAAGTTATTGGTATGTTCTCGTTTATACCCGTGCTACCTACTAATTTCTGTGTTACCTGATGACTGCAACACTTGTCATGCTAGCAAGACAGATATACGGAAGAGCGACAATACTGCTTTTCCAAACAAAGAGAAGCTGTGTATAATGTATAGAATACAGACAAGCCCAACCAAAACTATAACCAAATTTCATCTCATGACTGCCTTTCTCTATGAGCAAATTAGAAAGTGTTCTTCAGATGCTTTTAAAACATTAGCATTGCTTTTCTTCACACCAAAGGACACACCAAAGCTAGTACACAGCACATTGTTTTTGGCTTTACACTGGAGCCTGCCTGTCTGAATAAAGCAGTTTACTCTCTTTCTGTGAGGTTTCAGTTTGACATTCTTGGCTCTGTCAGGATATTGAGAAGTTTGGCTAGAGGGAAATCACATTCGTTTTAAAATCAAGAATTATGTTATGCCCTTTAAAGTACAGCCCCGTACTGGGAGTTCTGTCCCAGAGGAAGCTCAGGAAACATAAAAAGCCTCTAATCAAAAAGCAAAGAAGAAGAGATCTGCCTAAGCCTGGGAGAAAGACGTCATTGTTCTGTGTAGCAACCTGTCACGGGGCAGAAGCGGAGATTGCTGACAAATACACAAAGGTAGTCAGACTGCAAACATGCTAGGCTGACCTTTACAGAAAGGATCACAAATTCACACTGCAGGTCAGTGACAGAGTTGGAAATGCAAGACAAGTCTTTTGATTCTCAGCCTTAGGAACTATAGAGCATTGACTCTTTAATCCCTCCTTGCCTGTTTTGCAGAAAACGGTAGTAACAGAATTGCACAGGGAGAGAAGAATGCTCTGTTTCCCTCGCATATGTACTGCGGAATGTGGTTTACCCACAGAAAAAAAAAATAAAAAAAAATTCCCCAAATCTTTTATGAAGTTGTGATATGAGAATCCAGCAGGAATTTTGGAAAACACATCAAAATTGCATTGAGAGTATGCAAGGAGTAAATAATATCATGAACGATACCTTTGATAGGCTGACAGAAATACTGTGTGACTGTCCAAGCCTCATCTCCATGGAAAACTGTCAGTGGAATGTAAGCATTGGATACAAGAACGTGTCGCCTTTTTTCCCTCAGTCATAGAAAACAGCACCTGACAACCTCTCTATAGCAGCTCTTCACAATTTCTTCCTTCTACATCAGCTACTGTCTGACTACAATGTACCATCTGAACTCTGAGCTACTAATAGGGATGCACAGATGCAAAAGTAGCTGGAAGCTTTCAGAGAAACAATCACTGTAAAAGATGTTACTATTAAAAGACAAAAATGTCGCATTTGAAGCATCTCCAATTTAACTTACTTATGGCAAATGAGTCAGGGTTCCCACAGAACCTCTGTGTCAAACCTGCCCACCAAACTGCTCCTACTGCAATGCCTTTACCACTTCCAGTGCCTCAGAGCCACCTCAGGGTAGTCCTCCTGTCATGCTTCCTTTGGGTGGAGATACCTGGACTTTCATCTTAAAACAATCTCCATATGAACTCAATGCCAGATGGTAAGGAGCACACACTCACAACACTCTTGTCTCTCAGCCTTGCCATGAACTTTGCAGAACCTAGAGAATCACCAAGAACTAAAGGTATTGCGGCGGTCAGGCTCTTTGCTACAGAAACTGGGAGTAGGAGCCTGTGAAGCCTGGGCTAGACTTAGGGTCTGGGAATCTGCCTATATACCCTTCCTAACAGCACTTCCCTAGTGAGCTTCTATAGATTAACTAGTCATTAGCCTCACATTAGTCAAGAGACAAAACAAAACCCATAGATTTTTTTCTACAGACTGGAGACAGGTATTTTGTTTTCACTTGCTTTCCAAAAATTCTATTTCATGAGAAAATTTTTTTCAAGCTGATTAAGTCATCACCACTACTACCTGTGAATCAAAATAATGCATTTTACTTTATCTGTAAACCAAAGGGGTTTTTTTCATTCTAACATACTCCTTTATATACTTACAGGTACACGCCTTTGGGAATGTATACCTAATTGAGTAATGTAGAAGCAAAAAACACTTGCACATTGTACATTTAAAATGGTAGAGAAGATTTGTTCTTGAAAGTAAGAAAAAAACCTCAAATATTTAGTGTAACAAAGGGAATAAAGAATCTGGAAACTGTACATTATGGATAATGCAAAGAAGACGTATACTATGCAAAATTGAAATATTTCACCAAATATGGTGTGGGTAACCAAAGTATTTAGTACATCAGGTGAAGTAAAAAGAAAACAAAGGATTAATGAAGAACAGAAATAAGTGGTGAAAACTCCATGGTACAGGAAAAACACAAGCCTCTCTGCTCCATCCTTTTTAATTGCAAACACAGCATCACCCTCTAAGTCAACTCACAAACTCTATGAGAGAAGTTAGTAACTTTTCCTGACAAGCACAAGTGAGACAGTACCAGTGGGATTCTTTCAAAGATGTGAAATCTCTCTTTACTACAGGTACTTGGGGATTCATTATCAACTTCATACCTTTCCTCTAATGGCAACCTTCCTTCAGGGGAACGAATCTTCAAAATGTTGTTGAAACTGAGGTAGGTCCCTCAGTGACTGATTCTACGTAAGTGCCATGCACTCCAAGCCACTAAGTGAAATACCATTTTAACCAACTCTACCAGTAATTATCATGGTTGCAGTATCTTAACTATTAACATCCTTACCCATTTTACAATAATACTTAAAAGCCCCCATCTCACTGTTTTATTATTTTATTAAAACAGAAGAAACAAACTGTACCCTAAACAATCCATGACGGAGGGATAGGATGAAAAGCCAAGTTGTTAAGCAACAAATTGACAGAAAGTGGTTAAAGCAACATTGTTATAAATGCTCTGACACATGAAGGCTCCTCATAGGGAATATTTTGAAAAAGCAAATGGAGCACTTAGGGGTACACGTAGTGTGTGTTTTGCTTGAATCGCAATAGAAAGGTTTTCTTTCATGTACCCATCCGACCCAGTTAGGTGTTGCTAACCATATGAACTACAAAGGCCAAAAAAAAATTCCTGAAAAAAAAAAAAGGAAAGGCATCTCACTGGAGACCTTGAGCTCTGCGCTGAAGATGGCAGTAGATCCAAATTCAATTCAATAACTCAATGCTTATAGTTAGACACGGTAATCTCCAAAATCTGCATATTGGCCCCAGGGTGGACTGAACAGACCCGGTGCCAAGACTCTCTGCACAGCACACACTGCTCCTACAAACGAGTAAATGTCCACATGGGATCCAGGGGAGCTACTGTGTTGAGCAAAACATCATCCAGGAGTTATCTGTAAGGAAATGAAAAGTATGAGAACAAGTCTAAAATCCTGTGCTTGTGATCCATCCTATAGATTCACAGGTCTATGTTTCATCCTTAAGAGACAATAGTAGAGTTCAACCAGTTCTCTTGAAACTTATGCACCTCTGGTTTCCTTTCATGCAGTTGCACGTTTAACAGGCAAAACACCTACTGAGGAAACAAGAGACCTGGATATAATTGCTTTAGTAGTCTGAAGGTACTTCATATCCACACTTACTAATCAGACACTGCCCTAACTTCCAGGATGTAGCCTATACTGGCTGTTATATTTCTCCCCCTTTCTCGAAGGCTGTGCTAGTACTTCAAAAAGAGTGTTTTAGAGAAATGGAAGATTGAAAAAGAATCAGCCTTTGCTACTGATTAATAAGATTCCTTCCAAGTGAAATTAAGTCTTTGAGCGTGTAACCAGTCTTTTAAGCAAAAGGTAGACTAAGAACCACAATTTTGGTGGCATAAAAACATTGACCAAAAATGCATTCTGTGGGAGGCTATCTCCTAGGTGGTTGTTGCAGGACACATTCCAGACTGGCACACTAGGATAAAGAAATGCCAGCTTTTTCCATCAGGAGGAACTTAAGCCACATAGACTGGGACACTACAAGAGTTAAGCAGAAATGCAACTCAAAGTGCTTGGAGAAGCTGAAAGAAAAGGGCAGGAGTTTTGAATGAACACTTAACAATGAACATGCTAGCACCTAAACTTAGTAACTCCCACTTTGGGTACGTAAGTACTTTATTAATTTGATCTTTTCTATAGTACCTGAGTATATCGTGATGCTATTTGTGATGCTGTAATTTTCAGTCATTGAGCAGGTAAGCTCCAGAGGTTGGTGTTTTGCCATATTTTTCATACATTCCAAATGATTCTTTTTGTGCTTAACAAATGAAAATGCATGTTGTGCCCTTCCATGATATAAAAGCTACTAATTTATTTTATAGTATTCTTGTTCCTTCAATTGGCTTATAAATTCTTTGTTTGAAGATGGCATTTCAGAATACATATAAAAGCTGGCGTCCTAAGAAATGTGAAAGGAAATGCTTCATTCCAAGACTTGTTATGAAAACGGAAAAGCCATCAATTTTCATCTTCTTAGTAGTTTACATCTTCTTAGTAGTTTACACTAGCTGCTGAACAGCCAGTGCCTGCTATTGCCACATACTTTGAAATAAATGCTTATTTATAGCGAAGCTAACCTTAAATAAATTCTAAAAAAATAATAAATATATCAAAATCAAAGTATTCTAGTAAGTGTTGGTCAAATTTAATCCAACTATTATACCCATATAAAATGATTCAGATTAAACATCCACCAAAACTTTCTGGACATCGAGTATAAAAAAACTGACAGAAATTATGTGTAAATGCTATCAAAAGAACAGTTTCATTTGGAACTCTATATACAGAAGTGTACATAAGTCTCTTTCTCAATACTTCGATGTCTTTCAGTTTGTTCCTTTTGTTTATCTTCTTCTTTCATGTCTATATTTATATGGGTTGCTTGGATACAGCATTAACTGATACGTGCAAGGCAGGAAAAAGCACATTAATGTATATGAATGTGAAGCATTATAGGCCAAAGTAAAACCTATTTCTTTATTGCATTAAAATTATAGCAGGAAATATTTTGGTTTAGAAGCCTCTTAAACTTTAGCATACAAATTAGATCTTATGTAATCTCACCCAGACTGAAAAATTGATGTAGAATATCTCCAATAGCTTGGCAAATAGGTGGTTAATATAACGTTGACAACCACAGAGAGAGACTCAGTGTGTCGAAACTACAGGAGCTGATAACTGATTTCTGGTCCCCAATTTAGTGTCAGAGCCCAGATTAGTTCTAGTGTCTGCGCCTTTTAACTACACTTTGCACTATTCTAGTCCTAGTCACTCTTTGGTCCAATGGTCCCAATCAGGGAACTCTCGAAAATAAGAAAGAGGTACAAATATTTAGTAGAGACTGAATAGCTGCTCACCTTTACATAGTAGCTTTGGAGGGAGAGCAGGGAGAAAGGTATGAAGGGTGTCATTATGAGAACATTTCAATAGATACGATTACTAAAATTCATTCTCTTGTTTTCTGAGCGGACATTTTACAAACAGAATGTGAGCATCAGAGTCATTATCAAAGCTTCCGTGATAACCTTACCCATCTAAATTGAGGGAGGAAATCTGCAGGGTATTATCTTTTTTCATAGAAAAAGCCCTTTACTTCAAGGTACTTCTCCTGCATATACAAAGCTGCCTGATGAACAGGAACCCTTTTTACAGACTCTTCAACTTTGTACGCCATCTAGTGTGGTGCTGAGAATTAATTACATCTATACAAGGAATCATCCATTTTGATTGCAACGCTAAAAAACGCAAGTACAACAACCTTTAACCAGCTGTTTTCACAAAAGTAAATGACTATTTATTATATTCTTTATAATTAATGAAGACCAAATTACTTACTATGATGAATGCCAATAAATACCCTCTAATATGCAAAAAGTTTTTCCACCATTTACATTTTAATGAGATTTGAAATGTTAATGAATGAAGGGAGTCTACTAATTACCTCAGTGAGAGTCTCAAATAAAAGTGAGCTTTATTAGATGAATTATTATTAGTTCCTCATTAGGATGTTCTAATAGCTGAAAATTATTAATGTTTTATCTAATATGCTGAAAACAAGTAAGTATTTGTTTCACAGTTCGACAAATAGTTTTAATGATAAACAATGAGCTCATCAGTTATACATGTGACCTTTCAAATGTGTTCCACATGTAACCCAAATAACAAGATTCATAAAACACCTTTTTAGTATAATAAAGATTGTTTTTTATAAATAAAAAACCCAACAAAAAAAGCTCCAAACCCCACTTCATTCGATTCCCACTTGATTGCTTGACAAGTAAATGAAGCTCAGTGTAAGCCCTATTATTTTTATTAATGTTTAATATAAAAACGAAGATCACTAAAGATAAATATTAGCCTAATAATCTTTCTGTGTCAGATCTATGTCATCCAGTAATGAAATCAGTGTCCAGTACAGTTACCTGTTTTCATAGGTATATATTCTGTGACAAGTGCATTTTCTGAAGCACAGCAGTGCAGCTCAGTGCAGAGTACTGGTGGGGTTGTGTATGAGGCCTTGCATTTACTCCATCCATGCCAGGCATTAGAAAACAAACAAGAGGATGCAACCATTGGCACATCAGACTTGGAAAAAGCAGAACAGGAAAAAAAAAAAATTGTTTTATTCACACCTTGCTCCCTCCCAGTATTTTTTTTAAATAAGCAACAGTAGTTCCCTATTTGAAAAGT
>VXBJ01001916.1:99503-219981 GCA_013400055.1 Nycticryphes semicollaris
TTGAGAAAGGTGGGTTAAAAAAAAAAAAAAAAAAAAAAAAAAGAAAAAGTTTTGATGTTGAAAGGAGCATTGACAGAAAATTCAAAAAGATGGTGTGTTAATGCCACAGACCTTACAGATTCCAGGAGGACTATTTCCTAAGGAAAGTTTAAAACCTGAAGGTCACTTTATGAATACACAAAAATGCTAATTCACACATACATTCAGGAAAGAATATACACAATTTACTGCAATGCCAAAATAAAATTTATAGCCAGTGTTTTAACCATTTATCTTGGCATAACGATATATTTATAGCCTAGCTGTTTAAAATATAAATTGTCCTCCCTTCTCACCCAAATGAATAAATAAATGAAACATTCAACCTTATATTGCAACAATAGTGCGTTACAACATCCTGTATATACTTCCAATAACTTCTTACTTAACAAGGTTGCTGATCCTGAAAATACAGAAACACATGTAGCTCCGAGGAATACATTGATAGGCATATTTGTCATGTTCAGCCTCTGATCCACGGAAGTGAATCCAGTGGGCTGGCAAGGCTTAACATGCTCTGGAGCGCTCAATCCCAGTGGCAGTTAATAAACAGTTCCTTCTAAAACAGTTGTATAGAAAGGTCAAAGTATACCTTTTTTGCTTGTTATGTTAACCTCATAACTTAGTTTCCTTATGGGTAAGGGAACAAGGAATATATATCATCGGACCTGGCTATTTTTCACACGTCAGCCTGATTAGACAGCTACATATAACTGTATGCGTCCTGCACCCAGTCTGATTATCATACCTCTGGAGTCATACGGGGTACTTTCAAATTCTGCCACTGTGCCCCCAAAACAGGGACATAAATCACAAATCTGACATTAAAAGGTGCTTTCTCTAATGGGTTGTGCCTTTAGTTTAGTTTGTAAAATTAGTCATACTATGTTTGCTGGAAGTAAGTTTCTGTTTAAATTTGGCAAGAGCATTGAAATTCTAGCAGCAGTTTCAGAAGGACGCATACAGGGCGTTTCCACTAATTGGAATACTATTTGAAGGTCACTTTGTTTCTTTTTATCTCTCATTAATTTCTTCTGTTCCTGCTCTGTGGCCAACATACAGTGTTCCCAAAATAACAGGCCTGCTCCTCTCTTTCCAGACAGCTGATACAACTCCAAACAGGCTGCAGTATGCTGAAAAAGGACCTCCTGTGTTTATAAGTATCAGACATTTTCAACAAGTTGCTCATGAAAGTGGCACTTTTACCATCCTAAGGTTATCAGGTAGCTGTGACATTAGACAAGCAGATGTGGTCATGTCTGGTTATCAGGTAGTTCTCACATGGTGGACATTTTCCTTTTTAGGTGGAGTGTTCTGTTTCATGGGCTACATGGTGAGTATGGCCACGGGCCAAGTACTGTGAAAGCTCACTGGTGATGAATGTCATAAGAGCCTACTGCAATGAGCCAGCTTACACTTTAACCGCTCATGCTGTTGAAACATCAGTATGGAACTGAGAATTGGGACTGTATGAATGTACATTTTGAGAGTATCAGTAGCATTTAACATTTTCACACGTTACCAATCTACTGGGTAATTACATCCTATTACCATATTGTAGTGCTAAAACTCTTGATTAAATTTTATATGGGATTCTTTGGGAAAGAATTTAAAAAAAAAAAAAAAAAAAAAAAATGTTAATGCTAATTAACTTCTGTAACTAACAAAGCTGTTTCACCACAGGGGAAACCAACCTTAAAGGTTGGTCTAGCGTCCTAAGAAATATGCCCTCCTGTTCCAGCAACATGACAAGCAAACATTCCAGGGGCAAAATATGCTAAAAAGAGCTTACATTTTTGTTTCATTTAATTTAAATGCTTTAAATTGACATTTACCATAATACGTAAGGAAAAAAAACAACAACCATGAAAGAGGGCAAGAAATGAAGATGTAGCAATAGTGACCAGGCTAAACGAAGAACTGTAACACCTATCAAAGAATAATAGCTCACATTATTATATTAGGCTTTCTTGCTCGACTTTTAAGAAACATCGTGTTGATATGCAGATGTGGGAATAGTACCTAATATTCTAATTGGGGATTTCCAACTTCTTTTTCTCTATACCCATAAAGGTAAAAATGCTTGGAAAACAATAAAATAAACCGAACGTGACCTACATATTACGGGATCAGTTTTGACAGATCCCCATGCTTAGAAGTCCTCTTTTACTACAAATGCAAAGGCATAAAACAAAGCTTCAAGGGGTTACTTTCTGATCTAGCAATACAACAGTGCTTTGGCTTTGGAAAAATCAATTTGATCAGCTAAAAGGGACCAGCAATCAGCAGTCTCTAACACACACCATCGCTCCTGCGGTAATGCATACCACTTCCTGCATGACTGGACTAGAAAGACTCCCTTTTCTCTGTCTCTTTGATTATCACGAAATGCAGCATCCCTCCTTTTTCCTCTTTCAGCAGCCCAGTTCTCTGCTTTCCACTGAATGATGAAAAAGACAAATCAAGAGAGGAAACCAGCAGCAGGAAAAGCACGACTAGGAAACATATTGTTCTCCATTTTTCTTCCCAGTCCTTGGGTTAACATTAGCCTCTGATGAACAGAAGAAAAATGTTCGCAATGTAATTCCAGTACTTGGCTCCTTTTTTTTTTTTCTCCTCCTTTTTTTTCCTATTTTGCTGGGGGAGAAGAGAAACCCAGCAAAGAGAACACCCTCTACTCCCTCAGGACAGAGGGGAAACCACCAGTGGGACTGGCTCTTCTGTAGGAAAAGAGAGCTGCCTTCCTCCTCCGTTGCCTAATCAGAAGTCAAAGGAGACCTTGCCACAGACTTTCACAGGTTTACCCAGAACACAAGAGAAAGAATGATTTTAGCAATATTTTCTCCTATCCTAATACTTTGGCAATTAGATGTGGCAAGTGAGGTGGCACAGTCCAGAAAGTCAGGGCATGTTCTGCTGTGTGACATCTGATGCGACTGTTGACCAAAAACATTGTATTTTTGAAAGAATCCATTGTTACATTTTCTTCTCCAGGAGCAATGCTGTCCCACTACAGTTCGATACTGAAACATGACAAATGGTGAGCACTTTTTTATTTTTATTGACATGGTTAAGTAATGAATACATCACCTCATCAAAACCTTGCTGGCATTAAAACGTAAGGTATTACACGAAACATGTTCATGTGTTGGATCCTTTGCCTAGGAGTCATCTCTCTTCGGGTGTGAGAGCTGAACTACAGGGAAAGCAAGCCAAAAGAAATTTAAATCAGCAGAGAGATAGAGTGAAACAAAAGTGACATGTAACATCTTTGCTGAGGAAAAGTTTTTAAGGCTTGAAAATAATATAATATGTCTAAAGCCAGCTTTTGTATTCCTTAAATGAAAAACAATTAATCACATACTAAAAGTGATGAGAAAAGATAAAAGTTTTTTACTTATTTTAAAAGGCTCAGAAGATGAATATTTCCTTTTAGACCTATCCTACAGATCACATTGTACATTAACAATTTTTAGTGTTCTGTTCCAGAACGGCCTATGAAATATGCAAACACCATCTTATGTTTTCAGAAAGACTAGCAGTAAGTGCTTTTGGTTTCTGTTGCCAGATCACCATTCTTGTTCACAGAACTCACTCAAACTTTGATTCATAGGGCATCTTTCATGCTGTCCACTTCTACTAAAGCAAAAGACGGGTAGAAGCAGAGGACATGTTGAGATTTACTGTGTTTACAGGAAACATTTTTTTCTCCACTGATTTGCAGTGACTGATGCCAGTGGGAATGTAATTCCATTCCCAGTATTTATGTGGTTAGCATAGAACTTTCTGTGTCAAATATACTTTACCAGAGTGAGCAGAAAGATTGGAAAAGCCAATAAATTCTGTCTTGATCACTTTGGCTTTTGAGTTGTTTTCAAACCTAAAGCAGTTATTTCCTTTCATCAAGAACTGCTACTTTAGGAACTAGGAAATCTAATATTTCTTGTCTTACCTATTTGTGGGAAACCCTGGCATGCCTTCTTCCTGTAATTAGCATTTATTAAAGACACAGAATGCATACACACGTGTATCTGTGTGTGATACACACAGACATACACAAATCCCTTAGCATGAGAATGCCATAATGATAAAATAGTATTGTTTTCACTTATGTTACCCTTTTCATCTTTAAGACTTGTCAAATTTGTCTATGGTTGGTTGTGAGATCACTGAGGAAATGCTAGTTTTACCTGTATAAATAATTTAACTAAAGAAAATGCGATTAGCCATAGTAGTAAGCAATGGCCTATTTTGTGTTTCTGTAGTGTATTTTACTCAAGTTTACAGGAGATTTTGACAGATGTTAATTACCAAGACAAGTAATTACCAAGATGTGGTGCTCAGTGCTATGAAATACTATCATCTCCTACATATGCTAGATGTAGAAAGAAGCTTAAAGTTATACATGTAGATAGTTCAGAATTAAATCTTAAAAAGTATGTCAAATACAGAGAATTTCAAGCACAGAGTTCTTTCATGTAAACGAGGAGCACTACAGAATATACAGCAAACTCTAGATTAAGTGTGGCTGTGCCCTCTGAAGTGCTTCCTCTAATATACTAAATGTTGATATACTACAAACTATATATATTGGCCTCCAGTACACGTGTAGCGATTCTTTTAATCTCTGCTGTGACTAAACCAAAACACTAATTTGTTCACATCTGTAACAGGGAACCTCTTTATATTTAATTTCACAACAGAAGTCTAACCAGTTGGTTGTGAAACAAAAAAGGAGCTTATTCAGAACTAAAAACTTTCTTTTCACATAGCCAACACAGTAGGAGAAGAAATATCAAAGTTAAGAGTTAATTCATATGATAAACATGGTAAATCCGCCAGTGCTTCATCTGGAACTGCGATTTCACACACATCTAAAATTTTAGCAATATAAATTTTCTACAAAGAGGAGGTGCATTTGCAAAGAATTGCATCACACAGGATTTTCCACTATTTTACTTTCAAGCAGAGGTGTGAATACTCTAATAGAAAATATATATCCAAAATAACTTTTTTTTTCTTTTTTNGGGAGAATTATTCTCCTACTTACTCACTCTTTCTTTTATTCAAATGACTGAAAAATCTTTGCTGTCAGACAGCCAGTACTCTAGATGCAGCAATATATCAAGATGCAATCTTTTGCTTATTGGTCTTTTGGATACTACTTTTGACATGTTAATTACTCGAATTGTGTTTAGCTGGTGGCTATGTAATCTGCATGTTTCAATAGTATCTGTGATGCCTTCTCCAGATGCAACAGTTCATTAATTATATTTGTCATTTAGCTTCTGTGTTTAGCTGTTCATATGATGCCAGATAGATTATCATTCATTTAATATTTGACTTGCAAAGTCTATATTTCCAGAACTGTTACAAAGAAGTGCTATTTTTGTTTAGAATATAATTAAAACCCAATAAAACTATTTTACTTTTTGTTTGCACAGTGTATTTTCTGTAACATTTCCAAAGTATGGCCTTCCTCAAATACTGCAACAGGAACTATCACAACAATAATTTTAAAAGAATGAGTATAAAGGTGTTCCATGTAATCAAAAATACTTTCTACATCTTCCTCAACAAGTTAGTGCTACACTCAACTTCGTATACTTGAAAAAATCAGCAGTGCCTTAATGGTGAGCTTCGTTTCAAGCTGTTTTGCTTATAGGCTGTAACTGTGAAGACACTAATCATGAGTGGCATGGTGGTCAGCTGGTGCTGCAAATAACATGTAATTAATTCATTAGGAGGTAAAGAAATTAATAGGTTTGTTTGTCTTAACCCAGTAACACTTGCATTCTGAACAGGAATGTTCTAGCTAACATAATCTGCTGATTATTTATTCCATTTTGCAGCTAAAGAATTGTTAAAGCTTTTAAATCATCTGTTTACCTGTGGCTCTGAGAACTAAGAAGCTAATGGATTCTAACATAAATGGAAAAAATACTTTTTATTCAAATGTCCTTGGAAAATTGTCAGCATACACTTTTAAATTTGAATTAATAGTTCCTAAAGCACTAACAAACCACAACACACAGACATGATTGCTAACAATGAAAGAGAAATTATTTTGTTTTATTTTAAAGAATTAGAAGTCTTTTGAGATTACTGTAACTTTCCTGCTGAAACTTGCTTAAAGAACAATGAATACTGTTTTGAATTCTCCTGTATAAAAATAGGACACAAATGGTATTTGTTTGAAATTATTCACATAGGGTTGATCAGCCTTACAGCAAAAAATTTTCAATGTTGAGGATTTAATTTATAATCAAAATCAGAATCTATATTGAAAATAAATATTTATGAAAGCAAAAAAACTGCAACAACCACTTGCAATACTCTAAGTGGCATATACATTTCTAACTTTACCTAGTATCATAGATGCTCACAAGCAGTAGAATTTGTTTATACTCCTCACGATATACAAATGAGATGCTTAATGATCCATTTTGTTGAAAATCAGCAGTACTGGTAACTTATCAAACTTATGGCAGTATATACTCAGTTAAGTGCTCGTGTCCTATACTTTATGTATCTTTGTGGATTCCTACTGTCAGCTTTATAACCAGGTTCACTGTTCCACACTACTCTTGCTGGTACATAATATAAAATCACACATACAAATTTGTATAGGTGGAATTGATATCTCAAACTAAATGTGAAAATTTCTGCAATAAAATTCTGCATTGTTAAATTATGAATATTAGAGAAGCAATAATGTAGTTGTTTTTTCATAAGAATTCCCTTTAATTAATATCTTGCTGAACACCACTATTTGTTCATTTGAAGGACTTTTACTTCTTAAATTAGGAACAGTATCATAATATTAGTTATTTTATTGTTACTTAAATTTCCTAGATTTGGTTTCACTTTTTAGTCTTAGTTATAAATAGTTAAAATAAACTCACTTCTTCTCCAATATAGTTTAAATATGTAAATGCAGACAGGAAAAAAATGCACTAAAAATAATTATACATAGTTGTATATTTTACTTCAGAAAACCCATACACCTTAAAATTTCAACAGGACACGGAAATCAGCGATAAGAAGTCTTTGGAGGTAGAACAAGGAGACTATAAAGGATTTATAACAAGGATTTATTGGGGGGAAAGAAGTTCTGAAATTAATATTTGTCATTATTGCTTGAAAATATGGGTAGCACACAAAGCTGCTGAATACCAAAAGTGTTGCTCAGTTTTTGAAACAGTCATCCATAGGTCTCACATGTGAAAAAACCTGTTGCCTTGAATTTCAACAAAGAATAAAAAAAAAATCCCTAAACATTTTTAGGTCAGGCTTGATTATTTTGTTCTGTTGTATAGTACTTCTTAGGTAGGATGATATTTCAAGCTCGGTTATTTGATCTGCAGCTTGCCAATCAACAAGGAATAAAAATGAGCAGCAGTGCCACTAAATAAAATTTACAATTCCAGATCAAATGATAGGACCAGCTCCTTAGAGCAGGCAACCTGGTTTGTACTTTTAGAGGTAGCCATTCTGAAGGATCACTTCCTCTACTTTTATTTTTTTTTAAACTGTCAGAGTCTTAATACTCGACATTATTTCCTGCATACCACCAAAACATGCAGACAAAATCAGTCCTAGCTGGCAGTATGTATCTCTCAAACACTATCAACTCACAGACACCAAGATTATTGTATTAAATTATTAAGAATCTTTATATTTATCTCCTCTAAATTTTACTATGTGTCAAACAGAGTAGAAAAATTATATTCAATGACAAGAGTTTAAGTCAAGTAGAATGATTCATATTAAAAAAGAAATGCCAAACAATATTTAGAAATAATTCAAGAAATAAAAATTGAAAATAACTTTTCAATGTATATGGTGCATAAATGGGATATAATGACAATTTATAAAGCTTAGTCTGTAGTCAGAACTCAATTTCATTCTCTGGTTTTGAAATAAATCAGTTTAAAATAGCCCCAACATTTAAAGTTTCACCAGACCTTTACTGAAAGACCAGCTCAACCAAACAACCAATATTTACTGTTGTTATCGAATCCCTGTAACTGTGAGCAACACTTAGCAAGTTTGCATAATCAATACCTCTCCTCCGAGCAGACAGACTTACAAAAGCTTTGCCCTGTACCAAAAGGCCTGAAACATTAAGATAAATCTTTGTGAAGGCGGATGCACAAGTGAAAATATTTACCACTCAATAAACTGGATCATACTGGTTTCTGTTGATGAAAGAGGTTACACGCTGTATGTAGCCCGTCAATTGCTCTCAGTTTTAAAATGTTTTCCAGTAATGTCAAAAGAAAAACTTATTCTCTGCCTCTGTCAATATTAACAGTCCAGTAAAATTACACATTTCCTTTTAAATAATATGGTTTTCAATTTCCCTTTACTATGATTTATTCTTAAGTGCTATTTCCAGAGCATTAATTTCCAGTTCTATAATACAAAATTTTACATATTTGTTGAACTTTAGGATCTAGCTCACTTGGTTCATATTGATGGTCAACCTTTTAATTTTTCATTATTATAATGTTAGGACGTGAGGGTCTTTTTCAGCTTTCACAACTCTGAAAATATTTCTTTCTACTCGCTCTGGATAGCATAAAGCAGACAGTAAGATTCNAACCAGAGGTGGGCTGAGGTCTCCCACTGAACTCAACAGTGACTGCTAAGTTTGGTGTCATCTGCTTCAGGGCAGATTCAGCTTAGTGAGTTTGGTGTTGAGAAAGACTCTTGGATATGAAAATAGCTCCCCTTCTTTCTACACCTGAAGCAGGTCTTTATGAAATGTGGCATTTTGTTTTGTGAACAGATATAAAACTGTTTAATGTTTGTTTTTAAACTCTGGTATTGTCACTGTGGATACCTTTATGTTTTGACTTCGGGGTATTTTAAAAGCTGTGTGTAGGAGTTGAGAAATTATACTTCTGAATCCCATTATTTTCTAACAGGATTTGAATGCATAGATTTGCCCTAAGATTTAATTATACTTCTTTGAAAATGTAGATCAATTACACAACTTAAAAACCTCCTCTTTGGGGAAATAACTGCCAGTTTCTCTTTTTCTTACAGTGTCATAATTATACCAGAAAATTTGGTCTACCACTTTTTTCTTGCCTTTCATTTGCACAGTAAAAGAAGTTAAATATATATATATTAATAAACTCTCAATTTTGAAATTAATTAGTACAGAATTATAGAACTGAGCTGGAAGGGAACTCAGGAAGTTGTTGGTACATCTCTTTGCTTCAACATGGAAAGAAGTATAATTACGTGCAAGATGCTTCTTGCCAGTTCCGAAAGCTTTTCTACAGCGGAGGCCTTACAGACTCTGAAATTGGCCTATTCTAAGATAACATTGTGTTTATTATTTCAACATGTAAGTTAAACTGTTATTAAAACCTACTAATTATCTATTGTCCTAGCATCACTAACATGGAGAACTGACAAATACTTAACTCTTTCAAATAGTATTTTACATATTTAAGCACTCTAAAATCTTCAGTTTTCTTTCAGAGAACCAATTCCAAATTGTAGAGATTCCCTTTACTAAAAAAATTATCCAGATCCCTGATTATACTAATTTTTCTCCTCTGAACTATTTGCAGTATTGATGTATAGCCTTCTTCAAGAGTCCAGAGGCTCCCCAACACAGGTTATATTAAATATATTTCAGCTAAGGTTTCATATATGATGAACAAAGCAGAAGAATTACATAGCATTTCTTGTGAGCTGTACTTCATTTAAATATCCCAGCATGAAGTACAGTGTTCTCCTTTACAGCAGCATGACACCACTGACTGATGTGTGGCTTATGATCTGCTGAGGATTATCCTCAGATCCTTTGATAATGAATTGCTATCTAATCAACTCATGTACAACTGCTATCTCTGTATTCACGCACCTAATATTATAACCAAAAAGTAGAAGCGTGTAGTCGTCTTTATTGAATTGAATCACACACTTAAAGCCCCTTTTTTCCCTGTTGTTAAAAGTGCATCAAATTATCATACAGACTTGCAGTTTATACCAGGACAGCATAATAAGCATACTTCCTATTCCATCACCCAGGATATTAATGAAATATAAACTAGAATTCAAGTAAGATCCACTGAAGAGCTTTACTTAAAAGTAAAGCTTCAACCATTGACAATATCTTTCTCAATACCATCCTGTGATCAGTTTCACTGTAACTGTATGGTCTCATCTACACCGTATCTACAAAGTTTAATGATGAAAACATGCAAAACTGTGTCAAAAGTCTTCCTAAAGTCACAATAGATAGTATCTTTTGATTCTCTGCAATATATAAAGCATTAAATCCAAATTAGCTGTTACTTCATTATCTTTTAAAATCTTACAAATAATTGAATTGTTTGTGAGAACATTTTCAGAGAGAAGAAAGAGTGGAACAGAGCAGAAAAGTGAAAAAAAAAAAAAAAAAGCAACAATTTCCCAACTCTTATTCCCATTCCTCGTAAAAAACATTATTAAAATTTTCATTTTCTAGTCTTCTACCACCTCATGCATTTTTCATGAACCCTCAAAAATAATAGTCAATAACTCTGACATTACTTTAATTGGTTCTTAAAGCAGTTTACAGTAAACATTACCAGGGCCTAAAGACTTGAGCAGATCAAATATACTCCAGTTTATTCCTTCTCTGTTTGGCAGTAAGAACTTGTCATTCACATCAGCTATGCCTGTGGCTGAACATTTCAGGAAATGTTGATAGAAAGACAAGACAACTTTCCCTTATTGATAGACCATTGCCATCCCTGCCTTGCTTTTTTTCTTAAATGTACTTGGAGAATTATTTCTCAACAGTCTTGCATGTCACTTTTTTCTTGAGCTATATCTCTTCTGGTGTTGTTCCTACCAACATGAGCTTTTCTTATCTTTGCAAGTCACTATCTGACCTAGTTTCCATCGTCTGTATGATTCCTTTAAAGGTTTAGGTCATTTGATCTCTTAATATACTTCCTGCTCTTACTCTGTAATTGGATAGTTTGCACTTACGCCCTTAATGTTGTCTCTTTAGGAATCATTTGACTCTAAATCATTTTTCACTAAATTTGTTCTGAGTTTCCTGAGTTTGTTAAAGTCAACCTTTTGATGCATATTATTTTTATTCTGCTTTTTTTTATTTCCTAGGGATTGTGAACCTGTCCTGGTTTGAGGTAAAACAGAACTCTATCACTTACTTCCTAATAGCTAACATCAAATCTGAAAGTGGTTCACCTTTTTGCTTTTTTTTCCTTTTGCTGTGTAAAAAAAAATGCCATTCATACATTTCTGGAACTAATGACTGAACAAAACGATTACTCAGACACAAACACAGGTTTTGATAAGCTAAGCACAGTAATCTTTGAGGCTGTCACAGGTTTTCTTATCAGTAATTTAAAAAGCTACATCTTGAAAAAGAATGCCTACTTAATAATTTTTCTATGAATAGGGCCTGGTTTTTTTCTGAGTTTAAATTATCCTGTTCAAGCATATATGAAATTACTAAACCCTACATGTCGTTCAGAATTGTTGAGAAATTACCAACCACTTCTTAGTTTATGTGTGGTCTGAAAGGAACTCTTCGCAAATACTATGCAAACCCACAGTCCCAGATGCCTGCAAATATAGCTAGCAGCAAAGCCTTTTTTCACCATCATTCCTATGGGCATTGTGCAAGCATCAGTAACACATTTAAAGTAAGCATATAATGCCCTCAGATCAGAATGGTAAGATTTTATTAACATGCTGCTCTAGTGTAAAATACTGCGTATTTTGAAAAACAGCGGTAATTTAGAGCTCAAGCCTTTAATATTCTGAGGATCTCCTGAAATAACTTAGTCATAAACATAATGGCTATGTCAAATTGTAAATTTCATGAACTGAGTACTAGAACATACCTGGGAGAGTGTTCTATGTCATTGGTACCTCAACATATCTACTCATGATGTCAATGTTGCTTTTCATACTAGGATTTCTAAACACAGCAAAAGGCTCTCATCAACTCCACTGCGTCTCTGAAATCTCAAATGGTCATGGTTATGATCTCATTCCATTTAATGACCTTATACTAAGTCAGGCAGTAAAGAACAAGAGGCTTGTAAAAACCAGTCCAGCTGAAAATGAAAAAATCCACGGTAAGTGGATTCTCCGAAATCAAATGCAAGTTTTATGTCAGTGATAAGCACATGAAAAAAAACCCCAATATGCCAGCCGAAAAATTTTAGCCAGGCGAGGGGTGGCAGTCCAATGACTTCAAGAAGCCTCTACCAACCTGAATTATGTTTTCATTGCTCTTGAAAAACAGACTCTGTGCAAACATTTTATATTCTCTGCATTAACCAATTAAGTTCATAAAATTGAAATGACATTATACAGGTTTTTATGAAATACAAATAAAGCAATTTATTTCTTATCAAAATTCCCCCCCTAGTATTCTAGGATAGCTTTGTTTCCTTTAATGACTGCTATTTATAGTGTTTGTCAAGGATGTGGGAGACAGGTTTCCATCTGAGGTTTGAAAAACACACACACACATGAGCAATATTTACACAAAAATATTTCTTGCCCCTCAGGACTCAAAGACTCTCACCATGTGGCTCAACAGAAATGTGTGATGCAGTTGTTAAGTACCTCTGGAAAATGGAACCAGGATCTAATAAGTCTGAGGTAAGGTAAGGATGTTGAGCATGAAAACAGCTTGAGATTAGAACAAATGCTCACATCCTGCTATTAAGTTTTGTCTGTATACATAAAGCACTCTTACTTAGTTCTCCATCTCTGAATTCCTTACTGTTGGAGACTGGCTCTGTACCAGCACTTGTATACTGATTCAATTAGGCAAACACATTAATTTGAGTGTCCTAAATATGTTTAGGACATGTTCCATTTGGAATTAAAGCACAGTTAATCTGTTATTTAATATTAATTATTGCAAGAGACTTGAAATTTCACAACTGCAGGCAGATTTATTTTACACACTTTTTGGCTTTTAGCTGGAATGTGGTTTGTGTTTTACTTACTGTCTGACTTAGTCTTAGGTCAGTAAGTTTGCTGGGATGCAGCTTGAACCATGCTGTGAGCTAGGAAATTAATTCATATTCCTGATGCTGCCATGGTCTTTGTACGTAGTTTGTGACAAGTCACTGAACATTCACTTCTCTCTGAACCAAGTGGAAATAGGGCTTCTTTGTACTTTTGTTTCTTCTCTGGCAACATGTATATACTTTCCAACTCTGACAAAATAAATGAGTCTATCTCATGTATTATTTCAGCTGAAAATGTATTGATGAGTTTTGGGCTAAGTAACACGGGGCAAAATGCAACAGTTTTCTTGTTCACATTAAAACCATCATTTACTGGATTTGAATACACCAGAACATTGTTGTATGTCAGGTTTAAGAGTCAAGAAAGGTAAGCTTAATAATTATTAGTCTATTTTCAACACACAAATATTGAATTATTTAGTTATGGTTTTACCAGTTAATGTACCATGTGGTAAAACACAGGCACATTTAGATAACTTTGATTTTGTGGACTTTTGTTACTTTCAGCACAGTAGTCTTGCCTAGTCAGAGTGACAGATTGATATTGATTCACTCTCCGCATATATATTGTAATTAATTACTTCCTTACAGCCATTTTTTTTTTTCTTTTGTGAAACACGTATATGAACACACAATACAGCTGCCACATTTTGTTGTATTCTGTTGCATTTTTCACAAGTTTCTAAATAGTGTCTTATGGTGGAAAACTGACAAGGTTTTATTGGTAATCCCTTTTATTTTGTCAATATTCACAGAATCATTACTTTTAAAAGCCAAGATCTGCTACTATTAACTGTCCAGTAGAATCTGACAAACTGCACTACCCCATGCAATTTGAAAAGGGGAATCAAACTAGATTTATTAAATATATATGCTTGTGATCAGCATTCCGATATCTTTGGGCAAATGCTGTCAACAGTATTTAAGTTATAAGTTGGAAAGATGACACCGGATGTATTTGTTTATTATTTGAATGGGGGCTCCATTATCTTCAAATAAAGTTTCAAGACAGGCTATTATTGATATTGATCTTTAAACTCTGTGTGTTAACCAATGAAAGGAAAATTCCAGAGTTTGAAAATACCATCTTTAAAGCATGCCATTAATGCATGTACATCAAGAAAAGACCATTAAACACTACCAGCTAAAATTATTAGGGAAGATATTTTAAAGCAATCTTGGTAAACA
Organism: Nycticryphes semicollaris; assembly: GCA_013400055.1. Taxonomy (NCBI): domain Eukaryota; kingdom Metazoa; phylum Chordata; class Aves; order Charadriiformes; family Rostratulidae; genus Nycticryphes; species Nycticryphes semicollaris. The sequence goes on from VXBJ01001916.1 coordinate 113,762, forward strand.
AGAATCTCATGTCTTATTATATGTCAGTTGTAGTTAAGTATTTAAATTGCTTAGGTTCTTTTGAAAATTCTCCACCAGGAAAGAAAAATAACAAAGGCATACTGAGGTGGAATTTCTAGACTCTTCCTTAAACATCCCTTATCCTACTATACCAATGTTGAACTTTTTTTATTTCTTATGTCTTCTGGTGCCTTTGTGGTTCCAAACTTACCAACAGAGTATATGCAAATCCTGTGCATAAATGGTGGATAGATCATTCCAATCACTTCTCCCTTCCGGACTTTGACGTTATCTGCTCTTAGAAAGACTTCTTTTCAGTAAACTTAGGAAGAAGAGCACAATAACCAGACATCCTCTTCAAGAAGATAATACATTCAAAATAGTTTGCCATAAATAACCAGTAACAATGATTTCTTTTTTTAAGAATTATCAGCTCCTCTACCACAAATTATACTCAGTTTTGCAAAGACTGAAGACATGAGCAAATACTACCTTTTAAAGAAGCTGAACTATGCAACTTTAGAAAAAAAAAAAATGAAAAATCTCATGATGAATCCTTAGCAGAGCATTCTGGTACTAAAGTTTTGCTAAAGCATGAGGAAAGACCAACATTTTTGTGTTAGACCAAGTTTTAATGAGCATGAATTCGTAAAACATCCATCAAGAACTTCAGGGTTCTCTTAGTCCTTCATTCATCACACATGCTCTGGGAATATATAAACTATATCTTCCTGTTCACATGACATCTGTGTGCTCTGTCTAGTTGCATGAAAGTAAAATCACATTTTTCTGCAAGCTGGAGGAGTTGAAAGTGTTGAACAAAAGCAAAACAAGATAAGAATATGGCAAGATGAGAACTGAGCAGCCATGCTGAGTATGTGTTATGATAAAGGTGAATTCCATATTCCCATAACTGTCAAAGCATATTTCCTGTACCGTGTCTCCAGAGAAATATATGCTATTGGTGGAAAAACACTGCTTTCTATCTTCTGATTAATGTAATGTCATTCAGTACGTACAGATATCACATCTATCTTCAAACAGAAGCATGGTTTATAATATTTAAGTAGAAGAGGAATGAGTAGGCTACACTTGCACAAGGATGGGTAACAAAATTCTCACTTTTCAGGGTTTTTGTGTGCTTTTTTAACATAGCGAAGTGATAATGAAAAGCTGTAAATAAATTATTTTTAAGCTATTCAGACAATCAAAATGCTTCAATTTCTTCAGGAAGCTTGAAAACTCTTGGGACAGCATCCCATAGCAGAATATGTAACATTTACATTTGTTTGTTTGGTTTCTTCCCTAGCTTAAAATATATCAAAATAACTCTTAGAATGTATATATTTCACTAGGTTTAGTTTTCCAAAGAGAAAAAGGTCAAAGCGTTTCTTCCATAGGGTCTTCTACAGAAATATGTAAAGTTATATTGCAAAAGTTTACTTCATTTTTTAAATTCTGCCAAAAGTATTTTGCCAGTTATTCTACCTTCCTTCCCAGAATCATAAGGCCTTCTGCTGGTTTGTTCTTTATGGAGAAGGAGAAAGACAGGTTGGTAAATGATGTTTCTTTCACTGTTTACCTCAGTCTCTGACACTGACTGTGCTTTATAGTGCGATGGGAAGATCAATCAAGTGAGTTGGCCCTTGCCTTTAGCTTCCCTGCAAGTTGTATTTCTGAGTGACCCAGGCATGTTCTAAGACAGACTACTACAGAAATTATGAAATTTAATTTTTCTCACCTCTTTCGAGCACTTACCAATTAATATGAAAGACGCCATAAGACTCCACTATATGGCAGTTAGTGTGATATTAGCATGATTTACAAACTGCTCAATTACCAGGACTGAACAAAGGATAGAACCTCGACATTCACCTTCTCGCTGGCTCTCTATGCCTCCAATATCAAGATTCTCTCAATAATTCATTTTATATTCTTTTAGAGACTTAACACCCTCAAATACTTCCCTCATCTTCCTTTGCCAGTATTTGAAAAATGTTTAGCTTGTTGCTATGGAATGCTTAAAAGAACAAAAATTAAAGCAGTTCTGGGCCTGCAGCCATGCATGTTTGGGTGTTAGCATTCTAGTTTGACCAGAAAAAAAACACCACCTACCAGATCTTGTGGAAGGCAAATGTCTAAGATATAAAAGTAGACTGCATCATCATATTAACAGAAAAACCAATGAGTTGCCAGTAAAAAAAAAAATTCAAGCACGGTTCTTGTAACAGCCATCAAATTCTGAATTTTTTAAATGTTTGTTTCTGAGTGAAAGCAGGTCCACTCAGGACACGTTCTCTTAGAAACAGGTGAATACATAGAAAAAAATGTATTCTGTATTGACTAGTATGAATCATATACTGTTCAGTGTTAAAATGTTAAGAGACACACGCACACACAAAAAATGTCACCAAAAAGTTATGACAAAGGGAGCATAATTCACAAAACCAACAATAAAATCAGATGTGGGTGCTCCAGCTCGGTGTGTACTTCTACTGCTTCCTACTACCTGCTGGAGGGAGCATCCCCCCAAGTGCCCACATGCACACCCTGAGATGTGGGTCCTCATTGCACCCCACGCTCACTGCCCTAGCTGGATGCACGCTGCTCCCTACAAGCCACAAGGAAGCCAAACCATCAGCCCCAAGCAGAGACTGCGATGCCTGCGGGGTGGCTGCCAGCAGTGTCAAACCAGGGACTGACTGCTACCCCGTTAAGCTCTTTGCTCCCACTCCCATTACAAATTACCCTGCTTCTTGGATACTGCTTTTCAAGCTGACTGACTCCCCCTTTTTTTCCCAAAAGCTCTTTGGCATTTCCCTGGATAGTGTTTTAGCTGGCTGACAGACATCTTAAATATACTTTGTTAAATAACAGTGTTATCTGTTTTGGAGCAAATACCCCCTCAGACGGTTTTGCATGTCCCACACACAGGCACTGATCACACTTCTGTCTCAGGAAAGAAGGGGGAAAAAGCTGTAGGGGTTACCCACATATAACTTCTCTCTGCTACCTGAACTTAATTCAGCCCTAAGTAAATACTAGCACCACCATCAAGTGGACTTTATATAAAAGAACCCCCTAGAAGCAGCTCTGCTGCCAGCACAATCCACAGCAGAGTACTCCAGCACAGTGCACGTGGGGTTTCCTGAACCAGGGAAATCTTGGAGGAGTGTAAAGACCCACCAGGAGCTTACAGCTGACATTGGCTGATGAGACCTGGATGGGGCCAGAACCAGTGGTGGCCAAGCTCCCCACCCCCCAGCCACCGTTTGCAGACGACACCAAGTTAGGTGGAAGTGTTGATCTGCTGGAGGGTAGGAAGGCTCTACAGAGGGATCTGGACAGGCTGGGATTGATGGGCTGAGCCCAATGGTATAAGGTTAAACAACGCTAAGTGTTGGGTTCTGCACTTGGATCACAACAACCTTGTGCAATGTCACAGGCTTGGGGAAGAATGGTTGGAAAGATGCCTGCTGGCAAAGAACCTGGGGGTATTGGGATGGAAGTGTACCCAGGAGACCAAGGTGGCCAAAAGCATCCTGACTTGTGTCAGAAATAGTGTGGCCAGCAGGACTAGGGAAGAGATTTCCCCTTTGTACTTGGCACTGGTGAGGCTGCACCTCAAATACTATGCTCAGTTTTGGATCCCTCACTACAAAACTGAGGTTCTGGAGTGTGCCCAAAGAAGGGCAACAAAGCTGGTGAAGGGTCTAGAGAACAAGTCTTATGAGAAGCGTCTGAGGGAACTGGGGTTGTTCAGCATGGAGAAACAGAGGCTGAGGGGAGACCTTATTGCTGTCCAAGAGGAGGTTGTAGTGATGTGTGTGTTGGTTTCTTCTCCCAATTACAGGCAATAGGACAAGATTAAATGGCCTCGAGTTGCACCAGGGGAGATTTAGCTTGGATATTAGGAAAAATTTCTTCACTGAAGGGATTATCAAGCATTGGACCAGGCTGCCCCGGGAAGTGGTTGAGTTACTGTCTCTGGAAGTATTAAAAAGACGTGTAGATGTGGTGTTTAGGGACATGGTTTAGTGTTCGTCTTGGCAGTGCTATGCTATTAGCTAGAGATCTTAAAGGTCTTTTCCACCTAAATGATTTTATGATTCATTTACTTTTATCTTTTATCCAATGAGGAAAATTTAGCAGAGATAGAACATACAAATACATCTTACAATGTTGCCCTTTTCCAATGAATGCATTACCACAAAATTAAGATGGGTCTACTTCGCTTTTCCCATCTTAAAATATACACTTTATCACGCTTAAAAATTAAACCTCTTTCCTCTTCCACTTCCCACTTAAAGTGATTTGACGGAATATTTTTAATGGATAAGTGTAATTTCTTGACTGTTTATTTTTACATGGATGGTTATTTCTCCCTGTTAGGACAATGATATGTCAGAATATTTGCAGAATACTCAAAGCTGGTGGCTAATAGCATGGAAAAAAATAATCATTACAACACCACCTACTTTTTACCAAATTGAAATAGTAAGAACTTTGAATAGCAAACAGAGGCACAATAGAGACAGCAATATCATAACCTTTCTTTAACTAGTTATTCATGAAAGGCACTTCACTGTCGAATTTATAATTCTGTGTTGATACTACTTTTGGAATTTGCATTAAATGACATTTTGATTATAGTATTCAAATGCATGTGCCCTTAAAACTTTGCCATTTATTTTGTATGCAAAAATCTTCCACCTAAATGTCCCCATTTCCATTTTGCTCTGGATTCCACTGAGACTACACAGGAAAGAATAGCTAAGTTTCTCTTCACCCCGAAAAAATCTTGTCAGGTAAAAGAAAATCAAATTATAACAAGCATATTATGTACCAGCTGTTTGATTCTTAGCTCTAAATTACAGTGTTGAACAAATAAGCTGTTTTCCTTGATAAAATTAGATTTTTTTTTGTTTTAAATCTATTTTTGTCCCTCATAATCCAGGAAAACTCCTACCTTGGCATACTTAGACAAAGCGTGTGTGTGTGCTTATTATGTAAATTCTCTGACCATGCCTTTGAGCCATAACCTTTTGAAACCATTGGGAGTTTCAACCTAAACAATTAGATACATTCAGTGATGGAAAGAAAATTACTAATGATATTAAACCAGCAACAGGGAGACGACCTCAGGAAGTTCTTAAGTCAGAAAGTGCTTGCATCTGCACAACTGGGACCTGGGAAACTATTACTATGCAATTGCCCTGTCTCCTCTTCCCTTAGGCATCTACCACTGACCACTGTCAGTGATAAAAGAATTAGAATGATCATCCATCTGAGCAGAATTAATCATGTGTTTATATTAAGCTTTACTCTTTTTTTTTCTTTAAGCCAGATGGAGCACACTTTCCTTCCACTAAAATTGCTCCTTGCAAGTAGAAAATAAGATCAGATCATAATATCTGAGTTTATATTTTGTAAAATATTTTGCAAAATATTTTGCATCTGCAATGAACTGGCATCTACCAGTTTGTGTTTTTCAGTCAGTCATGCATTTTCATAAAGTTCACTGTAGCAAACAGAGGCAAAATGCAAAATGGAACAACATTTGCCAAAGTCATGGTAAGCTCAAGGGGTACAGATTGGGAAAATTAAGATTTGAAAGCATATTCAAGATACTTATTAACTTTTAACATATATTTTTTCCACACTTGAATATAAAAGCAGAGTTTCAAAAATATGGTGAATATTTAAAAATAAAATCACATTTCTTGGCAATGAAGTGTTACTTTGAGCACAGAATATTAAAGGATTAACTACAGTAAAGTTTGGAGAGTTTTCCAGTTGCTGGAACCCAAGACATCACATAATTTAAACACAGATTAGAAAAATGAGCAAATCTATTCTCTTAATCATCTGCCTAAACTCTTGGCTAGACCCAAGTTAGACTGTCCATTGTCTTTCAAAATCAAGTTCAACATATGGTTAGGACACGATCCTAAGTTGTGCTGAGGTACACCTCTATGCTTCTCATAGCTAAGAAAGGGAGACCTGGGTTTACCTTGGGTATACCATGCAAAGTGAGTTGTATTAAAAAAAAAGAAAGCCTAAAAAATCTAAAAGAGGTACTACTACCAAGAGTACAGTAGTACAATTTTCTGCATTTTATCAGACTGACTGATAAGATCAGTAATATTTGTGCACTTACTTTGATAGGATAGTATAAAAAAACTCCACCATTGGGGATGAGTGTTAACTCTAGTGTCAGTTAAGAAAAATTACCAGGTGTTTCTTTTGTCTTTCAATTTTACAGGGAAGAAATAGTTCAACACTGTATTCCGTTCAACCTCAGAAGTGCTCAGATGAAATAATTAAGGGTTTTCGAACAATAAATTTGGAAAACTTTTAAGATAAGCCTTTTAGTATTAACTGCAGTTGTTCAAGGTTTTATCACACCTTTTATTGCCATTATTTTACGTAGACCTAATTTGGAGTGTTTTATTTTCTGAAAAGAAAAGAAAACATGGAAAGTCCTGATTGACATGATAATAGGTTTGCTATTAAAATGTGCACTGTAAATCAACCAAAATTACTTCAGAGCTGAATATTTCTGCGGGAAGATGAAAGCTAAGCATATTTAACTTAAAGATGTCATTTTTTCAAAGCTCTAATTAAGGCTTAAAATATTTTTTTCAAGAGTTTTACATTAATATTGCTAAAGAATTTTCTGGGTTTTGGGGTTGTTTTTCATGCTCTACAGAAGCTGTAGAATTCAAAACAGAATTATCATACAATTTTTGTATAGGCCTAAATATCTTTATGGACATTACCCTCTAAGAACATTAGCTCAATTTTGTCTGTTTACATAGTCATAACCATGAAGAACAATGCAAAAAACCAAGGTAGTTAAGTCATAAGCTCTTGGGGAGAAAGAGGTCATTGTATGTAATAAGGTATGTGGCCCAGCATGTTTGATTTTACCATCACTAGTAAAAAGTTACAGGCTTTGTATTTACCTGCCAGTTCAGGGTCTCAGGACTCATGGAGACTGTGCTTTTTCCACAGCACCCACTTCAGGCAGCCTCAATAAGCACTGAAGCAGTGCTAGTGTTCTGAGACATTTGTCACCGCTTCCTCACACAGTACCCTTCCCCTCCTTTGCATTCGCACATAAAATCCTTCTACAAAAACATATGTCATGAAGGCATATACCACCTCCTCATTTATAATACTGTTTCATTGCCAGTGAAGGATAGGACCCAAATTACTTCCCCACCCTAGGACTAGACTCCTGATAATGTATCTTGTCAAACTCTTAAACAAATTCATACCACTTCAAGGTTGTCAACACGTACTAAAATTAATACATGGGGAATAGTGCAAACAAAAACAGTGTTAAAGAAACACCAGTCTTAGATTAAGGAATCATAGAATCATAGAATATTTTGGGTTGGAAGCAACCTTAAAGATCATTGAGTTCCAACCCCCCTGCCATGGGCAGGGGCACCACCCCCTAGACCAGGTTGCTCAAAGACCCTTCCAGCCTGGTCTAGAATCTCTACATTTTCTGACTTGACAATACTGCTGACAGTGAAAAAATCTGGTGGGTCTTGCTACCCCCTGCCACCTCTCCCACAGAAAGCCTGATAAGGGACAGCATGTGTCCTCCTGGCCAATGCTGTGCAGATCCACCATGACTGCTATCAGACTGTGGAGGAACTGACTCATGAAGGGACCAAGAAGGAGGTGCCACAACCCAGTGAAGCAATTCCTTGAATGACCACTCTGCTTGGAGGACAAGTATAGGCAGCAGCTCCTACAGAGGTAGGATCAGTGGCACCAGAAATACCTAACCATATTAACAGGACACCAGAAGTCTGACCACTGGCCACAAGAGCAGAGTAATGGCGTGGTACTGCATCATATCCCACTTCATCAACGATACCCATGTCAGTATTGTTGCATAGTGAAGCACTGACAGCTGAATTCACAGGTTCTTAGAGCCCTCAAAAAGGCAGTGTCATCAGGCTTTTGCATTGGAGGAAACTTTGAAGGATCCCAGCCCTGAAAATGGTTTAGCTGGTGTGGTCAGGGAGTTAAGCAGGATGAAAGAGCTCATTGATGGTCAAGATAAATATATGGATATTACTCATCAGTTATCATTGCAGCCAAAACAGACTCAACTTGGGGAAATATTAATTTATTGCCATTTAAAATTGAGATGGATAATGACAAAAAAATAAAAAAAGACAAGAATTAAAACATGGTCTCCCCAGCAGCTGCTGGGAAACCCCTGCCCCACCGGGGTCTCTCCCAGGGCCACAGGGGCACCTCTGCGGGGGTGCCTGGAGCCCCTCCTCCTCGTCTCCTCCTCTCCCCTCCGGGCTGGCAGGCAGTACCCCATGACCAGCACCTGGGCACCCAGTACAGCTGCAATCTTTATGGACTGGGACACAGTGGAGACAAGTAGATCCTGACAAAGGCAGTAATCACCCGGAAAAGAGATACGGCTGTATGATACGGCTGTAGTACAAAGCTACGGCTTTGTAGTCAGCAGTTTGTTACCTATTAAGTCACTTCAGCTAGAGACATCTAAGTTAGTAAGTTTTGCTCAATACTCTGACTTCTTCTCAGGAACTTCAACACACCCACTCTGTAGGACTGCAACCATCTTTGACATCTAATGCACTTAACACTGCACCTATAGCAGAAGAAATATGTGGTAACTGCCATTAATAATATAACCACGTTTATTGGTAAGCGATTGAAAAAGAAAAGATTTAATTTAATCTTCTTCTAGAATCATAACTAAAAAGTCTAATTCATCATGTGTTACCACAGAATACACCAATTAATAATAATTAAACTATATAACAGAACTGAAGCAGTATTTTAAATATGAGCATTCATATTTAGAGTGCTCAGACACCATAAGCTTATTACAGATGAGTCCTGTACATATAAAAATAAGAAGAGTTGATACTGAGTTTATTATTTTTTCTAATTTAAGAGCCAAAATAGAAATCCAGCTTTCCTGTTATGTATATAATTAGAGTACCCATTATAAGCACACTGGAAATTTATTCTGGTGACTGACAACCATGAAATTCTAAATGACGCTCTGAGAACTCTGTCATTTATTTTCCTTCCGTCCAGCTGCATTTAACTAACTGTCCTTCAATTTTTTGATATGAATACATTTAGACATTAGCTAATGTATCATTCTTGACATCTATTCACCTTCAGCAGTGCATTAAAAAAAGACAATAAATTTAAAGCAAAGTCAAGGGGCAGTCTTATCTGATGCACAATAAAATAACTCTAGTGCCAACGGCATGAAGTACATGTAAGGGTGAAAGTTATACAGCGCTTCTAGGTATTTACTCCCTTTTAAGATGTAAAGTTGTATCACGATTTATCCTTATTTTAAGGACAGTGCTGCAGTACACTATGAACCCATACATCATTACACACTCCAAAGCTTCTGAAAGTATATCCATTATTCCTTTGGAGCAGACTCTGCTCTTAGTTCAGCTAGCAAAACTGTCTTTATCATCACCACCTGCTTTAAATATGATTAGCTTCACAGTCTGGTACTAAGTGTTTAAATTTCCTCCATTTTATAAGTTTTTATGCATATCCTACTTTAAAATGCTAAGCTCGTTAGACATTCTCAAAAGTTTAGGTGAGAATATCTGTTGAGAATATTGAGCATGCATATACAAGGTTGGTAAGTCATAGAAATAAAATCATTGTATGGGAATGTTTGCTTTATGCAAGTATTATGCTTTACCAGATATGTACCATAAAGTAGCACTGCAGAAAGCAAAAGTCAATTATGAATAAAACACAGATAAATTTAACAGAGACATCTGTAGCAAAGCTTGTATTATTCCTGAGCATTATAGAAAAAATAAGCTTGAGCTGCTACTGTGACCTATTCAAACCATCCTGATTTCTGTTCCCTTTAGACTTTTGGTCCCAGGTGTTGTGTTTTCCTTTGCCATTAGCAAATAATTTCTCTTCCTTCCTATGTAATAAGTGACAGTCATGGATTCCTCTTCAGAGAATCTCTCTGTGCTATCAAGGTTCAAGCAGCAAGCCAGGCTGCTTCTGTCAAAATCTGGAGGCAGAGGTAGGTACCTCAGATCATTACTGAACCATGCAAATATGTCCTAATTTTACATGTCTTTTTACACACTAATTAGCTGGACAAAATCACAGAGTCAATGCTGATGTTGCTGTACTATGGTTTTGCGTAACAACACAATAATTCTCAAAGCAACTATCCCAAAATGGATTCTTGCACAGAATGAGGGACAAAAAAATATTCAGTGATGTATCAGAGATTTTCCTAGTGTAAGATGGCAGACAAAGCTGCCTAAAAGCCTAACTAATGCAGCCAAAGTTTCACACAACAGTTTCCCTCATCACAAAAGCATTTTTGTTCAATTCCCATTCTTGCCGATCTCTAGTCTGTTTTACCATTACAGACACTTGCAATCAGGCTCATTTGGGTAAAGTTTGTTATAACAAACAATGCATAACATTTTTTTCTATAATTCCAGCCGAAAGTATCATCTGTGTTCAACACAGCTACGAATATTATCAGAAGACCCTTTTATTTCTAAAAGATATTTTTAAAAAGACAAAAATGTACAACTTTTCACGTTACAGTAATTTTGCAACACACCCAATCATTTTACACACATAGAAAAAAATAAAAATTAAAAAAAAAAAGCAGGTCTAGCATAAATGAAGCAGCCATGTATTTACATTTCAAATGTATCACTAATAGCTGAGGCTATGTAGAAAAACATCCAAGTCATAAATCAAAGTGGTATCAAGGAAAGGGTAAAGAGTAAGAAAGGCATCTTATTAACCCTAAGATTCTCATGCTTAGAGGTTATTGCAACACATGCTGGTTTGACTTGTCACCTGCCGTGAGCTTTTGTGCAAAGGGAGACATGAATGCCGTTAGAGGAAATTACAGTTCTGTACTCAATCATCTTTATACTTAAGACTGATATCAGGACAAGTATTGAAAACTTTTCCTATCCCCTCCTTTACATAGCAAGCAGGGCAGCACCAAATCAGCAACAGTTAGTACGTGTGAAGAGAAACAAGCTAGATTATTCATGGTACAGAAATTATCATAAAAATGTGTTTTGGAGAGATTATCTTGTATAATTAAGCCAATTTTCTCAGTTTTGTACTTTCCAGTCTGACTCAGCTCTCAGTACAGGTGGCTCACCAATTTAGACACTGATAGACAGTGTCTAAAAAATAAAAGAAGGAAAAACATTCCTGACATAAAGTATAACCCTGGTGCACTTAATGGCTTTGTTTTCTATTTGAAAAAAAGAACAGTTCTAGATGTGTGGGGAAAAAAGTACATCTAAGATGGTTTTGCAAACCTAACATTAGAGGTGAAGCTAATCAAAATTTCACAAGGTGGTGTGCCATGCCAAAACTGACAAATCATTTAGCATATTGTCTTATAAACTACTACAAATTTTATCTAGTGGTAGTTCAGATTAAGTATTTAGTGTAACTTGGTGGCATGGGGCACATTAATCAAATGAGAAGCAGTTAGATGTTTTTTGCTTTGTAAATTATAATAAATAAATGGCACTCCTACTTGTTATTTATCTACCTTCAAATTTTAATGAATATTTCTAGTGCTAATTGCTGATCTTCTATATTTAGAGGGAACAGGCACATATGGAGATAATAGCACAATGTGATATTTATGAGGTGCCAGTTCTCTTATAAATATAGAAATCGAGTAATTAGCACTAGAAATATTCATTGAAATTTCAATGCACACTTTGGGATTTGAAATTAAATTGAGCTAAAGTTGATGATCCTTGTCATAAATTAATATTTGGGGATTTGGAATTTAACTCACTAGAGGTATGCCTTAAACTACTGAATAATTTAAGAAAAAGTAACACTGGACACAGCAAACACATTTGGTGAAAGGAAAGGCATCAAAGGTCAACTACAGCTCTTTGACAGTGTAGGATTGTTGCTGTCACAGTTTTAAACAAATTTATTTCCCATTATATCAGACTATTTCACTCTGTCTCTATTAGAAGATAAGTGATTTGAAACAGTGGTTGGGTTTAGAGGTTTTCTTCACTATCTACAGAGGTACAAATCTATGATAACAGAGTTACAAATGACACTACATAAATTAAATGCTTCATTGACATAGATTGATTTTGAGCTATTCTATAAAACAACTAATCTTTTAAATAATAATAGCAAAATAAAGTTGCTTATGAAGATTTAAAGTTGATTTTGGTAACTTATGCCTTCTGAAAGTATCACATGCAACAAAACCTTAACTTTAAACTATTCAATAATAATAATAAACTACTTCAGACTCAAATGGTTGAAAATGAGGAAAACCAAAATGCCTGTACAACATTGATTAATTTTGGCAGCAAGCATAGATAATGGCAAGCCCTTTAGATGCTTCTTTTGCATGTTGACATACCAAAGCAGGTCCAGTGAAGGACCATGAAGATGTTAAAAGGATCTGAGCACCTGATACATGAGGAAAGGCTAAGAGAGCTGGAACCGTTTACAGCCTCAAGAAGAAAAGGTTCCAGGGCATCTCATGAATGCATTTATATCATCTGGGGGGGAAGCAAAGCAAAGAGAGATGGACTGTTCTCAGTGATGCCTAGTAAAAGACCAAGAGGCAATGGGCACAAACAGAAAAACAGAAAGAAAAGAAAACATTTTTACTATGAGTGGTTAAACGCTGCAACAAGCTGTCAGGGGTTTGGAGACTCCGTCCTTGGAGTCTATCCTAAAAACACAGCAGAGCACGGTCCTAAGCAATCTATTCCCTTGTTGGCCCTCCTTTGAGGAAGTTGCTTGGACTGGATGATCTCCAGAGGTGCCTTCCAAGATTTTCAACCATTTTGTGACTCTATGAAATCTCTAGAGAAGAAATTGTATTAAGCTTTCCAGTTTACATAAGATGCCTCAATAAAATGTGAAGTTGCTGTAGGTAGGAGAATGCAGACAAGAAACACCTTCAGGTACCACAAGCATGGTTTTCTGTAGGGGGTGGATGTCTTTCAGATGTTTCAAGATGTCTATTAATGTATCACATACACATGAGAGCAAATAACTCGGGCAGTTTTCTTATTTTTGTGCTCCAAGCACTAGCATGACTATTTCTATTATTTTTTTTACAATATTACTATTCCAATGCATCTACCTGCTTTTTGTATTGAAGTAATTTATTTAAAAGGCCAAGATACAAGACTGGTTGGAGTTCATAACTATATTATGAAAAATAATTATAACAATCAATGTAAGAATATACTGATATTTTTAAAATGTGAAAATATTTACTTTGCAAAGAAATTAAAGTTAAGAACATAAATTAATCACTTCCTGAGTTGCTTCCTTAACTATGCAAAAGTGCAATAAATCATGATGTGATTATTTATGCTAAGTAGTTTGGGTTTTATATGAAGCTCATTAAGTGACTCCTTATCTAAGTTAAATGTTTGGGAGCTTTACTTTCATTAAATGTTATCTACATTCACATGAACAAATTCATACATAAATTCCTATTAATCAGTTTAAAAACAATCTGAATGAACACATGCTTTTAATACATACAGTAGAGTTTTAACTGATTAACATTGCGGTCCCTAAATAATAATGGATTAATAGGCTTTAAAACTAAATGCATCTGACTATTGAGTAAGTAAAACCAAATGAATGTAAGCCTTGAAGGCTATTTGTCATTAAAGCTAGACCTAGGCATTAAGGTGATTTTCCAATTAAAGTTAAATTAACAACCTGTAATTCGAGCATGATACTTCAGGTTCAAAGTAGTGGACTCAAATCATCGTGTGATTCTGTAGGAGAATCATATGCTTGTAACATAATTTGGAAAACTTTGTTATCAGAAAAGCATGTCATACCTGAATTGCAGAGATTTTGACTGAAATGTAAAGCAGCAGCACATGTTCTCACAATGAAGTTCTCAAAACTTGACACCTTTATATGCCTTCTATTTCATGGTTAGCTTTCATATTTACAACCCTTCCATATTAATTGAACATGTGGCAACAGTATTCAAAAGCAGATGTGAAGTTCATCTCTTCAGTGAGTTAATACTATGGCATTATGTGCTACTTCCTGACTTCACAGTTACGTGAAAAGAACTCATCTCTATCCAATTCAAATTGAACACAGAGATGCATCACACCATTTAAAACTGCAGTGAAATTTCTCATCTACAAACTGAGATGAAGGCTAGCACAACTAGAGGAGTTCACTTAATTCTATGACCACTTCTGCTGTACTATGCTGTTAAACAGATAAATAGCTCCCACAGACACTTGCTAGGTTTCTAAAGAAGTAGAAAATTATTTTACAAGTCTCCTATGCTTTTAGCAGACAATGAAGTAAAAAAAGCATAAAGAGCCCAAGGAGATCTTGCACAAAATTCATACATTTATAGAACACTGTTTTCCAAACAATGGAAAAAGTAGCAAGTGCCAGAACTATATTGTCACAGATAATCCTTTAATTCATCATATTTGTGTATATGCAATAGAGACTCCCAGATCAGCTTCTGAATTTAATCTGTCTGTTGCTTCCCTTCTATAAAATAAAAACAAATTAATCCATCCAAAGCATTTGAGATGCAACTGTTAAAAATATCAGAAAACTGCAGGAGGAAATTAATACTTCATTACTGAGAGCTGAGTCTGAACAATGTGGGCTAATGCAGGAATAAAACCTGAGCAAGGAGAAAACAGAGTAGGTGCTACTTCTGTCTATTCTGCAAAGTCAGTCACGAGAAATAGAAACTCATAACGTCACATTACATTTGTGTTTCACTGTCAAGTTTTAATCAGTGCTGGGCTCTAGCCTTTACCTCCCATTTACATCTCATTTTTCCTCTTACGGCATCTCATACCCGTTGCTATTCCACTCACTCACTCACTCACTCACTCACTCACTCACTCTCTTCTCCAAGCTACTCCCAAGCTGCAGCTTCATGACTACAATGAATGGCTGGAAGCCATTCAGCTTCAAAAGCAGCAACCTTAACGCCTCATTCCTTCTCCCTGGCTCCCATTTCCACTCCCACTATGTCTTGTGTTGGTAAAATGAAGCATAGTTTTGGCAAATTAATGGACTGGAGAACAGGAGGAGCGTGTGAAAACTAGCAGCCAATGATGGAAGTAGATTTTTTTCAGCAACAGCACCAAGGTATGCCCATTTTAAAAACACTCCTTGCCTTCATGAAGTCCTAATATTTCTCCCCATCAGTGCAGATATCTCTCCCAGATGCATTTTTCTGAGCCATCTCACTCCTTGACTCCTTAGACTCCTCAGTTGCTTCAAGTGCTTCTCCCCTCCTGGCTCTAGTTACCCTGTTTCCCCCTCTTCTCCTTAAAGTGTTTTGCAAAGGTCAGCAGGGAGAAAGCAGTGCTGTCATTTCTCTAATTCCTCTAACAACACCTTGTCACCTTTGCTTCTGTCATGCGATTAGCAGCCATCACCAGCCACCAGCCTGTTTGCATCTCCAGTCTAAGCGTCTGGACAACGCAGATTGAAACCTCAAAATATTTATCAGCTTTATCTGCTTATGTGTACCAGATTTTCACAGGCTTACATATTAAATAAATTGTATTGACTTTTCATTCAGAAAAAAAGGAAAAAAGTTAAAGTTTACACCAAGATTATTACATTTTATGTGCTTATTTCTAGGTGTAACTTTTTTTTTTCTTATTATGAGAACTCAAAAGTTACCCTGATAAGGCCACCTTATCAAAACAGCTCCATGCCAAACACAAATAAGATTCACAGTGCTATTTTGGCCAATTTTAGACATTACTGACAGCTATTCCTTAAAAACAAAAAGCACATTTACATAATAAACACAGAACTGTGAAATATAGTACTCTCTGTCAACACACTGTACTATCTTTATATAAAAGTTCCGATCTCAAAATCCCAGGCAAAACCAAACCGCATGTAAAGCCAAAATGAACTCTAAAGATTTCATGACCCTGAAAGCACTCCTAGCCCTGACTGTCCCTTCCCAGTCACCCAGGGCTCAGCCCACCCTCCCATGTCCCAAGGCTCCATGTCAGACCCTTGGGGCTGACAGTTCCTGCCCAGACGATGCCGCAGCAGGGCTGGTCTCCAGCTCCCCACAGCCCTGCCCTGTAAGGCCATGGGCCCCACATAGCTGGGCCCACCCACACGTCCACATCCCAACCTGGCCTCAGCCCATTCCTGTCCCCAGGGAGGTGCTGATGCCCAGCGCTGGGGCTGCCCTGATGTCCCCACATGCCTGCTTCTGGCTGGGGGTGGTGAGATGGGCCACGGCTGGTGGGCCCTGCCTGTGTGTTCCACCCACCCACCCAGTGGAGACCCTGATGCTCACAAGCCCCAGGGAGCTGCTGGCTTGCCTGGTGCCCTGACAAGGTTTTAGTGTCTGGCCACATGCAAATTAATTCACCATCATTTCCACTTCACTATTAATTAAAAATACACAGTTTTCAATATATTATCAGCACTGGTGAAGTCACACCTGGAGTCCTATGTCCAGGTCTGGGCTTCTCAATTCAAGACAGACATGGACATATTGCAGACAGTCCAGTAAAAGGCCAGAAAAATGATGAATGAACTGGCACATCTCTCTTATGAGGAAACCCTGAGGGAGCTGGGACTGTTCAGCTTGGAGAAAAGAAGGCTCAGAAAGGATCTTATCAATGTGCACAGATACCTGAAGGGAGATTGCAAAGATGGCAGAGCCAGGCTCTTCTCAGCTTAGTGGCAGGATCAGAGGCAGTGGGCACAAACTGAAATGTGGAAAGTTCCTCCTGAACATCAGGAAACATTTTTTTTTTACTGAGAAGGTGACCAACCGAGCACTAGCACAGGCTGCCCAGAGAGGCTGTGGAGTGTTCCTCCCTGTAAAAATTCAAAAGTCATCTAGACATGGTCCTGAGCAATCAGCTTTAGGTAGCCCTGCCTGAGCAGGGAGGTTGGACAAGATGACCTCCAGAAGTCCTTTCCAACTTTTGTCATGCTGTGATTCTGTGATATAAAAGAATTACACTACCAAAACAATTACCTAATGTAATGGCCAAAATAGGTCATATTTCTCCGTCAGGCTCTATTCTATGCTGGAGAAAGCTCAGAAAAAAGGAAATTCCTCTATCTACACTACCGGAAATGAGCGTTAAAGCTCCTTTTATTGACTGTCAGTGTCATATAACAAGACCACATAGTCTTGTCTGTCAAATAGTCAGACTTCCAGCATGCTCTATGAAAAGCCTTATCCACTAAAAAAAGAAATAAAAAGGAAGCATGATTCCCAATCCATACACAGGCTGAGCCCATCAAGGAGGGCAGGAAATCTCTGCCACCATGCACAACTCCAGTTCTGGTCACTATTGAAAAGTGTTTCAACATCTAATTAAATTGCTGTGTGTGTTTCTTTCCTGGTGAATGGAGAAACACATGAAAAAATAATTAGGTCATGTTGTCTAACTATAAGGTAAGCTGAGAAATTTAACTGGTGAAAGCTCTCTAATAGGTATCATGAGATACCCACACAGTGCTGCTTAGACCTTCATGACAGCCTGGAGCAGCTGACACTCAGGAGAATTCGTCTCTTGTTCATAAAAATTTGCATTGCTTCCACTTACCTGTTCTTCAAACAAAAGCTACTGAAAACCTTGAATATGCACCCAGTGGTCGAACCTAATTCAAGGTCATAAAATCAATTCCACTCACCAGAAAACACAAAGGCAGCAGCTCCTGACACATTTTGCACAAGGAGGCAGCTTTAATCTTCATGCTTAACAAATTAAAAGCAGTCAGTATATAGGAAGGCTTAATGTAACTCTCAATTTCTTGTTTGAGCTAAGAGAAAAACAAATCACCGCTACACACAAGACTGCCTTTAGTAGAAATTGACTCTCACCTAAAGGACTAAGGTTTGTTAAGAGACTCTCAGAGGGATTCACCTAACCTCAATCAAGACAAAATTAATGGAGAAGCAGACATCTCCTGGCATATCTTGGCATATCACCTCAACAGGAATCGCTCTGTCTCAACATTTTCACTTAAATTAATTTAATTAACTCATCCATTAATAATGAATGATCTACAAGCTTGAAAATAACCATAGATAATTGGCTTTGACTAGATTTTTCCAGTAAGCTGCCACCGAAATTGATATTTTTCACTCCAGGGCAGCTTTATGATATTAAAACAATATTAGCTGGGGCATACATAGTCTGCTGGAGTTCATAAACATCTTAGGCATTAAAAGCAAAGTAGAAAAATATCTGTTTGTTCTTCCAGGCATGAAAATAGGAACTGATATTATAGTGCATCTATTGGGTCATTAAATCATAGCTTTCAATTTACCTTGTCACAGGCTGTTCTTTCTTTAAATCTGAGGGATTATAAAACTGTGTTAGATCTACTACAAATTATCAGAAACTAAGCAGCGCTCACGATAACCATATCAAAACCTCAAATCTTTTGCCTGACCTAAACTTAATCCCAGTGGCCCTGAGAGATGTTAATGGAAATAAATATTTTAAAGAGCATTTATAAGAAAATCTGAAAAGAAGGCCAACAATCAAATTCTTAGCGCTCTTGAACTGAAAGCTATATTTATGACTCTCATAAGAGATATGTCAACAACCTCATTCTGTATGAAAACAACAAACAACTTCAATAACACTTTAAATGTGAAAAGAAATATTTTAATTACTCATTTACTGCTAATTCATCTCCCTCTAAGCTTCACATTACTGGTGTCCAGATAATTTACTCTTCATTATTAAAGCCTATTCTGAGTATTGCCAGGCAGTGATTTAATTTTTCCTCTTTCAGGAATTCTCCTGGAAATTGACAAAGTAATTAAGACTGTCTTTGTGTGACTGCCATTAATTGTTGTGACAGATTGTGATCAGCCTGTATCATACTGGGAACTTCATTTGATTCTAAACCATTCATTTTTAACTTCATGCTGAAAACATATTTAGATGCAAACAATACAGATTTATGTTGTGTGCTTACTGTTGATACCCTCTTCTACAGTATTCACTTAGAAAATGTCAACCAATCTATTGCATCACCCTCTTGATTACAAACCTGGTCAAATGCCATGCTGGATATTTTGCCTTCTTTAAAGCCCAAAACAATAACGGGAATACTCAAATCATCCAGGGCAGGGAGAAAAATAGGGCACAGCTCTTGGAACGAAAGACAGGTGCCATCATATAGAAGCAGAACCTTGCTGACGGGAATTGCATACCAGGAATTTATCCAAAGAAGCCAAGTTCTCCATAGAAATACTTTCAAAGTTTTCTAAAATATTCCTTATATAATACAGTAAATGACCACACAATATAAACACAACTAAACCACAATATTACAGATTTAACAAAAAGAAGGGATTCTTAATGCTAAATTCTGAAAACCACAAATTGATGATTTAGCAGGCAAAACATTAAAGGTATCATCACTCCTTCAGATGGAAACTTTGGAATGAATATAAGGAACATTATGTCAGTCATTCTTTTATTTTCAAATCAGTAAAATAAGATTGCTTTAATATTAATAGAAAATTTAACTTGTTGCATGTCTTTGGGCAGATTAGATCTAATTTTTAGTTTTACTTTGCAACCAGGCTGTTTTCTAAAGTAGTCTGATTTTATTTTTTTTTTGTCTGTGATTAGTTCAAGCTGTTTCAGTCAGAAGGACACTCCTTTTACAGTTTCTTAGTTATCACTTTCTTTCTTTCTTCTTTCCTGATCATCTTTTTGGGCTCCCTTTCAAGTAAAAGTTTTCATTCATCATCTCCAAAGTACCAAATATATGCTCCTACGAAGCATCTAAAACACAGTAAAAAGTCTTTTAGTTGTTTGTCCCCTTATCTGATTTTTTTATTCATTGGAAATCATCTTTTAAGTCTGCACTTTTGCAGCACCTTGGACAATAGAGCTTTGTTTTACCATTTGGGTTGCAGAAGTCTCTGTCATACAGGGAAGTGAGTATGAGACTTCTGTCTGAAATGAAACACTAAGATTGAACAGAAAGGGTCAGACAGTTGTCTAACTCTCAAGAGATTAAAGTGAAATGGGTAAATTTTCATTCCTTGCTTTCTTGCCATGTTACCTAAGGATTAAAGCACAAATCTGGAGTACCCAAAAGTTGTTGGTGGGATGGTGTGTAAAGTTGTGCTAAATTACTTGAGAAGAAGGGAAAGTCAGAGATATTTGTGTTTGGGGAGGTTGGAGAGATTGCTGAGTGCCTCCTCCTAAGAAAAGGCATTGCTTTCCACTAAATCTGACAATATAATCTAACTCCCAGAAAGGGACAGAATTATTAGTTGCAGATATCCAAGAAACACTTGAAAGTACAATGCTTTTTTACCTGGAGGAAGATGAGGAATACTTGAATAAAACTGGCCAGACATAGCTTAAACTCAAGTAGGTTTCCAGACAGAATACAAATTTATTTTAAAATTTAGTCAATATTGGCCTGAGATCTGATACAGATGTTCCCACTGTTCTTGAACCAAATAGAAAAATGCCAACCTCTTCACTACTGTGTGTTAGCATTCACTGTGAGACATAAAACTTGTTCAGTGTTTTGCATGTTAGTTTCTTTTTGAGAGAACTGGCTAAGTGCACACAGAAATAACACCAACATGAGCTCATATACAGCCCAGAACAGGTCTAATGGAAATAAATATATGAATACAGACAGCAGAAGGCATTAATACCTTCACTGTCATGGGTCAGTTGTTTGGTAATCTATTTTGGTACAACATTAAAAAAAGGTAACATAAAACCCACTAAGAATCACATCTAAATCATCTGCTTTTTGATTTCCTTTCTTGTTGTCATTAATTAAAAATACCTACTTTTTACTTTCATCCTTTCTTTCTCTGTCAATTCATTTTTTCTCATTTATGTCCGATGTAGGACTGTGGAAGTTCTGAGTGGACTT
The DNA here is from genome assembly GCA_013400055.1 of Nycticryphes semicollaris. Taxonomy (NCBI): domain Eukaryota; kingdom Metazoa; phylum Chordata; class Aves; order Charadriiformes; family Rostratulidae; genus Nycticryphes; species Nycticryphes semicollaris. The sequence goes on from VXBJ01001916.1 coordinate 134,750, forward strand.
GTCTTGATTTTATTAAAGTCAGTTGGAGCAAAGAAGCTGTATTTTAAGAACTTGAAACTTTTGCTTATTGCTTGCATTAAAAACATCCTTCAAAAGGGGAATGAAAGGAGAATATGCTTTATTCATAATTCATTATGCTGTCAAGTAGTAGAATTATTAGTATCTTAAATTTTTATGACATTTGCAAAAGGACATTATAAAAATACTTAGAAAATCTGATTTTATTGCATTTCACAAACTCAACTTACATTTGGACTTAAGTAATAATTATCATTTTTACTGGCATTGAGCTTCTGGAATTATATATCAGATAAAGTAATTTCAAAAGTTCAGCAGCAGTCAAAATTATAATTTAAACTTTAGGAAAGTATTACGGCTGGAATCATGCGTAAACCAGTGTAGCAGAATGCCTACAGCTCAGCCTGCCAACTAAATTAAACCAGTTACCCACTGCATTGAAAAGCCATAACATGTGCAGGTGTAACTGTCCCAGGAGAGTATTTGAATACTAGAGGGTCCAAACTTACCCTGTCCTGAGGTTTTATCTCAACACTAATCCAGTCAAGACTCTCTGAATGAAAAACTAGTAATTTTGCATGGAACATTTTCTCTCCTCTCCCCCTTCATGTTTCCCTTCTTTCTTACTTGTCAAAATAATGGATACATTTTTATTTCTGCCTTTTTAGAGGTATACAGATCATTTCAGTTGTTGGGGAGATTTTCTTAACTTACTTCAAAGACCTTTACTGGTTACTTATCAGAAGAAAACTACACCTTCGGAGTTTTTAAATTATTGTTTAAGATCATGCAAGACAAATTTTGCTAGGTAGGTATATGCCTAAAGACATAAGTAAACATCAGGGAGATTTTCAAACACTCTGATCTCCTGTTCATTTTGGTAGAAGTTAGCTAACTAGGTCACGTTCATAGGATTTCTCTGCAAGTCTCCCATTGTCCCAAAATCTCTAAAGAGAGCAGGATTCATCAGCAGTTTTAATGAGAACTAAAGAGCTTAGCAATTTGCAGAAGATCCAGATATATTACTCACCTCTCAGCCTGGATTGGCAGCAACTTGGCCAAAGTTTAAAATAAAAGTCTGCTGACAAAACAGTGGCTTGTATCTTCACTCAGATGCTGAGGAAACCTTAATCTAAAGCCGCTGGTACTTGGTGAGCTAATTTTTCTCTATTCACAAACATGAATCAACTAGTTAGTTTTAGTAAGGGAGAAAAGAAGATAGACAATGAAATAGAAAAACAATATCATCCAATTCCTAATTCCCGAAGTATAACTTTTAATTGTATCACAGCTCTCTTTTTTCATATCCAAGGTAATTTCTCGGGTAGGTAGGTGCTTCCCTCCTCCTCCTTCTACACCTCACCTCAGTCTCTAGTAGCAAGCCTGGGTTTCCAGCTGCTGCTCAGCCTGCAGTACCAGTTGTGCCTGCTTCATGTCTGACTCCTCCCTCAGCACTCTCTGCTCCACACCTGAACTGCAGCCTTCCCTCTCCCCAAGGCTGGGCTCCAGCTCTCTAAACAAAGTGATTCAAAGATAGAAAGTTTCACGTGTAGCTTTGGTAACGGTTCCTTTTAGTTCAGTTCTCTACTTGAATTAAATATGGTACTTCAGAGGCACCAGCATCTTCTATATATTCGAGAGTTTTTAACAGATTGTCTGTTAGCTTTGAGAGCCAAACACCTCTGGTTTCCTCTGTACATCAATTTCTTAAAATCATTGGTTCTTTATATTTCTTCTTCAAATGTCTTAAATTACTTCTGTTCTTTAATGTCTTCTTCCCAATGCCAAAAAAAAAAAAAAAAAAAGCCATAGGTTGTGAACTTAATTGTTAACTGTGTACTCCAGGAAAGCTTAGTTAGTTGTCCAAGAGTCATATTCTTACCATTTTTCTCTGCTTCATTATAAGCTTCTCAACACAATACAGCAACATACATAACATAAGGATACTGTAAGCCATTTCAATGGTCCTTTAATTTATCTTTAACCATGTCAATAGAACACACCTTCTCTTTAGATTCTCTTCACTTTTAAGACATTTTTGAGCAGGAATGCCCTACAGTTTAGTTCTTTTCATAGACTGAACGACAGCCACCTAGAAATGACACCACTACACAGAATTTATATGTTACAGCTAGACTATTCAATAAAGAAAATTTGATAAGTAAATACATCTATTATTTATGTGAGAAGTTAGAAATGAAAATGTCTTTATCATTTAACTACAATGAAAAATGTCATTTTTTGCAAAGCCAACAGTAATTAGTCTTAAATTAAACCTGCATTTCACAAGACACAATAAAATTCCTCAGGACAGCATTGCTTGAGACTTCTACTGTATGTCTTTGCTTCCAAAGGACAGCCCAGAGAGGCCTGTTACCGGAGCAACAGGAATGCCCAATTCAAGACCTGGGGGTTCAGACTCTGGGTTTCAGGACTGCTAACCTGTATCCCTCTCCACTGTGAAAGGAGTCCAAACTACCAGGTTTCTTGCATGAGAGACCTGCAACATTATGTGATGTGGCTGTGCTGTACCTATGGGATTTAGAAGTGTGGGAATTTACATGCCACCATGAATTGGATATTTTTTGAGTATTAATAGACTTGAAGTTTGAATACTGAGACTGAAATATTCAGCAAAATGAAGCACAATGTCTCGAACTTGTAATAACCCAGACTAATACACCCATTTTACACAAGTCTGGAGCACAGGCCCATATACTGATTCTTTACCCAGTCACCTAAATTTATCTCCTGGGCTTAATATGAATACTCCTGGGATCAATCTGAGTGCATGAGCTCAAGAGTCACAGGGAAATTTTCATCACTTCTTTATTTTGTATAATTTGAAAATAACAGTTTTTGATCACTAGAGTAAAAAAGAAAAAATATTCTAATTGAAGGAGAATTGGTCAAAAACTTTATGACTGTTAGGACTTTTCTGATACTTTTCAGAGTTTTTCATGAATAGAGAAGAAAAGATCAGATTTGAGAGACCAAAAAACCGAGAGGCATCAGAGCTAAACTACAGCCCTTGAAGCCTGACCACCAAACCAGGAGTATGTCTCCTTGAACCTGTAAATCTCACTTCATCTAGTATCCTTATAAATACATGCACTTCTCCAGATCGAGGATCACAGAAACCTTTCAAGGTCCACTTGTTCTGCAGCTGTGGAAACCTACCTTTTATGTAGCCTTTCAACTGAGTTATGAAGAAGCTCAGCAGCTGCAGCGCTCTGGGTTCCTCAGCCTTCTTTGCTATTTTCTGGAAGTTCACTGAAGTTCACATACTCATGATACACTATAGACACCAAAAAGTCAATTAAACACTTTTTTGGTGAATTGCATGTTGGACAGATTGCTTCATTTGAGTACTGTGTCACAAACACCTTCTTTTAACTGTTTTTTTATCTTAAAGATGGAAGGTTTTAAATCCATTAATAACTAACAATCTCTGCTTCTGACATGAAAAGTCCCAAGGCGTAAGACAGTTTTACAAGAGTAAGAGATGTTGATAAGAGCCTGAAACAACCCTGTTGCCACCACTGGATATTTCATTCTAAATCATTTTGATTTGGTGTATTTTTAAATCTCAGATTTTTGTGAATATCTCAAACTTTGCGTTAAGATATCTCTTAAAATGACTCAGAAATACCTAAAACTATGAGGCCTGAAGCTCTAAAATAGTTTTAAAAATTAGGAATTTTGATTTAAATTTTTTTTAATTCTTTAATCTTTTAACACCATCCATTCTAACTTCACAATACTGGAATATTAACACTTACACTAATAAAAATTGTTGCTTTTTTTTTTTCACCTGAAAATTACTTTTTCATTCAGTCCTCATAGCGAAATGTTTTAGTTCACATCTTCTAAAGTTACAAGTTATAGCTGACATATATTTGATTAATTTATTTTAAATATCTCTACAAAGTGGGTACCGCAGGAGTATATTTTAATATAGTTTTTAGTTTAAATACTAAATAGTTATCAATAACTACTGACTATTTAATAAATAAAAGCATTTAAAAAAAAAGCTCTGAATAGCAAGGACACAATACTGACCAGACTACATCTCATTCAATGGCACTTAGGAAAGTTTTCCTTATCTTGCCTTCTATTTTTAATTACAAAATTGAGTATGAGCAGCTCAAATATTTGTAGGTTGCTACTGTCCCTGAAACCCTTATCCCTCTGGCTTCACTGCAGCCCACAGAGCAGGATTGCTTTGACCTGAAGTGGTGTGAGAGTTAAACTATCTTCTCTTTTCCTACCTCTTAAAAAAAAAATAAAAAATCCAGAAACTTTCCTATTACAGGGATAGAAAAAAACACAGACCTTTTGAAGTCTATGAAGAACCAACAAGTAAGATATCACTGCCTGTGATTCGGAACATGGATCTGATGCCTCCAGATACATAGCAAGGCTCTCACCACCTGTGACAGTGCTATGATTAGGATGACTATAAGCAGCTACAAACCTACACGTAAGCATCTGTTACTGATTGCTATTAAAAGCACAGCACAGGAGCAGACCAGCCATTGGACTGATCTGGATTTTTTAAACTATGATTTTCATCAAACTTGAAACTGTCAGCTGCTCAGTGAAAATTACTTCCTTTTATATTTTCCATGGACACCAAAAAAAGGGAAGCAGCTCAAAGTGAAGAGCTGGTCAGCCCTGGAGAAAAATACTAAGCACTAGAGTGCACAAGGCCAAGAATCTAAGTTAGATTCTTTGGAATGACCTCCTGGATTTAGCAAAAAGTCATTGCACCAAAAATTTTTCTAAGTATTTCTATGTTCACCAACACTGACTTTTTGCTGTAAAGATACAGAACAGAAGATTTCACATTGAAACTTTGAAAACTTGAGAAAACTCAGGAATTAATAACAAAACAAAACAAAACAAAACAAAAACAAACAAAAAAACCCACAGAGATATTATCTTTATATTCCTCCCTTTGCCTGCAGCAGCACAGAAGACTGACAACATAGAGCAGATTTCAGTTAAAAGAGGATTAAGGTCCGGTTATATATACCTAACCAGTATATCAAATCAGATAGTCATGACATTTTTACCATCCTATCTTTTTATAGAACAAAAAGTGATATTGTTGTAACAAAAAGATGACTAAACTGTACTTCATAGGCAAGTGGTTTATGCACTCCATGAGTTTTCTGGAAAAGTTCTTTCTTTTCAATGGACTAGGTAATTTAAATGACCAACTCAATTTCTAGAGCACTGAGGAAAAGCAGAACCTCGATAGGATGCATATACTCCAAATGATCATTTAATAAATCCATTTAAATCAATGAAAAATACCTTACAAGCCAATAAAATCTAATCAAAAATTAAAAAATTAAAGCACTTACAGTATCAAATTAGAAAATAAATTAGAAAAAGTAAAAGATGTAATCAAAGGTCCCATATATCTGATTTTGAAGATCAGAAAGGAAGTCAGTTAAAATTCAGCCATACAACACAAAAACAAGTAACGCCTACACATTACAACATTCCTGATTCCTGTCATATCTTTATTACCTCATCTTAATGCTGACAGAGTGAAGACAGGATGAAAGTGTGATGCACAGACTGAGAAGCTCTCTGTTTTAAATAGGGAAGCATGAAAAATAGCTACCCTGAAAGGTCACCTACTCCATTTCCCTAGTCACACGGCAAAACATACTACACTTCTACCATGCCCAAGAAGAAAAAGTGCCCATGGTACAGTAACGGTGTTAAAAATAGACAAGGAGACCTCACAGCAACAATTATGAGGAAAATTTACTATTATCTCATAATATTCACTTATTTACAGAAATATGAGTGCTAAATTGTTATTTTTCAAGATTAGTAGTTATAATCCATCAAAATTCTAACAAAATAATTCCCCAAATAACTCAGTGAGAATTGCATATGTGAAGGGCATATAGAACAGGGGTGTGAATATCTCTGGGTACTGTATAATGTTAGACAAGAACTACAACCTGAGGTCATGATAAAATGACTCTATATCAGGCCAAAGAAAAAAATAGTCATAGTTGTCATCACAGTGACTGGCAGGGTTTCTGACTTTCCATAGTTTGGCTGCCTCTATCATATCTTGTCAGTATTGTTTAGGGTTGTTGGGTTTTGGGTTGGTTTTTTTTTTCTTTTTTGATGCCCTACTTGCTTATTTTAAGGCAGTTGTGAGAGAGCCAGCACAAAAGTGTTCTTATTCTCGCCTTAGACTGTTACAGCTCTGTTGAATTCAGAGAGGATTGTTCCCATTTATACCAGCGAGAGAGAAAGAAAGAACAAGCTAAAAAGAAACAGGCTTGATCGACTGCTGTGAAAATTGTTAAACATTTAGGCCTGACATAGCATAAAAGTACTGAGGCTCAATCTCATGTCACTGAATCGTCAGAAACGCACCACTGGTTTCACTGCAGCTTATTGGCTGATGTGCCACCAGATTCAAGTTTGATGCAGGCGTTAGTGAAAGAAAAGCACCGCATTATTTTTTAATATAGTAACTGCAAATACAGGTAGATTTCAAGAGATGTATGTAGGCAAAGGAATTACATGGATTTTTCGTTTTGGATAATCCTGGCAAACTGACTTTTCATTAACACTGCAGTGGGAAGCAACATTTAAAGCAGTGGGTCTGACATTCCTCGAGAGAATTATTTCCTTTAAAACACTTAGGCAGCAGGAGTTTACTTATCTGTATCAAAAGTGAGGGTAGGTACAGTCACTTCTAAACCCAGCTTTAACTTATTTGGCTAAATGTTCCTCTCAGATCCTAACAGAACATTTATGTTCTCCCTATGCTCAGATTTTGTGACTGTCATTTTTTCAAGTGGCCAAGGCATCACAAACTCTTTGAAAAATGGGGAGCATGGGAGGGGATGGAGAAAAAAAGGGGAAAAAAAATAACTGCCACAGCTGTAAGTTATCTATAGTAATACCTGTAGTCTCTCATCGATTTTCAAAAAATGTATGGTGGTGAGGTTACTCTAGCACTTTGAATTACATTTTCAGAATGTAATAGCATATGTCTCAATTTAACAGGTTTGATAACTTGCAACTTATTCTAATGAGAGAGTTAGATCTGCAGCTGCTTCCCAGACCAAGAATCTCACTGAAGACAAAAAGCATCTTGTGAGAGAAGCTGCTAGTTTAAGTAAAGGGTGAGGAGTTAAACCACAGTTCCTTGGGGTGGGAGGCAAATGAAAATAAAACGATGAATCAACTTGGACTTGGGCAAATATGGGATATCTGCCCTAAAACTGCTGTATGAAACAACTAACGGGATTTGTTAAAGAAGGAGAGGGTGGCCTAGGAAGCACTAACAAAGGTGGAGATCAGTTTGGAGAGTGTGGTGCTGACACTGGAGTTGTGGACTGGAGCCCACCCTGTTAAAGGAGAAAGGACAGATTTACCCCAGGGATAGCAGACACTATTGGGACACGGGAGACTGTTCTGCAAAACCCGAGTTGTTCAGTCCCTGCTTCTTCTTCTTCCAAACGCCTCTCAAACAACCTGAGCAAACACCACTGCACATAAGCAACATAAACAGAAGAACCCTGTGAAGCATCACGGATCATGGAACATGAGATGTCATAGATGCCTGCTGTGAGAGCTAGTCTAAGATGGATCTTTTTCAGGATACTTATAGATGAATGAAACTAAAGATTAAATACCTGTTTCTAAATGTAATTTCTTTAGCAAGGATTACTTGCTAGGCATGCAACTACTACTATTTTCCAAACTGTGCTTTTGATTGATGTGGCAGTGACACTTCCAAAAGCAGAATGTCAATCACTTGATATCTATACATATATTTGTAAGAGAAAATCCAAAAATTATTAGATTAAACATTGGAAAGCCTTTTTTTTTTTTTTTTAATGCAGTGTTTTTTTCAAACAACCAATTAAATTATTAGCCCAAGGTCTACTATCTGGTGAAATGTTCTACAGCAGCAGAGATCTGATTTTATAGCTGAATACAGTATGTGAATAATCAGGTGAGACAGCTGAAGGGTAGATGCTCTGGATGAAAGCTTGTGTAAAAAATTCTGCCTTTTATAAAAAAATATATATTTTTTTTTTAATTGGAGCAATGTGTACCTTATACCTGAAATTACATCCTTCCTGTACTTTTTGCCTCATCAACATCTCATATAATACCCTGGCTGAAAGTAGGTTTTTTGTTCCCAAATTGTGCTTTTAAATTTCTGTCTCCCCTTGCTATATTTTCCTATTGAACTTGCTAATTGTATCATCTGGGATTTGCTTTGTATGTAAAATTCTAGGCAGAACATTTTATTTAATCTATACCTAACATTATGAAAGAAGTTCCAAACCCACTTCTAAAATAGAGCAAGTACAAGGATGGAAATATTTTGGGTACGAAAATCCCTTGATTTAGGAAACTTCTGAAAGCTTTCCACTAGAGCTTGTTGATCAGCAGATAATAGCCTTTATCTGAGTAGTCTAGAACTGTCAGAAACTTTAGGCTAGACTCGATGCATGTGAAGAGCCAAAAAAACATTACTCGGACTAAAGATATTTCCAAGTTTCGAGGAGCAGAAAAAACTAGATATAACTTGCCACTTGGGGACTTGTTTTTTAGTAGAGCTATCTGGTGAAACACAGGAAATAAAATCCTCTTCAGTCTTTCTAACTATGTGAGAATCTGCTGCTGCTGCAAAATTCCTGTGTCGCTGAAGACTCGTTAGCCAATTATAAATGCCAATACTTTGTGCCGTCTCTTGTTTTCCTTTGAATTCTCAGTTCAGCATTGTACAAACTTGATTCAAGCTGCTGTATAATCCTGTTATAAATTCATTGCCTTTTCATTTAAAGCCTTCAGTTTAATTCTTTCCTGGATGGATCTGTCAATTCTTTCACACTTGGTAGCCACACAAGGGCTTTATTTCTGGCTTTTTAATGTGCCAGTCACGGATAGACATGGGATCCAACTGCAGTATCTCAAGTGAGCTTCTACAGTACAAATGTTCACACAACTGCAAGAGACAAACCATTTCATCTGGTGAGGCTTTGGTTGACACTAAGATTAAGAGCTTAACAAATGCAACGGTCTGCTCTGTTACCATTTGAGAGTTTCGTGCTTCACCGTGCTATGAAAGAGAAATGAAAGACTGTCTCACTGTGTAACATTTTCTCAACTCCTGAGTGTTGTATGTGATTAAAAGGCAGGTGGGGTGAGGAGATTTGAGATCAGTCATACAATATATCCAAATCTGTACCCATAGGAACCTTGTCCTTTGGCCATCAAAGTGTCTTCCTTTCAGACCACGGCTAAAAATTATCCATTTAATCTGAATCTGATAGAAAACAGACAAAATGCTAAGTAAATGTAGCAGTAAATGAGTACATTTGAGTATGCTGGAAAGCATTCTGTCTTTTGGTCACAATAAATCCTTGTGTCATCTTTTTTTGGTTTTTTTCTCTCTTATACTAGGATTTAAGACCTTTATAGCGGATTTATTTGTTTTGTACCTTTTGGGAGAATTTTCCTTTTTACATTTTACTATTGAATAGTAAATAGTATTGAATACTCCATTTCACTGAAAAAAAAAAAAATCCTTGCAATTTTTTCTTCCTCTTTGGGGAAACAGAGAAAGTAGTGTGCTTCTAAGTTGCTGATAAAGCTAAAAATATCCTGTAATGCCTACAGTGAAGTGCAATAATTTAAAGGACTGGACAGAATGCCTTTGGAAGAAGATGAAAACAGCTTCTCCATAGGGTAAAGAAATATTTCTGGTCTTTTGTATCCATGATTATGATGGTTATTATTAAACTGTCACATCATATCAACAGGTAAACAAGTAGCTGTGCCTAGATCATATTAACTATTGTGGCAGCCGTAAATACTGCAGTAATGACTCTCCTGCGGCAATAGAACAGATAAGAAAATGATTGAAGCTCCATGGTTTACTAATCATTTACAGGTGATTCTGCAACAAGTTAGACAAGCTCTTAAGTAGGAATAGCCTGCTTGCCTTAAAAGTAATGCAGTGCCTAAACAGCAGCCTGAGCAGTATGCTGTTGAGCTTTTATCAGTAATATAATACTTGATTTTAATACTATTTTATAAAAAAAAAATTAAGTAAGGTAGTCAGAATGAAGGTGTTTCTTCAAGGTGATCTGTGAAGGGAGAAAAGCACCTGTTCATGTCTCTACTTTGGTTTTGATGTAATGTTTGAGGGGTTTTTACAGGGTGGGAGGTGGATGCTTTGTTTAAGATAAAGTGGCACAATTCTAAAAATATCTGTAATACCAAATGCAGTTTTCCTCCCCTGCATACACCAGCAGAGAGAATAAGTACAAAGATATGTCCCTATGCATTAGTATTCATTCACAAGCCTTCCCAGTTCTGTGTCTTTCTGCTTGCTAGCTCAGCAAACGCCATGCAAGTAAGAAATAATGGTGTGTGCCCTATATTCAAATTACTAGGGGTGATGGTTTTTGAGAATGTAATTAGAAGTCACGCCCTGGAGAGCCTCAAGTAGATGAGGAGAAGACAGGTTTTTTTATGCTTGCAGACCAATACTGCAAAAAAGAAAAGGTCAATAATATTTGAGCCTTAGCATCTGAATTAGCTAATTATGGTTCCTGCTTGCTTCAAGCAAAGATCCATAAAAAAAGACAAAACACAAAAAATTAAATAAAATTATATTGTGAAGCAGTGGAATGAATACCATTTTTAAGGGGTACATATTAGTTTTTAAACTGCACTTTTGATGTGTTTTGCAAATCTACTTCTGAACTCAATGGGATTAATTTAAAAATCTGGGGGTGTTAGCTGATGAACATGAGCCAGCAATGTGCATTTGCAGCCCAGAAAACCAACCGCATCCTGGACTGCATCAAAAGGAGTGTGGCCAGCAGCTTGAGGGAGGTGATTCTGCCCCTCCAGTGAGACCCTACTTGTGGGGCTCTGACAGCCCCAACATAAGAACATGGACCTATTGGTGGCAAGTCCAGAGGAGGGCCACAAAGATGATCAGAGGGCTGAAACATCTCTCCTATGACAACAGGCTGAGAGAGTTGGCGTTGTTCAGCCTGGAGAAGAGAAAGCTCCAGGGAGACCTTATAGCAGCCTTCCAATACCTAAAGGGGGCCTACAAAAAAGATGAGGAGGGACTATTTATCAGGAAGTGTGACGAGGGGTAATGGTTTTAAGCTAAAAGAGGGGAGATTTAACTTAGATACTAGGAAAAAATTCTTTACTGTGAGGGTGGTGATGCACTGGATGAGGGTACCCAGAGAAGTTGTGGATTCCCTATCCCTGGAAGTGTTCAAGACCAGGTTGGACGGGGCATTGAACAACCTGGTCTAGTAGGAGGTGTCCCAGCCCACGGCAGGGGCGGTTGGAACTAGATGATCTTTAAGGTTGCTTCCAATCCAAGCCATTCTATGATTCTATGAATTTAACAGAAACTTTAAAATTTCAGTATCACTGTTTTTAAAGTGTTAAAATAAACATAGTAAACACCTGAATGCATCCTTTTTTATTAAAAAACATTGCGAAGAGATTTTCTAAGTGCTATGATTTGACACATGGCTGCTGTTGAAATGCGTTTTACTACCTTCTGCAAATTACCTAGAGGCGTAGGCTATGGATTTTATAGTCCCAGTTATTTAAGGATGCACAGAAGGATATTAGTATCTACAGAAGTTCATAGAGGCATTTCAACTGACAGAAAAAGAGAACCTTTTGATTTTTCTGCATTGAATGTCAATACAGAATATATGGTGAAGATGTATTTATTAATGAATACTGATTCTTGAGATCATTCTTATAAGAAGTTTAAGACTTTTGCACAACTTCATATCATGTGAAAAAGGATTACAAGTAACTATTCTTGAACAATGAAGGATCAGAAGTTAGTAGAAGACAGGAATGCCTGCAAAGAACTATCTTGTAGAAATAATGTGATTTCCACAGTATATAAGAAAGGGGGAAAAAGGAATTTATTTTTTAATTGAAATTATCTGAATGTTGCATTTTGACTTACCTATATTTTAATTAATTATAATATTTTCATTAATATGAAACATGCATTTATTAAAGTATCAACTTGATATTTCAGCTACGTAAATGTGTTTTCAGCAGGATAGTAAAAAAGGCAACCTGAAACATTTAAACTATCATGAACCAGAATATTTCAGAATTTCAATATAAAAAATATTCAGTATAAAATCTAGAATTGTTGTTTAAAAATGAAAATGCCATTTAAAATAATGAGAACATATCTTGCACTTTTTCGACTATCAGGTAAAGCACAGTTGCATGCAGCTACATATAATATATCTCTCCATATACATACAGAGGAAGGTGTTTTTTATTTTACCTGAGTTTCACAATGCTACTTGAGTTGGAGAAACTACCACTTCTGCAACAAAAGGCCTGTTTCCTCACCTTGCCTCGCAGATAGTAACATAAGTACCTTGTCCAGTGTTAATTGAACACTTAACACTTGCTCTTCCATGCACAAATGAGTATGCACCTGAATATGCAATTTCTTCTGTAATTTAAATGCTATTCTTTCATTGAAATTCCTGAGATATTATTCTACCAGTTCATAGAAATTGTCAACCTTTGGTACATGCAGACATCTCTTTCACGTGCACCAAGCTTGCTTCTGCAGTGCTCAACCCATCATGCTTGTCCCCTTTCCTCCAGACTTCGTCTCACGCAGTTCCTGCTACTCAATTCATTTGCCTCTGCTGCTACAGCTAGGTTTAATTGAATAACTGAACTTCATTATCTATGTAAATCTATCTCCTTTTTTTTTTTCCCCAGTTAAGAAGTAAGTAATAGTATTAAATCTGTATTCATCGTTCTTATGGGAGTAATGATATAGAAAAAAGAGTGAAAGCACTGAGGCCGTGGCAAGCCTTGGAATAACTGGCCGTAACCTATTGAAGAAACACAAACCAGCAGCACCATTTTTTGCCATTAATGCCGTTTAGTAATTTCTCTCTACAGCTCTCATTTTGGTATTTGATAGATTTGAGCATACTAGTGCAATAATGTTTGGAAATTGGAAACTCCAGGTTAGCATGCTTTACTCCTGCATCTTTTCACCTCCATCATGATGCCCCAGCAGAATACACAAAAGTCAATACAGGAGTCACACTTTACTGCTCAAGGATATGACCAATTGTGATGTTCAGTCGTAGGACTCCAAAGCCTCCTCAAGGCCAACCACAGACTCTCAGCACTAAGAGAATTTCAGTGCTACCCCCGCTTAGAAATCCATTGGGTAGGACCATCAAACAGTTAGATTTAGTTTAGATAAGCTGATATTAACTAAACACTGTATCTTTTCAGGTCTCTGTTCAAACGTAACCTATTCTGGCCTTGTAAAGTTCCTTTCTAACATTTCCCCACAGGATGAGATTTATTTCCATCGTACATGGTGTTTTGAAGCAGGATCTAATCATCTGTATTTGACATAAGCCAGGATATCTCTTTCAATTGACAGTGTAGGAGCCAGGCTAGATGACCTCAGCCGAGGATGTCTCTGTTGTAAAATCTTTTTTGGCCAGTCTACCATTCTTACTGATCATTTTGTAACCAAAGCCACTTCAACATTTCCTGAGTGTTCCCATCCCTTTCGGCAGCTCTTACTCCCAAAGCAGAAGGACTTCTAGCACACTGCTGGTGGTGCTGATGCTGCACAAGGAGGAGAGACATCCCTCCCCCAGTATCAAACCCCTACTAGTAAATCAACTGGTCCTGTGTGCTGGGTGCTGGGAATGGGGACTGAAGGTGGTACATGGGACTGGGGCATTTCTCTGGTACTACATGGAGAATGAGTCGAGGGGCAATGGGGATCCAATAGTGGTAGCACACTAGTGGCCAGGGTGAGGAAGATGCCAGGAAGGCAAGGGGTCTGCACAGGGCTGGGTGCTCCCCAGACACTACTGTTGTGCTAGACCTGCCCTTGGGCAGCAAACCCTCACACAGGCCCTGCATTTTGCCAGCCCAGGAGCTGCACTGACACTCTCTGAACACTACAGACAAGTCCTTGCAGTCAGGAGTGGTCACCAGCCCTAGGGAACCACGGAACCCCTGTTGAGAGGGAGGTAGGCTTTGGTGTGAGCCCTGGAATGAGCAGAAGGGTCAGTAGGGTCCCATGCTCCCCTGAGGTACATGTGTGACTGCTCCTCGGCCAGTTCCTCTGTCCTTCCCTGCCTCTTTGGGGGCATTGCTTCACCCCTACCTCTACTGGCTGCTGCTCCCCTCACACTGCAGCACCTCCAGGTGTGCTTGTGTGCCAGTGGTGGGGAGTGAGGGCTCAACATTTCCTCTCCTGAAATTGTATCATCTATGTCTCCTGCTTCTGCTGTCTTCAAACTTGTGACACCTCCCATCCTGGGAATGAAAATGCACAAAAATGTTAATCTGGATCCTACCCAACTGTGCCACACCGGTTGCAATCAGGATTTGCCCTTGACACAGGGCCGTGAGGGGATATCTGTTGAAAATTTTACATGACCCGTGGAAAGATTTTACCCCACCATAGCTTAGGTCTCTGCTTCAAGGCGTCTTTGTGAAACAAATGGGATTTCTGACTGTGAAGAAGGTGACCAGGACCAGGAGTCATCATTTCTAACCTGTGCTTGAAACTGCTTCGAGCTGACAGATCGCAGAGGAGAGAAGGGACCAGGAGCTGGATGGCATGCGGTGCAGAGGTGCTGCATGGTTGGGGGCTGCAAGGAGTGCTGTGCCAAAAGCCAGCTGCCTCGCAAGTCGTTCAGCAAGACAAGTTCCAAAACTTAGATTAGAAGACAAGTTCCAAAACTTAGATTAGCCTGAAGTGATGATATTCATCAGAATATATAATCAAGGTCTTTCAGTAGTGCTTGTCTTGCATATGTGTAGATGGCAGTGCTCTTATACAAAAGCAGTGACACACCATCTCCAAATTAAGAACGCGCTCTTGAATGAATGAGGATTTAGATGGAAATGCAGTACTCTGTATACATCTTCACCTTCTGAAGAGGTGGAAGGAAGCTCATGAAGCTTCTCCTTTCTGAAGCCACCTATAATTCCACGCATTAAACATCTTATTCACTCATATATACATTCCCTTATATATACATGGAAAAGTTCATTTATGAAGTGTGACTTCTGAATCTTTTTTCTCATAGACCTAAGATATTATGAAGTAAACATACAAATACAGTAACAGATGTCTGCTAGAAGTGATTATAATACCATGCAGGAAATAAATGTAATTTACCAAGAAAATAAAATCAAGGATTTACTAAGAGTCACTTTTTAAATAAATATGGAAATTAAAAGTCAAGATTATCCTTTTTGCTTTAGTATGTGACTGACTGTACAGCTTTAGTAGAATAGCACCTTGCATAATGCAGAAAGCATATTTCCCATCAGTAAATGACAGATTTGATGTGTGCAATTTTATAACACATATTACATGATTAGAATAAATATTAATAAATCACAATTAACTGTTAACACATTTTTATTGATAATAAACGTAATTAACTATTGGTTACTTTTATCTTATATCATACCATGATTGAACATTGGATTTTAGTCCTGATCTACTTGTACTTCCCAAGTGCAGCTTTGAACCAGAAGATTCTAGTTACTAGCACTGCCATTGAGTTACACTTTAGTCAGATTGCTTATTTCCAGCCCTGCTGCCCTGTTTAAGGGGATCAAGCCTCAGTATTACAGATGCTAAATAATGGGCTATTCTGACATCTGATTTAGAGCATCCTCAAATGTAGGGTTGAAGGTTTATTGGCATATGCAGGAGATGCAACAAGGATCATGTTGAGGTTTCTGACTATGTTTTACATGAAAGTAAACTTCAGGAAATGGTAGATCATCTTTATATAGGCTTGATTATGTCACCCCATATGCACTTTTTCTACTTGATTCACAGGTGGCAATTACTCCCCATTGCTCATGATGATCCCATAATACAACCCTATGTGATCCTGTCACAGTAAGGCTGAGAGTAATTTGATTGGACCATCTGTAATAATTAATAGTTTAGTGCCGAAACCATAACCTCAATGGAATTTTTAAATTTGGGTTTATATGTTTTTAAATTTGCTTGTAAAAGTTGTGATTGTTTCAGTTCTGCATCAGGAACTGCCACTGAAATATATCTTATACCTTTCACCAACATCAAGTCAGTTCACTTGACTAAGCTATTGAGTTTTTCTGTATGACACTGTGTAGCTGCTCTTAAGCCATATAGCTGAGCTGGGAAAACCCAATCTATTTTGAAATGTTCAAAACATAAATATCAAAATAAAACTCTTAAAATGGTACTTTTAACCTTCTCTCAGAAATGCTACTGATACTGAATTAAATGCTCTTTAGTTTGAATTTTGGTTTTCGTCTTCCCTCTTATTATTTTCTGCCTTCTACAGTTTTTAGCGTGAGTCAGAGTAAGAACAGTTGCTCATTAAGTTGTAATGTATTGCTGTCACTACTACTATCAGCTTTGAAGTGCAGAATCAGACATCAATATTCAAACTGCTCGTTAGTCATAACAAGTATAAACTATATCATATCAAGACACAAGCATACAGAAGGTAAAAGAATCACATCACCATATTAACTTCAGCTTGGTACAGATGAGGACTATAAAATGAAACAGACTTTGGCTCAAGTATTCTTTTTTATAATTAGTTACTATTTGTAACTATTCATGATAAGCATTTCTTCAATGTCCTGTTCATTCATGAGACATGAAGACATAAGATTGTGTGAGCTGATCAGTAGTTGACTCTGAAAATGACTTTGTTATACACCTATGTGACATTATTTTTTTTTATTTGGCTAATACGTAACACACTCTCCTACTTTCTATTTAGCATTTTATAAAAGAGTTAACATAAAATTCACATAAAACAAGAAGTAGCTATCATTGTCTAGAATGACAACATACAGCAAGTAAATTGTACTCCTATAGTAATTGGATGTGAAACATAATGAATCCTGAAGTTGCCTGAAGACTTTTTTAAAGGTGATCTAATGAAGCATGTGGTAAGTCAAAATGTAGCTGCTGTAAAGCTACAAGCTTAGACAATTTTCTGAAATGCTGTCTCCAAACCACTGTGTCGCCCCTGTATTAGATTAGAGACCCTGGAATGTTCCTGTGATCTTGGAGTTATAACAAGTACATTATAGTACAGTGGGTTATATCAGGATGATAGATTGCTGCATTTATCCTGCATATTAAATTTGCTGATTATCTATGATCCAATATATTTCAGCTTCTGACCATCTGTTAGAAAAAGCTTGGAAGCTTCGTTATTAGGTAATTGTTTCATAATTATTCTGAGAAAATGTCTAATGTAAATTTTCTCATTTAAATTATATTATAATATATTGAAGAAGTTTTCAGCCTACTTGCTTTTTGCCTAATTGTTTTCAGTCAACATCTGCCATGTATGAAAAGCTAAAAAATATATATAAAGCCTCACATGCATCAAGGCTCTTCCCAGTATTCAGTAAACACAGCAAATGTCCGGTAACAGTTGGTATCCACACAGAAAAAGGCACTAACCATATTGAATACCCTCTTCCAGCTGTTGAGGCAGAAATTTAGCCTAGGGAGCTGTTTACAAATGTATTTGGCTATTTTCCATCTGTTATTTACTGACTCTGTTTGTAGTCCTGCTGTAGTCATATGATTCATCCAAATCAAGTCTATAGGAACTAATTCCAGAGGCATAGCTGGGATCAATTATGTTAGCCAAATGGTGACACTTTGAGGTTCTTTAAGGAAACCGACTGGTACGAAATGCTCAAACTGAGCAGAAAGAGTCAAGTTCCTTTGAGTAGTATCTTTTCTGAAATTAAGCAATATTTTTACCTCACCGTGAGACATGTGGTTTTCTTGCTCCAAGGAAAACTTCTTATTGTTTAAAGGTTTTGGTATTTGGCTAAGCACTTGCTCTGTAAATAGAACCATTCACCATTTACTTAAAATGAGCTCTAAAATGTCTTCTAATAAAATCTTTCTGTCAAAAACTCAGAAGGTAAGAAGAGAACTGCTAAGAATGCGAAGAAAGGATGCATATTTAACCTAACTTGACTACATATATGATGTTTTAGAAACCACCTTCAGTATGCATCTGAAACAGTCAGTGGCTTCAACTGCTCAGGAAAAAAAAAAGTAAAACATTAAAAAAAAAAGAAAGGATAAGAATTATGTAATGGTATGTGGAACCAATTTTTTCCTAAGCATAATGGGCACCTCAGTACTTCAACATTTTTGTATGCTGAAGATATTTCACTTTTAGTGTGTTATACAAGATGTAGCAAGAAGCACATGGAGGAAACAGATGAATACTGGGGTAAAATAAGAAAGGCTAATATATTCCTGTAAGCAGTATGAAATTGATATAAGTAGTTGGCTTTGGAGTGCAAATGGTAGTTATAAATAAAATATAGTATGATGTGGAAGTTAAAAAAGAAGTGAATTCAAAGCAACGCTTCTGGTTGTTTTTCTGAAACTTTCCAAGATAGTGAGCTGGCCCATCCATACGTGTGTTGGAAGTGTTGGACAGATACTTCATTAGAAAGGTCATAGAAAGTCAATGAATACTGGAAGGGAGTAGTATGAAAACTGGAGAAGTTTTATAATAAAGCAGATAGAAAAGGAATACCAGGTTTTCGTGTAGAATGAGGAAATAGGAATATTGTAAGGAATTAGTACCAGGGTTGTTACTGAACATCATTTGGCTAATGCTAATATTTTTGCTGGTCATACTGTTATGTTTAGAGACTCATAAGAAGGGAAGGAGTACACTACTAACTTCTCTGGTTTTTTGTATAAAATAGACTAGGCTCTACCAACCTATAACCAACAGTCAAAACCAAAATTGACTGTGAGAAAATTTCTGAGAAGTTCATAGGAAAACTTGGAGCTGGGAACTGTGCTATCTTGTGGGTGCATACATAGTGTAAGATACTCTCGCCTCTATTTTCACCCTGGATTTATCAAACTTTGTATGCCAGTTTTAGTTCATTTGTGCTGTTACTAAATAAATTTTGAGATGTAAGCTGTCAAAAATCTTTCTTCCAGTAGAGGTGCTTACAGGCTGTAATGAAGACATACTTCTTGATCGTTTCTCTGTATTAGACTAAAGAGGCTGAATCTCTTAAATAGCTTGCATAAAGGTATTTTACCCACACCTACAGTTCCTCTGAAGATTCCTTTAATTCTGAAGCCTGAATATTGAGCCCACCCCATAACTCAGTGTTCCAGCAATAGTACCTATCTTTTCGGGGCGGTCGGGGGCGGGGGGGCACAAAATCCTTGCTGCCATCCTGCATGTTGTATTTCCCTGCTCCCAGCATTGCATTAACTATTTGAATGTTTACTTGCTTGTTTTTCAGTCTTTTTGGTAAAGCTTTCCCCAGCAAATTAAATATGAAACTTTCTATAGCAGTACTTCTAGGTGTCTTGGCTCCTCTGGAAACATAAATACACAGCCTTTTTTAGATTTGAAATATATGTTTCTAAAGCAAATTTCTAAATTCTATTTCTAAAGTAAAGTTAAATCTCCTTGATGGTAAAAGAGTAATGCAAATCATCTTTGTTCTTACAAGGGCTTGTAAGAAAAATAACTGTATATGGGGTAAGAATTTCTCTTTACTTTTCATAGATTACCAACTGATTCTGTCACTTTAAGGGATAATTTGTGCTCCTTACTTCAGTCGCTACTAGAGTAGAACTAGGCTTAGAAATATCTATGAACATGTGTGTTCATAAGCATCACAACCTCTGAGTACACAGTATTTTTGTATTTTCTATACAAAGGCAGTAGTTTGGACAGAACCACAAGGAAATCCCCCCGATATATCTACAAGAACCTTCAAATCAAACTTCCATTTGGAGAATAAAATCCATTTGTTTGAAACTAAAGACAGGAAAGAGTTGGTCCCAAACTAACAAATTTTCTACAGATGAAATAATAATTTACATTCAGATGTTTAGCAAACTTGCAGGTTCCTACTATCCTACTATTCCTACCCTATAGGGATATTTATGCCAGTAGGAAGGTTAGAATTAAAGTAGGACTATATTATTAGTAAGGACAAAAACCAAGAGAATTAGATTTCATGAGAAAACTTTCTTCATATGTCATTAATATAACCTCAAGGTGATGTTCGTACTAGAATTTACAATGGCCTTTCTAATTGTAGAGCTTCTATACATGCCCAATTAAAACATATTTTGTGCCACAGTATCTGACACATCTATTATTAATAAGGCATGAAGGAAATACTGCCAGTTTACTAGTGTGAGAATACTCATACAACTCCTGGCCTGATAGAAACCAAGAGGAAAGATGTGTTAATAGTTAAAGTAAAAATTTTAGGATCATATACACAGTTCAAATTCAGCTGATGAATTTGGTAAACATTTCTTGGTCTCCAGCTCTCTTTAATAATCAATTTCTTGTTATTTGTCCTTGTAACTTCGAAGTCTCGTAAGGTCACAATACTATTTCAAGGATAAAGAATATGCTAAAACTTGGTTTTTATTTCAGACCAGTTGGAGGACTATAGCTTTTTGGTCATCAAAAGAGATCTCTTGTTAATATGAGGAAAACATTGGGAAGGACAAAGTATTGCAGTGTTGTTTAAAGATGAAAGACTGAACATCAGATGGGTTACAAGCCAAATTCTGTGAATACGATAAGCATATGCTTAAGAAAAATACTTGAAATGGATCTCAGATGACTTTTTGACACTCGTGACAAGCCTGTAAGGAGAACCCATGCTTGTTCCATGCCAGCACCTTTCTTACACTAACACTTTTTTATGCACATGGAGCAAGGACTACAGACATCTAATAATTGCTTAAATCACTGAATCTACATTAAGACAGCTTCTGAAGTCTCTTTTATTTAGTAGTCTAAGTAAATATATAGGGCATACTAAATTTAGACACTAAATAGCACCTGTTTGTTCCATCAGGCACCACTCATTCCCTTTCTTACTTGTGAGTAGTTCAGTCATCCCAAGTGTAGTCTGAAAAAAACTCCTTCATGCAAACATACATATTCCATCTCTCATTTTAAGATAGCTCCACCTTTTCATCCGTGGATTTAAAAATAATCAGCATTTATATTTGTGAGTCGCACTGAAAACCAATGCAGCAGCTTCCCCTGCTGGCTCTTGAGGAGATTAACTAACAAACACTCCTCACCTTGCCTGGTATCAGCCCTGCCGATGCTACACAAAGGCACAGAATTTAGCCAGAAAGCCCTATGTGAGACCAGTCAGACGTCAACGTTTTTCACAGGGTAACAATTCATCAGTGAATACCGAGATGCTTAGTACCTGCCAGAAGAAAAGAAGTAAGTATGCCAGTTGAAATGCTGTTTAGAACTGTTTTGAGGAATTCTGTACAGTTGCAGCCATTTTAATATCTTGACTACACTTATATGAACATTTTTGTCTGTCAGCACATGCCAGTGTATTTTAGCTATGTGACTAGTTATAACAGACCTGCCTTCCTCTTTTAGGGTCAAAGACATTGTGTCAAAGCAACTAAAATAATCTGTATGCATTTTTATGCTTTGGTCCATCGAGAAACTAATTCTAACTCCTTTTCAGAGTAATTTGTAATATCAAATTATGTACTTCCTACCACAATTAATAGGAATCATACAATAATTTGTACTGTGTAACTTGGAAAGTATTATGGTACATGGATAAGCTTTGACATTGCTGTCTGCAGGACAATACCCTCTCAACTATTCTGTCTTCTGCAATAAAGCACATAGCGAATCACCTGTAGGGCAAAAGATAATGGACCCAATGGTGCAAATTGTGATGGTCAAGACTTTCTCATTTAGCTTAATGGAAAACCACAGGACCTTAGCAGCCCACAGGAATGGCACTGCATAATATCTCACACAAGGTCAGGCCAAACATTTCAGATAGACTGGGGATTCAGCTGCTATGAAATTTTTGAAGCTTTCTGTAATCATATAATCAGCTGTTTATTCCTAGTCACAAGACTAGTAATTGATCATGATTACTCTACAGGGTCACACAGTGTCCACTTTAATCAGATGATTACCAGAAAGCTTTTACTATTAAATTTTGTGTTTATTAGTATATCTTTATGACCCCATTCATTTAAAGCTGCAGAATATGAGGAGGGAAATGACAGAGCCAGTTATCTGAGTTTCCTGCTGATAAAGTAAAAGTAAGGAGAAAATTGCATTTTTCTATTTTTTTGAAATATCATTTTTCTTTTACAGTGCTGAACTCCTCTGATGCCTTGTTGCTGGTAACACTATTTCAAAGCCACTTTGAAAGTAGGAAGGTCCTTGTATTCCCCTCCATCAGCCAAAAGCAATGAAGCATTACAATTCTCTGCCCGTGCTATTAATAGACTTGCAACTGAAGCAGAAGAAATTCAAGGACTTTTCTTTCCTGACACATTCTACAATATCTCTGAGCAACATTGCACATACCAAGATACAAAGCTTGTATGTCTTTTCTGATGAACTAGGGCATTTGTTTAAGGAGCTGAAAATTAATTACACATATTTCATAATTACTTTGGTAATGCCTAAGAGTAACATGGTCTCAAGTATTGCAGCACTTCCACAGGGCGCTAAGTACCGCATTCAATATACAGTACCAGAAAAAATGTTGCAGCAGTTATTTTCCATAAAGCTAATGTGGTCATGTTCACATCTAAGTGAAGGGATTTTCTTCTATAAGAACAAGTAGACTCAAATGTTAAAGTGTGAATACAATTACAGATTATAGCCTAGAGAAAAAGAGAAATAATGGTGGCTTGTCAACAAAAAATCTAGTAGAACAAATTTCCCAGTTTTGTTAGATATCTTTTCTTAGATACTGTAAGGTCTATATTTCCTATCCATATATTAGATAGATTGATCTACACTTATGGCAATGATTATGACTTTTTATATTAAAGTGTTTCCTGTGATATGCAAAAGCTCCATCCAGGATCTTGCTGCAATCTTGTATACAACTGAAAATAGCCCTGACACATTCTGTCTGTTTTTCTTTTTGCCACATCTATGTTTGCTGTGAGTGAAGCTGATATCTGCATTAGCTCACAGAAATGAAGCAAATAAGTACGCTTTATGTAGCAGACAGTTTTAGGAGTTTTTCTATTTTTCTTTTGAATTAGGTGTGCATTAGTTACAGATAGATTTTTGGGCAACACTTCGGTTGATTCCAGAGATTCCTATTGGTTTCCAATATTCCAAAGGTTTCAAAAGGTGTCTTGTTTTGCTATTAACACCATAAGTAAAATGTCAGATGAATATCCGTTTTCAAAAATGAAGTAAGTAAACACATTTTTATTTAGATTAGGGTGATACGTATTTCTGTGAAGACAGATTTTAGCAATCTGAATAAAATGTATAGGAATGAATACAGTTGCTGGAAGAAATAACATTGAGAACATACCAAGAGACCAGTTTATAAACATGCCTAAATCCCAGCTAATATTTCAATATCTCTGTAAATATTTCTTCCTAACAATGAGCCATTTTAATTGCACAACAAAGCAGTCCTCCCACGGTGCTCCTTAATATATGACAAGCTGACATTTAATTGAATTCAAATCAAGACACTTCCTGGATGGTATCCTTTTATACATTAATTTGTTTTCCTTAAGCATCTAGGAAAAAGTAAACGTTTAAGATAAAGGAAGTTCTGCAAGATCTCTAGAAAGTGTCTGAATTCAATCTTAGTCACAGCAACACTATTACAGTCATGGCATAGGTTTATATTTTTCACTTTGGAAAATAATCCCTCCGCTTTTTACCAGAAAAGAACGAACAAAGTATATTACTAAATACGTAAATAAGCATTGTTAAAAAAACAAGACTCCTGCTCCTGTGTCAATTGTTAGAGATAAAATAGTGAGATAGTAGTGAATGTCAAATCTCTGCAATAGTTGGAACAGAACAAATAAGATGTGCAAAGTAAGGCTGAGCAAGATTCTTAACATCTTCTAATGTCTGCATCACAGATGGGAATATAAAATTAATAAAGAAAGGAAATGAAAAATAAATTTAAAAAAAAAAAGGCAAGAAAAAAATACAGCTATGTGAGTAGGAAAGGAAAAAAAAGCTCAAGACCCACTCCAGTGAACTGTAGTCAGACTAACTGACTCGTGTTTACCTATTACACTAGGCAACTGCTCCGATTTAGAGAGGAAAACAAATAATAGAGACAGAAGACTCCAGAACCCCACCCAGAACTGAAAACAGCTCACAGAAGAGAAAAATAAGACAGAAAATGTCTTTGAGTAGCACAAGCTTGAACTAATCATCACCTGAACCTAGTGAATGCTAGGAGAGTTATAATGACAAATGGTGGTGATGGGCAAAGGTTATCAGACATCAGATGAAATCACAGAATTTCAAAATGGTTGAGGTTGGAAGGGACCTCTGGAGGTCATCTTGTCCAACTGTCATTTGCTATCTGAACATAGCTGCAGGTGGCCCAGCTTGAACAAGCTGGGCCACCTGCAGCTATGTTCAGATAGCAAATGACAGTAAATATAATAAAAAGCAAAGAAAAAGGAAAGTTGAAGTAAGAGATGCATTTCTTTAGGCATGATTTTAAGATGCAATCTCCATTAATTTACCAAGCTAAATTTATTTCTTAGTAGGCTAGGTTCTGAAGGTCCTCTCTCACTTTATTCATTTTGGACCTCATCAAATATAAGCAATTTTCTTTACAAGACATTGAATTGCTCAAATATTTGCAAGTCCGCTTAATTTAAGGGGCTCAAAATTTAAATCTCTCTACCCCTCAAAACTAAGCCAAATTATCCACACCTCAAACAAGTTCTCTCTCCTGCCTCACCCCACTCTCATCCCACTTTTCTTTTAGTAGCAATTCCATTATATCTCTATCCTAGAAAATTAGAAGTGACTATACTATGCAAGTACTATGTTAAATGGGAAATCTTTCCTATACCAGCTGTGGAAGGACATTTTCCTCCTTGTTATTTCATGCACATAAAAGAGCTCAAAGAGCTCAAAATTTCATTTGGGAGTTGTTTTTTTTTTTTTAAAAAGAAAACCCAAATGTTTAATTCTCAGCCTAATGACTATCCTTAAATGAAGAACTACATTAGAAGTTAGTAATTATAACCATCAGTCTAATATAAGAGAAACACTTATTTACTAATCCTGACAGAGGAACAAATTATTTATTTTTTTTTCATTGTTGGTCTTCCCACTCTCTTTCTCCTTCTAGTAGGCATAAACAATTCTGCTCCAAGTTTTTCTCATGCTTAGATGGGATGTTAAGTTCTGGACACAACACTATCTCTGTCTTTCAATAACTCTACCTCCATTTTTTTTTTTTACTCCTGGAAAAAGCTTACTGATATTACACTCAGAGGTATTGCGCTTTATGAACAGAGGTCAGATTACCTGAGCAGCACTATTTACTTTTGAACTTTTCAGAGAAACTGCTCTATCTTTGTGAAGGAGAACATGCCACAGAACGTAAGTCCTCTTTTTTGACTTTTATTTTATCTTGCACAACTAAGTATAAGAACCAGTTATGTTCCTCTTCAGTGGGTCCTTCAGTAAGAATTTAGCACTCAAAGTACAAACCAAGCCAACCAAACTGAGTCTGATTCAGTATACGCACATAGAATTTTCAAAAAAAAGGAAACAGTACATTATTTGAGCAATAACAATACTCTGACCATTTGCATTCTTCAGGTATTGTGCTTTTGTTAAGTGCCTTTAAGTCTGAGCACCGAACATTTGGAAACAACTCTGGACCAACTTGTATCTTCCTGTTGATATTGGCCAAAGTTAAATCAAAGCACCAGCACTATTAAAACTAATGAATGAACAAAGAATTCAGACTTCGTATTTTTTCACAAAAATAGTGGTGAGAACTTTAACTTGTCAGTAACATTTGGACTGGTTTTGCTTATCTAACCTATGAAAAGATAATTCTGCAAAAGCTACAGCAGACATGCTTGTACAGCATGTCATGGGAAACAGCAGAAAATTATTTGCTCATTAGATCCTGTTAGAACCCATGACTTATTAAAGCATCGATGTCTCAAAAGGGTTTACAGTAACTATTACTAAAAAATAACCCTTCCCTCCGATCAAAAGTACTAAGAATTGAGAAATGTAGATTAAAGCTTCTGCTCTCTCTGAGGGGAGTATAATAGCATGTATTTAACCACCCTCCAAAGTTTCCTGAAATAGTGTAACAGGATAAAGTACTCCACACTAATAGAGCAAACCACTTTAAGGAATTTGATACTGTTAGGCATTTTTCAATTATATCAGCTATGGTAGTTTAAAGCTGTACACCAAATTCAACAGAACTGTAGCTAACGAAGAAACAAAGAGAAGAGCAGAAGAAAGCACCCAAATGATTCTGTAATTCTGTCTCTAACTCACACAGGTGTTGTTTGTCTGATATTAGTACATGCTGCAGGTAGGTCCAATGATCACATTTTTGGCAACTCTGCTGAGAATCACTGGAATTAACACAGCCTGAGCATGCCCATCAAACAGCAATGAGTAACACAAAGGATAAAACTATCACTGTGTTTCATTTACATCAACCAGAAAAGCCTGGAAGACCTATCCCTCTGAGTTGTGTTTGGCACTGGTAGAAAATTAGAAAAAATATCTCTAGTTCTTCATTAAGAACATTCTGTGTGGGATTCCTGCTGGGTTTTACAAACTGTCTCCAGGACTAGGCAAATCCAAAGGCATCTCATCATACGAAGTTGTTCTCTTATTCATTTAAAAAGCAAACATTTTGCTTAAAACCCTTCCCAACCATATTGTTAAGGTGACTTTTTTTTTGTTGATTTTGGGTTTTGGATTTTAGGTTTTTTTAAAGTCTTTGTAATTCTTCTTGCATTAATGTTAAAAAATACTGGATTATGGTTTGATGGCCCTTATACTCGGGCATCTGTATTATAAGGAGTCTTCTATAAAGAGTTTTTTGTACCTTCCACCACTTTATTGCAAATCATGAACGTGTATTTAAGTGCCACTGTACACATCAGCTCTATCAGTGGCATGTTTTGTTTCTTCCCCCATTCTTCACATATTACAGTGAAGTAGTATGAGACCTCTGTTAAGTTCTGCATTTCTCCAATATTTCCCTTTGCTTTTCTCCATATCCCACTGACGGTTGCATGCAGTTTCTTATTTCCCTCCTCATTCTATTCTTCTTTCTCATAGAGAGGGTATTTTAAGTGTCAACATGTTAACACATACTGGCAGAAGGCAACTGTAAGAAATAGATAGAGAAACACTTACTGTCCTAAGAGATGGGCACCTTCAAACAGTTATTTCACCTACAGACAAAATTCTCAAAACCATGGTTTTGCTACAGAAAAGAGAGAGACTGTATTTTTCCCATTTTACTCCTTGCTGCTATGATGTCTCTGACATGAGCAGGTTGTTGCCAAATAATGCCATAAGGACCTTTAAATTTGATGTTTTATTTTAATTTTGGTATTTGTCTCACTTCTGACACAAGTTTCTATGGACAGAACAACATAACACAGCCTCTCAAAAGTACACGTGACTACACTGGGGACTATAAGATAGGTTTCAGTGGAGTTCCTCCTAGTGGAGAGGAAATATGTGCTTCCAGTTGTCCTGTCAGCTTAGCTATACCATCTTCCTGAAACAGCAAAAACTGTTAAAACAACAGAAGTGTTCTGCATTCTGCAAAGCTGCACTGACATCAGGAGTTTGGAAAGCATAGTTGCATTAACTAAAGCATATGCTTCCTTTCCCCACACCTTTGCCATCTTGGTAGAACTTAACAACAGAGATCAGTTCTACTGGCAGTAGAAAATAGACAAGCATCCATCAACATTCCATGCAGTGGCTATAGCTTGTCCACACATCACCAGTAGCAGCTTTTCTAGCATAGGCAGCAGAAGGATAATTACACAGGTAATCATTTTCAGAAGTGAGGCACACCAGAAAACAGGGAACCAAATGTTTCTGCCATGACATTCTGAAACATCTAAACATGCAGGGCTGCCGAGTCATCACTCTGTCTTTTCACTCACTTCACAAATAAGTATCAAAGGATGTCTTCATATTTCACAAAGCCATGAGAGTTTTCAGAAATGAGCTTGAAAAACACAGTGCTTGTGAAAATACAATTTATGTACGAGTTCAAATAAAGATTATTAATCACTGCTGTGACTCCTATATATTACAAACCAATCATTATGTTTCACTTCAGATAGTATTTTAAATGGTTGGTTTAGACCTCCTTACCTCTATTTGGAATAAATTTCACACTAAACATATGGCACACACATCCATGGAAATATATAAGTATAGACAGAAATTTCAGTTACATAAAACTTACTGTAGAATAAAAAATTAAGATACCATGAAGTAATGATTTATGACAAAGCTAAAGAAAAGTGTATAAGCATATGCAATCATGAAAGATCTACCTCTTGGACTAGCCCAGGATCTAGTTTCCCAATTAAAGAACAGAATCATTCATTAAGAGAGTGAAGAAAAGCAATTGTTGACAGTCAACAGGGAAATCAAATTAGACCAACTCATTATTTAAATGTTTTGATTTAAAGGCAGAGCTGTTAATGAGCAACCAAGAGCTATAATTATCTAGGTGTCCACTTTCAGCATGATGAAAATCCTGCAATAGATTACAAAGACAAAAAACGCCAAAATCAAACAACAAACACCAAAAAACAAAACGTCAAACCATGCAAAAACTTTAAATACCAGAATACTGGCATTTACTCGGCTGTTGGAGAGTTAGCTTTTTGGGTTAGAAGGATTGTTTTATTGTTTTGCTATCACTGATTTACCAGCTGTACAATAAAAGAAAAGGATTTTCAAAAGTTAAGAGTCAGTTCCCCAGGAATGAGATACTAGGGTCAGTCCTGCTGTGTCTAGCCATATATTTTGGTGAGGGCAATTTTGTTCAGCTTTTTAGGGAGCTAGTGGGAAATTTCCTTGTATAGCTCATGTGTAGATTGAATGGAATGGCAGAGAGAATCAGGGACAATTTCAAGTCTACAAGGGTGCACCATATCCCAAAACAGGTATCTACTTACTAGCTCAAATGCCTTGTTGCATGCAAGGATGAGGAATAAAATGCACCTATGACAGAGATATGGTAGTGATGTGCTCATTAAGCCTCCTGTACTTCTTGTAAATTCATAGTCCTTTATTGTAAGCAACCAAAACAGTACAATCTAATTGTCAGAAAGACAGGATTTTGTAAGCTAATTGCAAATAGTGTAGCTGGAGATCTAACTATTAAAAGAGCACATAATTGAACTAGAGCAAATAAAACAGAAGCCCAAGAGATTAAATTAACAGTTTCAAAGGTATATCTCATCATAGCATTGGTAATAGCTAATATGCCTATGTCATTATAACACTGTAAATTTAGATGCTTGTGACACCAATTATTTGATGCTGATGGTACTACTTTTCTTCATTCTCTGTAGCAATACTAGTGCTCTGCCTTGCTCTGCACAGTCCAGTGCATTTGAACTTAGTCTTTTCCAACTCCAGTTTACTTTGTCGTACTGATACTTGCTTTGCCTCTCTGCTGTGAAGGGGTAAAAGTTGGAAGCAGACTGCATTTTAGCCCCACACATAGTGTGGCGCTCCTTCCTCTCAGAAAAATGTGAGAACAGAGCTCCTGTGGATATCAGAAGTGTAACAGACAAAGAGAAGATTGTCTGAACATAGTAGCACTTGAAAACACAAAGAATTCCAAGCATCTTCAGAGTTAGTTTTGCTATAACCTCCTCTAGGGAACAACGTTTGACTCAAACAGAAGCTCTGCTCCCTTAACCATTGCAAGACTGGAATGATTCTATGATTTTAATATGGGCTGAAAAAGACTCTTGCCCTCAACAGCAGTATTATGAAATCCCTCAAATGCCTTGTCAAAAAGGTTTAATAGGATTGCAGTATGGGTGATACTGTAATAATTCTGGTTTTGTTAGCAGTAACTCAAAAGCCTCAAAAGATCCGAACTCTCACCTGAGGGAATCGTATCCCAAAGCTAACAGACTAATATACCATTAAATCTTTTGGCCTTTTCTCCAGTGAACCTTTGTCCTTGGGGATGAACTGTTTGATAGAGCTGTTCAAAAGTATATTCGGTAATATTAGGGAGGAAGAAAGACTTTCAGACAAAAAGTTTGCTTAAAGTAACTAGATCTACATTGCCCATAAAACAAATGTGAGATGATTTTTTTTCTTCCTCAAGTTGAAAGAAATTTTCCCTACGCACTTTGGTTATGAAATAGTAATTTATTACCAGGCCATTGTCCTTCTGTCACAATTATTACCAAATCCTCATCTGAGACATATAATTGTGCAAGACCATGTGAGACCCATGCTGAAGAAAATGGCTTTCCTCTCCCTGAAATTACTAAGGTTATAATACTAAAAAAAAGTATCAAATGCATTATTATGAGTGAAAATGTTGTTTCATCAAATAATAAACATTGTGTTGTATTTATGAAAATTAACATTTTCACTCTGTTCTTTCTAATTGGGCAAACAATTTTTCTTATGGCTTCTAATATAAAAAATGCAGTCTTTTATTGGATTCTATATTCAAACCAAATTAATAGGAAATTACAATACTCAGACTGATCCTGGTGAAAAACTAGGAGCCGTATTATAGAGATTAATACAATCAACAGTCTAGAAATTAATATAAAAAGAAAGTGTGCAATTCTTATGCTTGCTCCGAACTCCTCATGCCAGGTGAAAGGGCTGATGGTTAGCTAAAGATTTAGAAGACAGTGAAGTACAAACATTGCCAAAAAGAACCTAAGCATCCCTCTGCAAAGTCTACACAAATCCAAAAGACAGTTCCTAATATAGGATATTTCTTAGTCTTCCCTTGTGATGCAGTCCTGCTCCTTTGGAATTACTTTTGTGTCTTGCAAATTCTTTGCATGCTCTAGATCTTGCAGTACTGTTGGGAATGTCTCACTATAGACTCCCAATGGACGTGTGAGTGGATAGTCCCAGGAGTAGTAGTTGAGTCTCCCCAATGCCTGAAACAGGTTTTGCTTGCTAATGGGGAGGATTACAGGTAGCAAAGCTTTTCTTAAGTTACAAATTCCGGACAGGTCTTTTCAGAAAACTTCATGCTAGTTCAAATTGGATTTTTCATCAGCAAATTTAACATTGATGTGAACATGATAAATAGAGCCGGTCAGACTGAAAAAAATGCTGTTTCACTGAAGCTGAAACATTCTGACTCATCAGTTTTGATGAAGTTTTTGTCAGAAGGAAGCAGAAAAGAAAAAATTAATCATTGAATTCTTAAGCATCGTGCAATAACCTGGTTTGAGAAGTCTTACAGAGATCTAGCATTGTGCTCCTTTATGACTTATTAACAGTCACTGAAATGATAAAGTCAGAAATGAACTACTGCAATCAGAACTGCTGCATCTATACATTACTGCAAGTGGAAAACTATGCCCCAGGAAGAACCCTTTGACAGAGGCTTTCTTTATACTTTTTTTTTTCCAGGTTTTTTTTATTAACTTGGTATGAAACCTGACACATTGTCCCTCCATCCCATCTGAAGTCCCAAAACATTTCTGTGTGAACCTTTAATAATAGCACTTCACCCATAAGCTCAGTTTAGTTCCCTGTTATTTGTGAAACTATGGTAAACATCTCTAGCACACCAACTGAGCAACTGATCCACTGGCTGGCTTCATCCATTTTCCTCAAAGTTCAAAAGGGTGTAATTTATTCTGACAATCAAAAATTGCCAACACTGTCTGTAAACCACAGCCTTTTATCTATATAAACATATATATATATATNAACTTAAAGCTCATGCTGTTTCTTATAAGCTGTTACTAAAATTGGGAGTCAAACCACATTCTTTGAGCTGCCTAAAAATTAGGCATCTTGTTATTGCTCTAGACTCCTCTAATGCCAATGAATGAAGCTTGTTACATCCAAAAGATAATTTCACCCACTCTAAGATGATGATACAATCTCTTTTATTCACCAGACTTACCTCAGCTCCTGTTACCTGTATGAGAAGCCTAAACAATTAGTGTAAACTAGAAAATGAACTTTTACACACCTGAAAAACTGTAAGAGGAGCCCAAATGTCTCATTCGGACTGTATTCCAAAGGAAATGCATGGAAGCTCCGACGGAGCTGGAGCTGTGGGTGTTTCCTCATGGAACACAAAGACGGGTGACTTCGGCCCTGAGCTGCAAAGGGGACCCAGCACAGGCAGTGGCTCCTGCCACCATATGTCCCGGGTTGATGCCATGCAGGTAGGTAACAGCTGACATCGGATCTAGAAGATATTGTGTGCCAAATACGCTCAGCTTTAAAAAAAAAACCAAAACACCCAAACCAAAAAAAAAACCCAATAAAATTAAAAGCGGAGCCGGGGCTAGAGCTACGGTGAAGCGCCGAAGCACTGGGCCAGGGGAGCAACCATGCGCTGCGCTCGGCGCTTAGGCGCCCCCTGCCGGCCTACCCGGCGGCACACGCGTTACCAGGGCGACGAAGCAGCCACCGCCCCCCCTCCTCGCCACAGCGGGGTCCCGGCGGGGGACGCCCCGGCCGGGCGCGTGGAACTGCTCCGCGTGGCATCCCGCGGGGTACCAAGGGCTTAGCCCGGGGGCCGGTGGTCTCCCGGTTTTCAGGAGTTAAGCCCCGGCAGCCGGGCTGCGCGATGGGAGGGAGTCGAGGCGACCCTGCCATCAGAGCCGGGCCCTTCCACCTGTTTCAACGAAATAGTGAAGCCTCGGGATCGACACCAGATAGGCCTTCCCTCCCCTCGCACCCCCGGGGCTGAAACCGAGCGGAGTTTAGGCACTTCGCAGCCCTTCGTAGTTGCCAGAAGAAAGAGGTGTACCTGGAAAAACTCTTAAGTTCTGAACTTAAGAAAAAAAAACCTGTTTTTTTCTAACAGAGCTTTGCTGGCCTCAAAGCCAGGCCTGATACTTGCTTCTGAGACCTTGTTTTCATAATACAGTCTTGTCTGCAAACCACCTGCCATGGACAAGGTTTTGCAGAAATAAAAACCAAAAATGTCAGACTGTGTAAGGCTGGGGAAAAGCTGAAGGCAATGGAAGAAAGCATATGGGAAATAACTAAGTGCCTGCAAGCCTGTGTCATACTGCTCTGACCAGACTCCTCTCTCATTGAGAAATGCATTAGAAATGCAGTGCCTGTGTCCAGTTTTGGGGCCCTTACCACAAAAAACACATTGAGGTGCTGGAGCTGGTCCAGAGAAAGGCAACGAAGCTGGTGACAGGTCTGGAGAAAAAGTCGTATGAGGAGCTGCTGAGTGAGCTGTGTGAGTTCAGCCTAGAGAAAAGGAGGCTTGAGGTGGGGACCTTATTGCTCTCTACAACTACCTGGAAAAAATTATAGAATCGAAGAATTGTCTAGGTTGGAAGGGACCTTTGTGATCATCTAGTCCAACCATCACCCTAACTGATAAAAACCAACAACCCATAACTAAACCATGTCACCAAGCACTGTGTCAAACCCAGTCAGCACTATGATAATGGTGCCTCAACCACTTCCCTGGGTAGCCCTTTCCGAGGCTTAATAACCCTTTCAGTGTAAACATTTTTCCTGATATCCAATCTGAACATCTCCTGGTGCAACTTGAGGCCATTTCCTCTGAGGTGGGGTTGGTCTCTTCCCTCAAGCGTTAGGACAAGCAGAAATGGCCTGGTACTTATACAGAAGAAATCTTAGCATATGTTAAAAGGAATAAATAATGTGGTCTGGGCTGATCACAGAATATGTGAAGTATCCCCTGATCAATGAAAAACTCAGGTGATGTAGCACAAACATACTATTTGGATACAGACATATTAATTTGTGGGCTCACTTTTTCATACAATCACTTCTGCAAATAAGTGGTACAAAACATACATTAAAAAAACAATGTGTTTGACTTACAGAAACAAAAATAGATGTATTCATATGAAGTACTTGCATACAGGAAGGGATTCCTATAGGGTTGTTTGTGGAAAACCAAATTCTTACAAATCATGAACATCATTTCGATGTATGGTCATGCCCATACCATATAGTTCCGACTTGTCTCATTCTAGAACACAGTGTATCATTGTCAGTTTCTAGTACATTTTGATGCTTTTGCTCACAGAATGTCTAATTCAGTGGGATGATGAGCACCACCTGACAGAGTAGACACAGCTACTACTGATTACTGTAGGTCTGTAGCTCAGCTATTTGGAAGAGAAAGCTCACTGTACAATGCCAAAACCCATTATTCCAATCATAATTAAGGTTCTCCCAGTTATAAATTGGAATGGGAAAACAATCCAGCTTCTATGCACTTTAATAAATACAGCAAGGAGAATTTGAACTTTTTAAATGTGAACTGTTATTTTTTTCATGTTTAAAACATGTGCAAATTGCTCCCTTTTCTATCAATCAAATGCAACACAGTAGACTTTGTGCACAAATAATACAACTAAATTATTAAGCAGTTCTGATTCACTTTTTGAATTGAGGATAAAAAGAAGTAAACTAGGATTGCTTTGAAGTATTCTACCTCATCTGTTATTTTACAGGTTAAACGTTTATTACATTTACAAATGATTTACTGCAGAATTTTCCCTAAGGTGGTTGCAAATTTGATGTCACTATGAAAGATTAATGTGTGTTTAAGCAAACTGGAGTAGCCTAATTTAATTACTTAGGACAATTCTTAAATAATGCTTTACCGACTGCTCAGCAATTAGATGCATCGCCTTAAGAAAGATAAACTAACATGTGGCTTTGTGGATCTCATTTGACAAGAAGATATTTATTTTCATTCCCTTGTCATTTGCTTTTAAAAGCTTCAGGTGTACAGCATAGTTAGTTTGAGCAGGATTTAGGGAGGACTGAGGGGTGAAACACAGGTGTATATCATCTGATGTGAGGAATTACTGAAATGAGAGCACAGAATATTGAGACTCTGTGAGAGCTGGCAAAAATGGTAGTTAATTGAATTGCATGTGTCTAGACACTGAAATCCCATTAGGGTACTGGGGTTGTAACCATCAGGAGCTTCCCTGGCTGGGTGATGGCAGGGCCTGGGAGCCAGGGACCATCCCAGTGTCCTGGGCAGAGGCCCTGGATGTGGCCCTGCAGGACAGCCCAGCTTGGGGGGCCTGTGGCCAGGTGGTGTAGGGTTGTCAGAAGCTGGAGACTGGCCCTGCTGGGGCATTACTGGGGCAGGGGCTGATGGCCCCGGGAGCGACAACATGGATGGCTGGGCCCTGGGCAGGTGAAGGGAACTGCATGTGCTGGGCAGGGGCAGTCAGGGCTGGTGATATCCTCGGGACCAAGACACAGAATTCAGAGACAAACTTTAATAATACAGTGAGAAGCCTACTGATCTTCTTATGATGACAGCTAAAATTAGTTATCAGTATCTTTCAACATAGTTCTAATATGGAAGAAAATTGTAACTGTGGCCATAAGTGCTTTGTATAAACAGCAAAACCGCTGGTACTGTTGTGTTATTCTGCCAAACAAGGGCTCCTCAGGTACTCATCACAAGACAAAACGCAAACTCAGTTTCTGACACTGACTATGTTCCTCTTGAATCCTCCCAGTTACAGTAGCTGTAGAGAATGAGCTAATTATATTCTAATACTTGTCTTGAGCAATCGCCCTCTGCTTACTTGCCTGTTACTAACCCATAGCAAAATTCTTGGGTACTGCAGCCAGTGTTTAGCCTATACATTACACCTGCCTCCTTTGCTACAAAACACAGTCTTGGTTACACCTGTAAGAATTTCAGATGCAAAAAGTGCTTTTTTTCTCATCTAACTTCCCACATATACAAAGTAGATGGAAAGGGTCGGTCTAGCTGCCCCTTACAGATAGTAGAAAGATGTGTCGAGAAGATTCATTAAGCTATTCTGGCCATTAAGCAGACTGTTCTGGCCCAAAATCTGCACCATAAACAGGACTAAATAAGTATTTCATTAAAATAACATTTTTCCACTGTAAATGACATTTTGCTGCATTTTGCTCAAGACGCTGAATTACTGCTTTATCACCTCCTCAAAGAGCACAAATTGTTGGATATATTAATCCATCAATGAATGTACATTAGTACAATGCTGCTAATAGTTTTCTCTCTGTGCATAGTTTCAACATACTTTCCAATGAAAAACAAAACCAAGCTCCATTTAGTACTTCCATTAGATTTTGTTTGCAACATCTATTTATTTATATCTGGAAATTTTACATCTTTTATGTTCAAATATTTTTCAAGTGCTCTGAAGAGAACTTTCTGTTCCATCTCAACTCAATTATGAATGTATTGTTGATTTCAGCTGAAAAAAAAACTTGCCAATAGTTTATTCAAGAGGTATTTTTTCTCCAACAGGACATTATTTGCAATCCAGAGAAGGCATAGCATTCAGTTTTGATTTAATCATAGGTCGAGAAGTTTGTCAAATCCATATGGTGCAAACAACCTGAAGCCATAGCAGTATTAAAATAGAAAGAATACCAAAGTGTTACGAATTGAAACAATCATTTCCCAAGGCATCTGATATATTTGTCAGGCAAAAAGGCCTTATGAGAACCAGACAGTGATGTTAGCCAATTATTACTATCTTCTGGGACACAGAAACAACTGGAGAAGAGATACAATATAGTATTGGCTGTTTTGATCTTTTTTTAAGGAAAAAAAAAACAACAACCAAATAACATAATTCAAGTGCATGTGAAATTCTGTTCTGTGCATGCAGACTTTTTTTGCTGGTTCCTTCTCCGTTTCCACACCTAATGTACTGAATACGTCTATTATGAAAATTTTAACATACTGAGTATATCAAAAGCTCAGTGCCATCAGCTATTCTTTCAAATATTCACCATCAAGAAAGACACAGATGTACTCCACCATTCTGATTCATGCCAAAAAGTCCAGGTGAGCAAGAGAAGTAGTGATGAGTTGTTGACAGAATATATTAAGTGCAAAACATCAGGCCATTTAATTTGCAAGAACGCACAATATACCCAATTTTATCTATGTATTTTCAAGCTACTCATCAAACCCCTTCTTTGGCAAACCCTTCTACTCCAGCCAAATTGTAGAAGGAGTGCTGTGGTGCTGTGAGAAGAAAAAAGCGCTATCAATACTTCTGCCAGATAAATCTTCCTTCAGCTTTCCATCTACTAATTCAAGGGAAATACACCAATGTTCTTCCAAAGCAGTGTTAACTGCTGTAACTCCTGAAGCAAAATTAATATTCTGTGTTACTTTGTAAGGGTAAGGATGGAGGAGTTGCCAAACTACAGGAAAAATAATCTGTTGTCTGGATGCTCCATTTATATTAACTGAGGGCTGGGCAATTGAAAAAAAAAAAAAAAAGAAAACAAAACCAACAACAACAAAACCCAATAAACATTGAGGATTTCCTTTGAAAATTTTATGGGGATTTCTTTTGGTCTAAAGACATCAATAAAATGGTAAAGGATACAATTTCTCCTCTAAGATTTCCAATGTCTTTCTCTAAAAAAAAGTCTTTCTGTCTTCTCTACTGATAAGACAAAAAATTCTCTATTTGTCTGATTTTCTTTCACAACAGAATTGTGGCATTTGTTATAAATGGGAAATGGATAATTCTCACTGTTCCACAAACATCTACAGGAGTATTAACGCAGAAGATGCATGCCAACAACATGAATCAGCAATTTCTTTAAAAGATAATGTAAGCACTTTCCATTCAAACAGTAGATATTTTGGTATATTGACAGCTCTAGCCCGGGTCACTGTTTTATGCTGACAGTACTTGCTTTCAATTAGGTACAGTGAGAAAAATTCAGTCCCAAAGAGCTGAGTCAGAATAGTCATATCTAATAAAAATACAGGAACTGGGTATCTGGGGCAGCAGAGCACCCTCATCATGCTGCAAGATTCAGTTTAGAGGGCAAAAGTGATAAGTGCAGAGAAGAAATAAAAGATTCACTTGAGATTAACCAGCATTTCTTTGGCAAAGAACAGATGATTGAGAAACACCTTGCAACTTTTGATGATTCAAAATTGTCATAAGTGATGAAACAGATGTCAGTCAGACCTAAAAATATGGAAATTCTCTAGAGTGTAGCATACTATGTTAGTTGCATGGAACAAAGCAATATTCAAAGAGACTGAAGTTTTGTCAGAGTTGTACTTGCTATGTGAGTCTGAATTCCTGGGTATCTGGCAGAAATTCTTAGGAAAATATATTGAAGATCTTGACTTTGGCAGAAAATCGTATCTATTTGTTCTGCTTCAAGAGGCTAAGAAACAGATTATGAAATGGTTCAGAGACAGCCACTAATGGGAGTTAGAGTGATTCATGCAGAGATGCAGACTGGAACACAAAGTTTGCACCCATACACTCTAGTACCCCAAGGGTATATGAAAAAACACTGAAAATTAACCTGTCCATACACTGTTATTTAAGGATGTGTATTTCTCTGCAGTCATCCTGTCCTAAAATAAATGTTATTTTGCATTACGGTGCAGAGAATAAAATTGCAGGTGCTTCAAGGTACTCAACATCGTTAATATTAAACATACGTGGTTTGAAAGAAAACTGCAGATGTAAATTTAAATCATGAGTGTATGGAAGGGGAAGATGATTTAGATTGAGCTCTGAGCAGATTATTTCCAAACCACAAAACACTTCTGTCCTAAGAACAAGGAATAATATTTGCTCTGCATCACTTTCTTTAGTGGTTCATTTGCCTAGAGTGTATTTTATCAGTGCAGTACTTTGTCAGTAGTATGAAAGAATCTGTAAACTTAGCTATGGTGTTATTTAAGTTTGTAATTAATAGTCAGGCCTGACTCTGGAGGTATTCATTTAATTGGGAAGTCTGTTTGAAGCTTGTGATGCTTTATTCAGAAAAATGCTTGCTTTAGGAAAAAAAAAATATCCTGCCTCTACTTTGAGAGAGCTTTACAGAAGTCATGTTTGGTTACGTAGTGCTTGAATGTCAGAAAGCCTAATACTAGCTTTTACTGACTTATTTTTTTGTAGTATCTTCCCTCACCTTGTTGTTATTCTTGTTGTTAACAAGGTTTAAGTTGGCTCTCTCTAGCAATACCTCTAGCTAGGAAAAGGCCACATTCTTTATAAAGTTTGTAAAAGTAGTTCTCCAACTATGTTTTAAAAAGTATGAGTGAAAATGAAAAAGTTACAACTCTTTTTAGGAAGACATTCATCCTGAGCATTTTACATGAAAGGTAATCATTGTATCCTGATAACTATAACCGTTACTGACCCAGCCAGAAACAAGTATGCACAAAGCCAACACTGCTCACTGGCAGACATCACATCTTCAGTATAGATTTTATTATGTAGGATCTTGACCCAGCTGATTTTCAAGCTCACAGAGGACTAAAAATTTCTTGTTTATATATTCAGGAAGGTAATGAGGGAACAGGCTCAAAAACGAGACCTGTACCTAATGTAATTGTCCATTCAGGAGGTCTGCAGGCCAGAGTTCTGGTACTCTGTGCAAAATCTGGCATGCAAAATCTAGCCAATAGCATGTTTTCTATCAAACAAGGCCTTATCCTCTTGTTCTGTAAAACTCAGGGCTAACTCCTATCGTTAAGCACTATTTCAGATTGGATTCACAAATGCTCAGCATCAGTTTTGCAGGTAGCGATAAATATAAGCAGGTAATCCTTAATGTGACTCATAAGCATCGGGCTTGCCACCATTTGATGGAAATCTTCACATTCTGCAGTAGTTACCACAATATGCTAGGTGTGAGACTGGAAACAGTTAGCCTAAACCTTTCTTTCAAAAAGCATAACAAAGCAGGAGCCTGACATGCTGTGTTGGAAGTGCATTAAGCCCTTTAGTGCAGATATAAAGACATTTTTTTTGAACAGGATTATAGTTACTTTTATCTATTGTACAAGCATTAACAATTGTAGTTCTACTATACATTGGGTGGCACTAGCAGGAGCAGCACAACTGTGGCTTTTATCTCAGTGGTTTCTTACATTCTTTTTTCTCATTTATATGGTCTGATTTGTTCTGCTGATTGAAAGCATCATCAAGCACCCAGGTTTTACACAGGTCCAACAGAAGGTTCTAAGAGAAGGCTCAGTATTGTTAGCAGCTGCAGTGAAGCCCATGCAGCAGTTCATTAATTTAAGTTGAGGTATAGCCTGGGATTCCACAGGCATGCTTTATTAGTTTAATGAACTGGGGTAAATATCTTAAATATCCTGGTGGGTCTTGGTATTCTCTTATGTCAGGTTTGTGCGTATTTCTGAAGTAGTCTGATAGACTGAAGGCCATATGAACAATCAAACTTCTAGGGACAAGCCCTTACTTTCTAAAAAATCCCTCTGATTAAGTCCAGTAAAAGCATCTCATTACAAATGACATAACTGGTGAAGATGGTCCTGGTGTGGTGTAATTCTATTTTGCAGGTTAAAGTGTCACTTACGTGAGTACTTTAAAAAGGTGATTGTTAGACCACTAATAGGTGGTGATTTCTTCTGGAGAGCTCTCAATTTACTGTTACGTTCTCTGAAGTGAATTTTTACATGCCCCTCATGTTATCTGCCACCAGTGACTTTCCATCCCATTTGTTCTTCTAATACGCTTGCAGGTTTTTTTCCTGACATGTTCCTTGTGCAGGTGTTACCGAGGAGGAGCCTTTCAAAACTCTAGAGGGGAGCAGTGTAGTGAAAGTATTTACCCATGGTTACTTACTGCAGACAGTTTGGCAAGTATCTTGAGCAATTGCCTAACATATTGCATGAATTTAGAGCTAAGACTATCCAAGTAATGCAATCCTGGATTATCAATGCTGTACTATTTCAAAAGTACTGTTTTACTTTTTTTATTCTGGGATAATATGCATTTTGATTGATGTTTCTCTTTTCTACTCTACTTTTTGAGGAAATTCTTTTCACTGGTCATCAGTCAATTTATTAGTAAATTTATTAAACTGTCTCATATTCCACAAGTCAAGCATCGTAGTTAACAGCAGTGTTCATACTTTTGGCATGATTTTCTGCTGATAGCTTGCATTTACAATGCATTAACAGGTTTTCTATGTCTTCAGAAACATCTGGATACCTCTTCTTTTTTATCTCGTTTGCTATAAAATGTTCTTTTATGCTCCCAACTGAAATTAATTACTTCCCCTTCTCCCCTCAGTTAAAGAGTCTAAGGATTTCAGACTCATTATTAGTTTCAGGTCGAAATTTAGATTTGTCTTTGTCCCTACACTTAAATAGTGTTTCCTCTGTCTGTCAGAATAGTTGGCCCTTCCACTTTTCCCGT
Source organism: Nycticryphes semicollaris (assembly GCA_013400055.1). NCBI lineage: Eukaryota > Metazoa > Chordata > Aves > Charadriiformes > Rostratulidae > Nycticryphes > Nycticryphes semicollaris. The sequence continues at coordinate 176,160 of VXBJ01001916.1, forward strand.
CTCACTCACTAAGGTAGTATTACTTCTATGCCATGTGTAGGACTTACCTTGTTTATTCACACTACAGCACCTATTAATAGTTCTGGGCTCATATGTGTTGGCTAGCGATCTGTTTGTTACTTACGTAGCCCAAATGAAAGCTGTCTTGTTAAACTCCACCCTTTACAGGATTTTTGAGGCTCTGGCACTGTCTTTTTCTCTGGGGAAGGAGGGGTGGAAGAGAAGGTACAGTGCATGTCTCCAGGCTGGTAAATCATTGCTTTTCATACACCCCTCTAGCTGTTGTAAAATTTGGGGGTAAATGGGCACTGTTTTTTTATCCTATCATTAAATTGTTTTCCGGTAATACTTTTCTGTGTCTTTCAGATGTGATCTCTTTAAATACTTGTCCTGTAAAAGCAGTTTCTTAATATCAGCAGTAACTGATCACCCTTCATCATTTGCTGCAGTGGGTTTCTGGTTTCTCTCAATTTTTTTTTACCTTTTTTTTTTTTAGTGAACAGCTTATTCTTCAAAAAAAAATAGATACCTCAAATGCCTTGAACAGCAAAACTGTACTTTTCCTTTCTGCTTAAATAAGCTTGCCACTTATATCCTAATCTTTTGTCACTGTGTATATTAGAAAATGAGTAGCTTTGTAGGCTGCAGGTCATTTATCTAGCTCAGGGCCTGCAAAGTTTCAGCCCCATTAGCTGTTTCTGCCTATTCAAAGATTCCCAGATTTGCACATAGATTCTGAAGTGCATGAAGTCATCTTTCCTTTTTTAAATTCTGACCCCATAGTTTGAGTTCACTTAAGCTGCTAAAAGAAATTAATATCCTGTTATGAATGATTTTAAAACACATTCTCAGCGGCTCAACTGCAAAAGCAAGAATAATTCTTGAGTCACTTTTTTATCTTGAACAGGCCATAATAAAACAGTGGAAAAAGCTGCTGTAGAGTTTACAGAAAAAACAGCATATCTGTATGAGACACATGATGTATTTGTTAGTCGGCTTGGACCATCTCTTCAACTGACATCCAACACCATTACACAGCTAAAGTCCATTTATGATGTCAGCTATCATCAGCTGCAGGTTACCACTTATTACCACTTAATAAGGTAATATAGTTTATTTTTCTCGTTAAAAATAGCTTTTTAAAGACTACTTTTGACTAAACAATTTTATATGGCCAAATCTTCTGAAAAACTAGTGGTTCTAATTTGGTTATTAATTTCATTAATTCCAAGTATAAACACATTTGTATTTAAAATTTACAGTAGTTTGGACTACAAAGATAAGAATAATGGAACATTCTCAGAAAGCTTAATTTGGGTTAAGTATTTTGCTCAGTCAGAAGAAATTCTGAAAGCTAGCCACATTTTTTTTTCTACAGGATATATAGTAATTAGAATATTCACAGCTTCTTAATCCGTTGGGTATTACTTTGTCTATTCCTGTGTCGTGCAGAATAATTTTGCATGGTTTTATATATTATTTTCTTATTTCAGTTAAATAACCAAACACTAAAATGCACATAAGGAAGTATCCAATATACACATTTTTTGTAGTATTAAAACCCCCACATATATATGGTCTGTTCTAAGAGTTACAGTCATGTACAAAGGAAACCAAGTTGTAATCTTAAGGTTAAAATTGTATTACAGTTAATGCTCTCATTCCATCTGTATCCACAATGAAGGGATATTGGTATCTTTTTCAGGATGAGGCGTGCCAGGGCAAATAAACTGACACCTTTTACTGTTTTAGAGGGAAAACTCAGTCCTGCTTTAAATACAACAGAAGCACTGCATGACTATGCATTCTAGCAAGGTTCTGGGGGAGAGATTTGGTCCTTCAGGCATGTCAGTAGAGCCTGTAGGCTAGAAGTGAACACAAGTATCATTATAATGTTTTTCTTTTTTTCTCTTTTGTTATTTTTAATGAGTTCACTATTTTATTTCACTGTTTTTGTTATTTTATTTCAAAGTTTGTATTTCTCTATTGAATTGTTCTGTAAAGAATGCCCTATATAATACAAACCCCTTTGAATTTCAGCTAGACTTGAATCTAACCAGTAGATACAAACCCAATTCTTTCTTCTTTTCTCTCAGTTCCTATATTCCTTTGCTTCCTCACATCAAAGAAGTGCTGCTAGTTTGGATGTCGCCAAAGTCTAATAAGAATCATACTCAGGAGAAATCCAGGATGACAACCTATGATTAGTCAATGTACTTAGTAGTGCTTGACTGCAAGTTGTCTTTCTAGACATCTTTACTGTTTCCCCAAAAGTACTAACATGAGACATTCTTCAGAGTGTTCAGTTTAGCTTTTGATTACTCAATATATCAGATGTTCTTCCTCCCCAGAAATAGCCTGTTATCCCTTTCACTTTGTCTCACACACAGCACACTAAAAAAACCCTCGGGTAAAGCCTCAAACTAGTTTTCTGAACAGCACTGAGTTCTAACATAGTTCTTACCTGGACAGCACTCTGTTTTCAGCCAGTCATCCTTCGACTGACAAGATCCTAAATTTCTTTTCTAAGTACCCAAGAATAGCTAACTGAGGGACTCCCCTCCTGGCTTTTTCCCTGTTTGCTCCTAACTAAAGATTTGATTCTTCATGCTGAATAGTTCCTCATACTTTACACTGTCCATTAATTATCTTTTGATTGACTCCCAGCTCTGCCAGCCACTCTCTCCATTCCCTCTTTCAGAACTTAACTTCAGCTCATATCAAACTCTTCTTCATTAATGACTGTCGCTGTCTCACTGCAGATAGCTTCTCAAAGCTCTTGACTTCTCAAACTAGATCACATGTACATGTCTCAAATGAATTCTGACCCATTTGAGAACTTGCCAAGAGAATATGGCACATTTCTGTGAGTTACTGTGGCCATGAGCCATTATTTCAAATGCAAACAGTCATTTGCTTTACTATAGCCTTTAATTAGTATGCAATTAACCTGGATCTGTCATCGCTACATAGCTATTATTATTAATTATTCGATGCTAGCCAGGGCAGCTGGGTTTCTCTTATGTTTCTTCAAATAGCACTAACAGTATATTTCTGAGCACTTCAAAAAGCCAGACCGTGCCCAGATTGTTAATGTTCTCTGACCTTTGGGGAAGCCTAATTAGAATAGTTGGAGAATTTCAAATGGAAAAAAAAAAAGGTAGCAATTTATAATTAAGCATAAACATTTGGTTCCAGAAATAATTTAAAGGAAGGTATAGACTTCCTTGGTGGTTTACAATTCGTTTAACCAAAGTGTTCCATATGCTGAAGAGAAATCTGGCAGAATGTAATATGTAATAACAAAAATGGGGATCACAACCATGAAAAGGCATCCTAGCAGCAGATTCTGTATTGTACCAATTATCACCTGCTCTTTGCCCCTTTTCTCATTAGGTACTTTGGGTTCAGAGGCAAATTGCTCAGAAGCAAGATGGAACCAAAGGATTTTTGATTCTCTAGAATCCATATGTTGTCTGAGGGAAGGAGGAGTTAGGAAAGTTGTTGTCTGCCTCCTTATTTAAATGATGTCAGTAAGATCTGAGCAGGATATAATTACACAGAATACCAAATCTGTATCTTGATCCAAATTTAGACCTTTGGTCTGAAATTATCATTATGGAAAGTATAAACACTATCTCTACTTCCTTAGATATGTTTAATAGGAAATAATGACTCATTGCCTATTTAGAATAATTTCCTTACATAGTATGTAATTACAGAGGAAAATAGCAGAAATATGGAACTGAGAGACAAGAGAGTCAGCAGGGTGTGAGTGGGGGAAAAATTCTAATGCTGTCCCTATCATTCTTATCCCCAGGGAAGGATCTGTAGCTCAGACCTTTGGCTTTGAGTTTAAGAGCTTCTAGTCAGAAAAAGCAGGTTGAGACTGTGAGAATACAGCAACACTGTGAACACAGCAGTGTGCAGTGATACCTTGGCGTAACTTTAGCTGTTAGCTCCCAAGCTGAAAGCATTACAGCCATATTAGGCTCATGCTCTACTCACACTTGCTAGCCCTTCTCAGAGGCAGATACAATTAACCCCACTTTAACCTTGTTCCTTAGAGTCCTACCTCTGCACTGCACCCCATTGTGGATTTGCGCCCTCTTCCCAGTAGGCAGCTCATCTATCCCTGACACAGCATTGCCTGAGTGAGGAGACATGCTTAGCTGCCATTAGTTACTGTTTCCTGCACGCCATTCATTTTTTTGCCCGTTGGTCACATGAGTTAACAGTCTGTAGAGGTCCCTTCATTAGCAATGTTTCTTCTTCTTTGTGTAGTCTGCAGCATAGGGCTAAGAAGAATGAAAGAAGAAAATCAGTACAAGTTCGGCAGTGTAGCAATGGCTCCCCTCCCCTCACTTCAAAGCACTTATTCACCCAAGCTCTTCTTCTAAATTAAGAGAGTAAGTGAGAAAAGCAGGTTTTCCAAGTGAACTAGGACTGGATTGGTTTTAAACCAAACACCTCAGTGCATCACCGTATAATGATACTCAAGTTTTAATGAAACAAAAGCCATGAGAACCAGTGACTAAGCTTCAAAACAGCTATTACTGCCATAGCAGCATTGATGCTATGCAGATGGGATATTTATCTAACCTCTTAATTATACCTAGAAGCAATTGTTTAGACATTCAGTTGTTTTAATAAAAAAAAAAAATAATCAGTGACTGCTTTAGCTTGTTGTATTATAATCTTTAGCTTGAAGATGCAGAATTCGTGGTTTTTTTAAATAAATAGCAGGAAGGTCCCTTCTAATCCCTGATATTCTGTGATTCTGTGAAATGAAGCAAGAGTCAGACAGTACAATTGGAAAATGTTCTGTCCTGAAGAGGGTGTTGCTGGAAAACAGTGTCAATTAACGCTACTCTCTTTGTTGGCCAAGGAGTCAGGTAGCTTAAGACGAGCCTCTCTACTTCACACGGTGTTATGAGCATGTGTTTCATTTTACCATTTTTATCAACATGAGAACATAGGAAAGGGAGAAAAATAATAACATGCAGTTCCTGCAGTGCTATCAAACTATCAGAACTGTGTGCTACATAAAGACAAATTAAAGCCCCAAGATATTTTCATTTGCAAGCTCAGAAAATCAGGTATTTTCATGGAAGAAATGTGCAAAAAAACTGATAAATTATAACCTGTATGAATCCTGTTTTGTTTTTTTTTTTCTTTTTTCATGTTGTTGTGAACAAAGCTTTAATTCAAATAATGGAAAAAGACTGAGGAAGAAGTTCAATAATCTGCTTTTAAAGAGTCAATCTTTTAGTATGAATCTGCAGGGAAAAAAAAAAAAAAAGGGTTCCACAAAAGTGTATTTTTACTTCCGGAAATATCTTGCTCCCAGAATCTGTATAGCTTTTTCCAATTATATTCCAAGGTCATGTTCAGCCTTCAAGATCTGATTTCACATTTTTATAGACGTGCTTCTGATAACAAATCTCTGAAGAAAAGCACTGACATTGCATGTCAGTGTTGAAATTAGTGGATGGTGTGTTATTTTGTTCTTGTGGTTTCTGATAAACCTAGCAACAAAGCATTTATCTCCACCTAAATCACTAGAGTGTTGTAGATGTCTCAGAGACAGAACCATAACCCAGGAGATTAACTTTTTTGCAGAAAAAGATAACAAAAAGCATAATTCAGCTTTGGTAATATCACACTGTATGATCTTAGGAAGAAGACTTGCAAATCTGTTTACCTGCTAAGTAACTGGTTTTGCTTCTCTGAAAGGGGATTTCTTTTCTGATTTTCCTGATAACCTAATCTTCATTGATGATTTAATGGTCCGAAACAAGACCATTCTCCTTTCATCAAAGATTCTGAAAAGAGTGTGGAAGCGGAGACATCCAGACAAAAAAAAAAAGAACTTTCATGTACAAAATCGTTTCTTAGTTCTGGAGAATAAAACATGCTCTTACCTATAAAGATGGCCACAAGTTCACTTTCAAAAAGCCCAATATGATAAGAGACTGAGCCGCCTCTTGGGATGTATTTCTCATTTTGATTTTATGAGCTCTACACTGGGTATTCTTAGCAGTGTAGTTCCATGCAAAATTTGCTGACGAGTCCATAAAACAGCAATGTTTTTAATTCAGATTTTACTGATCTTCAACCCATTCCACCGCTATCCCTTTTAGAGCATGGATTCCAGACCCAGGAATCACTTCCTAATCTCTCCTTTTCCTTCACAGCCTCTTTTTTTTCCAAAAACAGCATTGGAAAGGCATGGTAGGTGACTTTCATTGCGTCAGTCCCCAATAGAAAGGGAGTTTGTGTGGCCTCCTGCCCCATAGCTGTGCTACTGCTCCTTGGAGAAGGATTCACTTTCTTAGATTCCTGTCCTTGAAAAAGTTGATTGTAATTATTTTTTGGTTGAAGAAGCCTTTTTAATTAGATGTGAAGTCAGAATGTTAGCTAACAGAATCTAACTACATGGGCATAAAAGAGCTGGTATAAATCTAGAATAGCTGTACGTACTTAGTCATTTTTTGCTGTATTTCTCATTTATTCATTATTCTAATGAAGCTTCATCTCTAACCACAACATGGAATGGATCAAATTCTCAGCCTGATACTGATAATATTCACAAGTTGGAAAAATGTCCTTTGAAGCCTAACATTGCCCACCTTGGATATAAAATTTAAAGCCATCTACAAAAACTCTAATTTGAAGATAATATTAGGCAATGATTTATGAGCCACAGAATTGGCAGTATCATAAAGGTTATAGGAAAAAATGAGGAAAATGAAATTATATTTTCTAATTCTGGTTTAGGTTTTAATAAAGTAGTTTATAGATATTGATTTCCCTCACTGGCTATTATATTTCTAGTTCAACTCTTTATGATCTAGCTATGTGAAGTAATGTACTTTTGATTCAAGCCACTATTATATTAGCAACACAGTTCGAAATACTCTTCCATAAATATGCATATAGTCCCTTCCTCACATATGTTAGAATAACATCCACAAATTTCGTAGTAAGATTCTGATGTTCTGTTAATTGGATCCAGAAATGTTATCAAAATTTATTTAAAGTATATTTGACTGACAAGTAATATGCTTTAAATGACTACTGATATTTTTGACAGACACAGCTAATTACTGCTAATTAGTTCAGAATTAATTATAAAATGACATGTTTATATTGATTAGTATGCATCAAAGTGTAAATGGTCATTCTGAGGGCTTAATTTATAGTTCCACAAAAATGAAAACATACAGGCAAATACACGCAGGCAAATCTGGTCTTGAAAAAGATAAATCCCCAACAGAAGTTTTTCTGCATCTGATGATACACTCCACATTGCTTGGTGAAATAGGGCAGAATTTGCAACATACTAGAAGCAAGTGAAACAGCAGTAGTTGCAATTCTTTTGCTCTGAGTTTTGTTGGCTCTACTTGAATTAGCCTTTACATTTCTTTCAGAAACAAGTAACAAAATTCCATAATGTTCTGTTGAAAAAAAATCTCAGTTTATCTTGGTAGTACAAACATTTCAGTGGGGATAAAATAAATGAGTATCTGAGTGTACATAGCTGCATATACTTAGATAAATAAAAAAGATATATGAGGCAGTATATTCATCTATATTGGGCAACCAGAATACATGAGGAAAAAAAAAAACCTTTATCCTCCTATGTTCTCTTGTTTCTCTTTGTACAAGAGGTCACACCAAGGATTGACCTAAAACCCAACATGCTTCTTGTCCATGATCTTCGTGTCCCATGTCAAGGTACCAGACTGTGTGACACACCCACCATGCTGTAAGAATTGTTCAAGCTTCCGTTGCCTTTGAGCATTACTGGCCTTGCAGCAGATGGTTGAGGAAAAACCTTGAAAGCAGCGTATCTGCCCATGGCTGCTACAAAAGATCAAATAAAAATCTTCATCAATTATAAGTAACTGTGTATTTGATTTTGCATATTTTCCCCTCAAAGCATATTCTGGTGCTCATCTCAAACCTCTAAATGAACACAGACTAATAGTCATGCAACACATTCTTCAACCCTGTTCAATCGAGCCAGAACGTTGGTTTTGGCCAGTGTTGAAATCATTAGAAATGCATCCTTTGACTTAGTGTCTTATTATGAAATTATAGCACAGAATGCCATTTGACATACCACACTGACATGCAATTTCTTTCAAAGGTAAGGAAGTCTGACTGAGAAGCCTTTTGCTGACAGCTGGGAATTTGATCAATTTAAAACAAAATGGTATTTTTCCTATAGGGGTTGGGTTTTTTTGAGCTGCTTGCTGAAAATTAATCACTCTCAGAGAATGAAATAGTTTAAAAGAAAAAACTACAAGAAAGAAATCTGCTTCCTGCAAGTTTCTTGGCTAAAGGCAAGGATTCTTGGACAAAAATCTCTGCCTTTGTTATTCAGAAGAGTAAATTCAATGATCTAACATAATCATGAGCTGAGTGGAAGGCGCTGCTTATTAGCAAACGTACGTTACATAGAGTGATCACACAGTTCTGTATCTTTACAGAGGCTTTGTTCAGCCTTCTTCTAATGAGTACCTCTAGTCTTAAAATATATTGTTGTCTGCACTGCTCTGTAGAGTCCTGTCAATTGCATTGCATTTACACTATACAGGTGTATTTCATCTGGGGTTTCTTATAACCGGAAGAATTATATAAGAGTACCATGCTGACTTTCTTTTCAGCTAGGCACATTGGCTGTTATTAATTAAAGAAAAACATCCTTCTTCCTAAGCAGATATGATACATTACCAAAAAAATGCCAAACACCAAAACAAGAACAAAAAAGTATAACACTTTTTCTAGTCCTTGTGTGTGTTTTATGAACTTTTTTTTTCCAGCTCCAAGCAGTGTATGTGGTTGAGTGAATAGTGCCTAATCATCACTGATATTTTGCACCTTACTTTGGCACAGTTAATGCCCAAGTTCCTCATGTATCAAAACCATGCTATTGACACAGCAAGGGGGAGACAATAGATCTTCACCACACTTCCTTGTGAGATGCTCAGGAATAGGCATATCCCAGTATTTAGAGGTTTTTTTCTAGATTTAACTGCATTTGAAATAATTAGTACAGAAAGAGGCAAACTGGCCTTTGATAGAGAGGATGAAAAGAAAAATAAATTTTTACAGTATCTAAGAGCCTCTGTATGACATTGTGCCTTATTTTTTACACCAGTTTTGTTTTTAATGTTTCACTTGAGATTTCAAATGTATCCTTACATGTATGCTTACATGTATGAATGAAACTGTACCTTTGATGCAAGCAAAAATATGTTCTTTCTGCATTTCAGCCACTGCAGTGCCATCCAGAAGGTGAAAGTGATGGGAAAACTACTTCAAACAAAAATCAAGTTGACTACTCTGTTTTCATGGAACATGGCAGCTTTTTTACCTTTCTACATTACCAGTCAAAACCAATTTCATTTGTGAATCAACTTCTAAAATGTAAGGTCAAATTACAGTACAGTTTATTCCATGTGCATGAAGGTTTTTAGCATCTTCCAAAAAAGGGAATAATCAAACATGTAAGAGAAACTTCTCCTCAACGTATTTTTATTTCTCAAACTGTTTATTCCTATACATACTTTTATTTTTTCTGTGTATATTTCTCCTGCTGTAAACATTGCCCCACAGTTGGATACACAAAATTAAATCATTTAATGGATTTGTGGTTCAGTTGATTGAGGTCCCTGGGTCTCTGTGCACTCCTGGCAGCCATCTTATTTGGTCTGTTACTGTCATTCACTGTCATTTCCACTTGGCTGGCGCTTGTGACAGGTCAGATTACTGGATGTGCTCAAAATATGATATGAAAGAGGGGACTGTGATTCCGATACTGATGGGTAGTGCATTGCTTGCTAAAGCTATCTGAGGAGATCTTGGTAAACGCAGTTTCCTCGGGCTGTTTAGGGAATCAGTGGAAGATATGATGGTAAATAGAGGGGCCATCTGTCTACTTTTACTAATAAGGCTACACTTTCTGAAATCTGTTTTCATTACATGAATATTCTGAAAGCCAGGAGCTGGTTTATTGACACAAGATTATTTTAATATAACCAGCATTTTCAGACCTAGACCAAGTTGTGTACCTGTTCATCTATCTGTTATACATTCACTTTTCTTCTGTTCATCTAAACAATTTCAGATTTTGGAGTGTTAGTTTTAATTGTGCAGCCCTCTAATTCTCTCCCCAGAAATGCCCCATCTTCTCACACAATCTCTACATTATGTAGAGAAGATGCCAAGGTATTCTTTTCGTAACAGCTTAAGGAAACAGCTCAAAGTACTTAATATACATGCTATTAAAGAACTTGACAGCTTGTAGAAGATGTTGGAACATTTCAGTGCTAGCAGCTCTCTGATTCAGAAACACATATTACAGCAACTTCAGCAACTAACTGCAGTCAGTGCATTGCTGTGACTCTAAGCATATTTATAAAAATAAAACAAACAGATGTTGGTATGCTAATAATAACTGAAGAAACAATCTGTTTCTGGATGGAATTAGAATTGTAAATAAAAATGGTGGTATCTCAAATTATCAATACTGATCTGCTTTGTTTTTCTTCAGTAGAAATTCAGGGAAGAAAAAGATAAAGTACTATATGTATTTTGTAAAAAAGATGTCTGAACCTCAATGGGACTTTGTAGCTCAAAAGCTCAAAATTTGGTCTGAAGCCAAATTTGTTTGTTTATTGGCTTATAANGAATTGGGGTGAAGCTGGCCAATCTGTTTTTGCTGTCAGAGTTAAGATAATAATTATCCTAGGATGTTAATAATGTAAGGGGACTAATGTAGATGACATAGAACAGACAGTGGTGAAAATCATGACATATATTTAGTAGGAGGTCTTCTACAAGTGAACAAACCTGATTTTTACAAGTTCTATATTCTGCAGTGCCAGCAATTTTGTTGTAATTGGGAACAGCTGCTTAGTATGTCATAAAAAAGAAAGTGTTTCATTATAATCAGTTTTGTAAGGAAGGTCATGTCTGTATACTCCTTCCTTTTTGAAGAAATTAATGTGGATAATTCTGATCATAAAGATTCTACCTTGTCCTGGTTTCATGTAAAAAAGGACTGTGGTTAAAAACAAATTGGCCTTTCTTTTACATCCACATATGGTTATAGTGCTGATATGATTTCTAGAACCATTTTTATGCTCTCTTTGCACAATTATAATGTATAAGATATCAGAATGTCACTCCCATCAAGTAGCTAAATTTCTCCTGCTAACAGAATCACTAAGGAAAGTCTGAAATGTACTGCAGAAGACATGCAGAGACTCATTTTCAATTACAAAGAGCGATTTCTTTCTGAAAGATGTTTCAGGGAAACTTCAGCTTATTTGATTTCAGCACTTAAAGTATTGCAGAAAAATAGGTAGCTTGTGGCACTGGAGCCTAAGTGAAGTCTAGCAAAAAGCCTTTTCTCTGATGCAGTTTTTTGCTATCTGATGATTTGGGTTCAGAAAAGTAATGAAAGAGCCATGAAACAAAAAGAATTTGATGTGGCTGACAGCTAATGAGAAAAAATGAGAATAATATACGAATGCTAAAATAGTTGTGACTAAAACAATTTTGAAGGCATTTGTAAAGACTAATTTGAGGAGCACAATAATAACATTGGTGTTTTTCTTTACTTGTTATGACCCAATATGAAGGAACATTTTTCTATCCAGAAAAATATTTCTCATATATGATATTTCTCCTCTTGTGCCCATTACTCTACATGTCTTTTTCTTGTCACAGAAGCCAAGTGCTTCTTTTCTCCATTCAGATCATGCCTTCCCTAGCCTCATGGGCTCATCTCAGGCTCTGGAGAATATGAACATCCGTCCTAGCTGATGTTTCTGCCTTAGAGGAGAGGTGCCTATGAATATCTCTGTGACTCCATTAATATATACTATCTTTCAGCCATGACCTGGAAGTGTGAAGAGAATTTAAAGGAGCTGAGTTGTTACCATTGGCACACTTCTTCTATGTCCCACTGACCTCCCCTTGCCCATAGCGTGAAAATTCAGAACAGGTGACTGACAGACCATAATGGAGAACCTATGGTGTATGCAATTCTCTCAGCTATGTAATGGAGATCTTGAGCTGTCTCATAATTTTACCTCAAAAGGCCCACCACCACCTCTCTGCTCCCCTTAAGCATAGAGGGCTTAGAGAGAAGGAGAATCGTATCTTTACAGAGCATCTTCACTCCTCACGGAGCTTTCTATATCTATCAGGAGAAGGACAATAGCATTTTGAGAGATTTTAGAGGAAGGAGGGAGAGAAAGGGATTCTTCACAGACTGAAACAGATAATTCTTTTAGGTATCAGGTTAATTAATGATTTTTTTCAAGGCAAATAGATTTGGAAGATGCTGTTACTATTAGTGTCATGTCATCTGCCTACATGAAGCTTTTCACCCGCATTTCATGTAATAACATGATGAGTTGCAGCAGGAATTCAAATGACAGTCATATTTGCTCCCTTCTGGTACAGTACATCATAGAAGTCTGAAACAATGTGTTAGCACATTACTAAACCGCAAATTGATACTTGCAAGAAGACAGTAATTTCATTATTAGTAATCTCTTTGCTAAGGTAGAAAATTCACTTTTCACTGCTCTACCTTGTATTAAAGATGAAACAGAATTGTATTTTTACAACTATTGTACTGAGAGAAAATTAATAAGACCTTTCTCTGCTGCAAAATTCAACTCTTATGTTTTTTCTCTTTCAAGTCTTGCAAAAATATTATACCAGTAACTTCAAAGAGGGTAAAAAAAAAAGTTATTATAATTAGACAATTCATGCTACATGAGCGCTGAGAACTTAAAAAAAAATCTAAGTTATTTACTCAGTTACTTTATGTCTGACTGAAGCAAGCCTTTATAATACTGCATAATTTATAACCTAGTAGGAAAACACACATTATAGTCTTGCTAAAATTGTGATTTCCTCCTGCAAATGAGAGTTTAAATTAAGAATCTCACTGTGAGCATCACTCTGTCCTTCTATGTATATGCCTTCTAGGCCCTCATCCAAAAATGCACTTGTTTAAATTAAAATAAGGACACCTTTTTTTTCTGGAGTTTATGCCCCTGCTCAAGTGCTTTGAAAGACCATATCCTACAGAAGAGTTTAGTAATTGTAGCATTAGCAATGCAAGTTTTACGAGGGCCTACAATTGTCTAGTTCACAAAAACCTGCCAGATTTTGCTGGAAATTTTACTTGGTGAGAGACAGATTTCCATTCAGTGGAATGCCACGATCAGCAACACCCCTGTGCATGTCACTGCATTATATACACAGTAAGAAGAAGTGTTTACTCTGTCCCCTTTAATGACAGTTGGAAGATGGAATGCTGGTAGGGAGAGGGACTCTGCGCCTGCCTGCATTATGAAATAAAACAGATCCCAGAGCTGGGACTTGACTGTGTGGATTGGGAAGCTGCTACAACTGTGCCTGGGAATGCTGCGGCCTGACTTGCTAACGATCTCCCAAACTGGCACCTCTCTGGAGTCAGCATGGCTGAGTGACTGTCCTTCCTAGACACTTTGCATCTAGCCATCTGTTTTCCATGCAGATACAGCTAATGGCATGTGTGCATAGTGTTTTGTGCCAGTTGTCCTCAACGCTAAGGGATGGTCCCAGGCACATTTAATTTACTTGCATGGATGTAGCTTCCAATTCTCATACATAGCATGGCTGGATTTAGTTTAATGTTAAAAAAGCAGAAATTCTTTCCTTAAACTGATTACCTCATTTACACACAAATCTGCTTGTAAGTTTCTAAGACTGAGCAAGTATTGTTACATATGCTAAATATATATGACATAGAAAATTATAAACCAATCACAACAACGGTTCAGCTGCTAACCAAACAAATTTGACATGTGGTGTTCTTTTGTTTATGTATTTACTATTCTCTACCATTTCTTGTCAATTTTCTGCAGCCTACAAAGAGAAAGTGTGCAAACTGTAGAATTTAAACCATTTTATATTTTTCTTATTGACCCACAAACACAAGACAATAGACTGCGCTACCTCAAGTCCTACACAGAGATCAGTACAGGTGGACACAGTTTACAAGCATTTGGAGCACTTTAAGTAGGCAGAGATGAGTTTAGCTTAGGTAAAAGTCATATTGTATCCTATTTTTCCACAGCAGAAAATGATAGAGGTGAAAAATTTGTTAACATGTCTACCCATTATCCTCTAAGTTCCCTTTAATTGTAAATACCTGTGGTGACAAGGCACAAAGTTTTTGAAGTGCTGTACCAGTGATATCTCCAGCCTCTTTTTGGACAATGTACCTAAATCTTTCTGACAGTCTTAAGCTTTTGTTTTCCCCCTCATTCTCTGTCACAAGTTAGTATTCAAGTCTCTTCCCCATCTTCCAGGCTTTTAACTATACTGCAGTCTTAGATTTTTTCTTTCCTTTTGCTTCAAAATAGCCATTATCTTCCCTTCATTTACCTTTTGTACTTTGAAAACTTTAATATACATGTAATGCCCTTTAATTTCATAAAAAGCAAGTCATCAGATGAGAAAACCATTTTTTGCAATTCTTCTACCTAATTTTTCTTTCTTCGTATAAGTAATACTTACATTGCTTTGAGACTGTTAAATGTGTCAAACATAATAACATTTGCTTGAGTTTTTAATACCCAATTAAATTTTACTTTCTGACAATTAATATGTCATAGGAATGTCTAGTTCATTACTCTTAATGTGGCAGCTGGTAGAACATAGAACGAACCCTGTAGCCTTTTTGTCTTGCTAGCTAATTTTCTTTTTCTATCTATGAAAAAGAATTTCCATAGTTCTTCTTTCATACATCAGTGTTAGTAAACAGTATCTTGTACAAAAACAGCTGCAAAATTGTTCTTGGCCAGTGATATTTACGAATGCACGTTCATTACTTTGGAAAAGAAACATAAAATACTTTGTAGTACAATGTTCAGTACAAAAATACAGTTTTCCCAGAAAGATGTTCCTGTTTTATTCCAAACATGGAATATGTTTCCAAAATTATCAGTTAGACGCATCATCAAATAGATCTTCCACCTCAGAATTCCCTGAGTAGAAGAGGATCCCTTTGACAAGTCCACTCACATGCATGCCATGTCTTTGCCTTACCAAATGCTGGCAATGTGACATTCTTTCAACATAATCATACAGCATATGAAAATAGAGTTTAAAAGATCACAACATTCTATTAGCTTCTTATTATTGTTGTTTTAAATCCTGGAACTAGAAACAGTTTGTGCAAGTGAACATCTTTAAATTTGCAAAAAATTCATCCTGAATTCAATGAACCTAATCATTTTTGAAGGGCTTAATATGAGGTTGACATAGCAAATTGCACAGATCAGATTCTCAGCTGAAATGTAGTAGATGAAATAGTTTACAATCTGTCCCACTTGCTATCCCAAATCTTAAGCTTTGCAAAGTAGATTGAGCCATCAGAAATTCTCAGCAGAGACATAATCAGTGGTGCTGGTAATGATTCACATTTCCATTATTCAAGAATTTGTCCCAAGTAAGGAGATAAAATGGGTTGCCTTGTGCAAGTTTCTGATCCTCCTCTCTAATAGTTAATTCTATTTGGAGGGATCAATATATTCAATTACTGCAATACTACATTTTGCAATAAGGTTATTAATGAAAATATTAAATCAACCTCTAGAATGGTCCTTAAAGGATTTTACCAGTAATTTTCTCCAGCTGATATTTTTCTTTCTATATATTGTTTTTTGCCAAGTCATTATTCATAAATCTTGTATTAAACACCACCTTTTCCACCTTCAGTAATTTACATATGGCAGCATAACAGTTACTATATTGAAGTATATTAGACCTGCTTAATTTTCCTTTGAAAACTTGCTGTTAGGAAATCAGTGATCTAGAAATTTTCAGTTGTGGAATATCAACATTGCATTTTATCCTATTTGCCTTTTCCTTTCTGATCTTTATTCATTCCATTAGAATGTATTCTACAATATTATGTAATGCTGTGGTTATATTTATGAACTTACACTCACCTTTTTTTTTTTTCCTTTTTTAAAAATTATTTGTAAAGTATTTCTAGATATTTTTGTTTCTCAACATATGAAGTTATTGGTAATTTGCCAAGACTAACCTGGAGAGCAAAGCAAGGCACCATAACCATTAATGTCTGTCGTATACTTTGGCATGTCGGAATTCCAATTCGCCCTCCATCAGTGAATACTTCACTTTCAGCTAGGGATGTTTTCATACTCAAAAAGTATGAATGGGAGACAAATCCAGCAGGTTCTAGTAAGTATATATATGTCTGCCATTACAAAACTAATATCCAGAAAGCCACATAAAGGCTTAAAAAAAAATAATATTGCCACATTTTGAAATTCATGGTACAATGTGATTCATGCTGTCTGGAGCTCACTTTTCGGAATTTTTTTCAAACCAGCCTGATATTCTTTTCTTTCTCCACTACTCTTTTTTGAGCAGCTGAGTAATTTTCACAGTGATTTCAGAAAGACAATATGCCAAACTTCACCTCTCATGTAACTTAATTTGGAGCAGTGAATTGACCCACCTCATAAAAAAAAAGGATGACAGCATGATATCTTTTCTAAGGAGCCGAACAAGTATCAGATCTTGGCCCTCTTAGCTAACTAATTTCAACTCTTAAGCAGATAAGCAAAGTTTTTTAAAAATATTGCTATTATAAATCAGAAGTCTTTGAATACTTAGTCCTAGTTTTATTCTAGTGATATTCAGATACACACTAGCTTAAATCTTCAATGAATACTTCCACTCTTGACAGAAATCTCAGTTTATTCCAACAGATCAAACATAATAGCTAGCAAGGACAGGGGAAAGAACTAATCTAAACAGCAAGTAAGCTATTAGGAAACTTAAAGGAAATCTGGGAAAGTGGGGACTGAGGTGAGAAACAATATATTTTAGAATCTCTGGAGAAAACCATCAAAACTGGCACTGTAACTTTACAACTGAACTGTTTTTCAGACAGATTTTCATAATATGAACATCACACACTGAGTTCAATGTGTGCTGAAAAACTAATATGTCTCGCAGATTCATAATATAATAAAGGGGTAGCCTATTGAATCATGTGTTAGTTATTGTTCTCGGAGCAAGGAGCAGGAATATTTTGTATTTCCTCCCTAATGTGTTTTCCCAATAACGCTATAATGTTCTACAATGAGAATTTTTAGCTTTGAAGTCACTCTACTTTTACACTTGTATCAGAACTTTAGTGGAAGCTTACTTTGCTTCTAGAGTCCGCTCTAACTACAGATGAAGGCAATAAAAGCACATACCAGCAACAATAGGAATGCAGTCACACAAAAGGCAAGCCCCAATCAAGTGTGGCCACTTGTGGATCAGAGCTCCTGTTCAGCTGATCCCACTTCTCCCCTACTTCTTCCATGGTTTCAGAAGAATAAGCCACGCTGCTGGCCTACCGAGTAAAGAGAAGTAAAAGGAACAGAAGCATTCATTCCTCTCATTCCCCGATTCCCTTTCTGCCTTTGCCAAAGTATCGATGGACAGGGACTAGACTTCTTCTGCCCACTTTTGCGGCTACTGATGCTATAATAGGAGCCCCTCACAAAGAACTGAAGGTATACTTTCAAAATCAGTTGTTCATATTTCATACACTTGGTGTATCATAGAAATGTAATCTATAAGGCAAATTCTAGTTCTGCTTCTATTTCCCTACTCAGAGACATTAAATACTTCTGGCACTTACATTCTGCGCTTCTGGTTTAGGACCAATGACATTTAGCAAGACAAAGCACGTTTGCTAAAAGTTTGCAGATTTACCAGATTTACTTTATAATTCAAACTTAATTCTCAAAAACAACCCCAAACAAGTTAACGATGTCCAATGTTTTTGTTATTTCTTTTCCTGTTATTTTATTCTTGCTTCAGTTTTACAACAGAAAGGTCGCAAGTTACACAAAGCACTATCCTGAATCCTCCTAATTCCCTTGCCAAAATTGTGCTAAATAATCAATTTTTTCCCAGCATTTAAGTGACATCCTAAATCCTATTTCAAGCACAGCTGCTTTTTTTGTACTGAAAAATACAGACTCAAATGTTCACAAAAGGACATAATTTATCTTAATGATGGCATACTTGATGCATTACTGTACAGCACGCAGGGGGCAGCAGTCCCACTGCTAGCTGATATCTAACTTCAGAGTCACAGAGAATACAGACCATGAAAGCTAGGGAACAACAGACAGATAACAGGACAGGAAATGTTTCACGGGTCAGTGTCAATATACTGACACTGGCCTGTGGTCTGAATTGTGAATCTCCAGGTAGAATCATAACAAAGAGCACATAAAGCTTTCCTTTTTTCCTGAGCACACAGAAAGAAAAACTAAAGAAACCTCAGCTACATGGATCAAGTGAATAACTGTCTTTTAATTACATTTTTTACCAAAGGTAGAGATCCTATTTAGGAAAAAAATGTGAAACTACAGCACATGGAAGAGGAAAGAGAAGAATAAGATACACCCAGCTGGCATAAATGAACATAAATGAAATTAAGTTGCCTGAACAGCAGGAAATACAATTTGTGCCAGAAACTGTCAGACTGATCTCATCCATCTCTCAAACAAGGCTATCAATCACTGTCTCATCCTTGTCTTCAGCATGGTTTTTCTTACTTCCAGCTGGCTGTACTTCAGCACTGGAGTCATGTTAGCTGAAATTCATCACTGCTATTTGCTCAGCTTTTATTCTTCAGAATTTCAACTATTTCTGCCAGCTCTGGAAAGGTACTATTCTGCCTCTATAATGGAGCAATAACAGATCATGGGCAGTAATGGAGGCTGCAGTGAACACGGTTGTGGGCTGACACTTATGAAATCTGGCTTTTATTCCTACCTCTGAAGTGGACATTGAAAATCTTTCCTTTTGGGCTCCATCTGCAAGATCTTCACTTACATGCTGAAGCCTTCTTTATTATTTATGAAATTCTCTCTTGTGATCTATATATTAGACATGTATTCATACATGTCATACTTAACAATAGTCAAAAGCTTAATTTTTCACGCCACATATTTTAGGTTTCTGCAGTTTGGGAAGAGGCAAAAGACACTTCTCTAAAGAAAACATGAAGTGTTTCATTACTGTGTGTATGCCTAAAATATGCAATTGTATGACTGTCATCCCTTCAGGATCTTAAATTATTTGACTGTAATACAGCAGTTAACATCAGGGAGCCCCAACATCTTTCTGTTCTGTAAGGGAAAGCAGACTGGGAGCCAAGGGTGACGGCAAGGTACACAAGGCAGTGGCCTCACTGACAAGGGCACAGCACCAAAGTTCCCAGACGAGTGGAGCGGAGCAGTAGCTCCGGTCATCTAACTGGCCAGGGATTGCCAGGAAAATTCACAGTCATGACACAGGTCTGAAGTCAAACCAGGGGGCTACAGGGCAGCGTCCTCATCCAGATCATCAAGCTACATGGTAGGCATAGGCATGGATGCCATGTAGCTCAGGCAGGAAAGAAGGCTGAGCAGCTCAGGATAAACGAAGCTCCTGAATAAGAGGGGACCAGCCCCTGTCAGGGCTTCTCAATGGCAGTATCAAACAGTATCAAGGCTAGACAGCTTGCTTTGAGCCCCTCACTCACGAGTCCACAGGGCGATGGCAGAATTCACTCACGTCTTCAACATTTAGTGGGCAAGTAATGTAGTTATATCCTACCCGAATTTGTATATTTCACTGCATAGTTATGTGACAAGTTGTATTGAACAGTGTACACTGCAATAACTGGAACAACTTGCACAGTGAGTTTTAGATAAGAGTTACTCAAGTTACTACTGAAGAATGGCACACTGACTTCTCTTTTTCTGTTCCAAATACTCTCAAAGCTGTTTAATTTTTGTTAATTTTCATTACATTTTCTGTGACAAAATAGGAAAACCTTCTAGATATTTTTTCATCAGATTTGCTCTTGAGAAAAATACCTATTGATTCATAACTAATAATGACTCAACCCCACAAGTCATTAGTAAATCAATTCAGCAGTAATCCCATGCATGAATGGTCTAAATGATCAGTCTGGCAAGATATCATAGTTGCTTACCTCTTAGAAATTCCTGTATGAGAGCTTCGAACTATGTAACAGCTCCAAAGATTTCTGCCGCTATGTCTAATACTTTAGTTGCTCTAATTAAACCAAAAGAATTTCTAGATTCTACATTTCTCTGAATTTTGCTGTGACTTAGACCTTTCAAAACTAATTACCTTAAATGCAGAGCATGGGTGATATTGGCATATCATTTTTCAAGTTGGTCAATTTTCTTAAAAGTGCACTTCGTCAGAGATCCAGAAAAGCAAGACATTGATAACAGCAATGCTGTAAAAATGACGTATTGCTTAGAGAAAACACTTTTACTGTGCTTTGCTAGGTGCAAACATTTAAACTGAGGTAAGAATATTGTGAAATTGTCTGTTTTGTAGGCATAATAAGTACTTCCAAATGCAAATTTATCATTACTACACAATGTCAGTAACCCCTTTATCCAAGTTGGAACCACCCACTACAGCTTTCCTTTGGGTCTCTGATATCAGAACAATGACACCACAGAAACGTACACCAAGGAAAACAGAACAACTGAGTGTATCTGGCAGACTGATAGAAATTAATGAATAAAGACACATTCAATATTATTGATGGGATATCTCAAACCAAGAGTGTGGAAGCTGTTCTTCTCTGATGTCAGTAGCTTATGATGACTATTGACTTAACCTTTTTGATTTAAGAGTATACCATTAATGCATTTTTCAGAACCTTTTAAATATTTGATCAAGGACAAAGTAGATTATACATCATATTTACTTGGAACAGTGCAGTAAGAGGTAAATGCTGAATAGAAAGTTGGTGAAAATTTTGATTGCTTTTAAAATGAAGATTGCAGTTGTAATAGTCCATGAGATTTCTACTATGATTGCGGAAAAGTAGATTACATGTATATCTGTTTCATGGAACTCTAATTAAGATTTCATCAATTATGAATAGACAGATGTCAAAATTGTACCCTGCTGCCTCCTCACCTACTCTGTGCTCTGCCAGAGCTGCAAAAAAAGTGGACAGCCTCTAAGACAGAATTTAAACTTATGGAGGACACAAAAAATCAACTAAATAAACGTTAAATATGTACTCAATGGCTGAGGGTGCATTGTAGGATCACATTTGTATTTGGTACAGCTTCTTGTGAGGGAAGAGCGTGGCGTTCACTAGTGTGAACAACTGTGAAAAAATGTATCAGCAATGGTTTCACCTACATTAGAAAAATGGATTCACATACATGTAAACTGGCATTATTGCAGTCATGGAAGATAGCAGAACTGATTTATTCTCAGTATATGTATTTCCTCATGCCCAGTGATTGCACAGATGCTGACAGATTAAGTCTTAGTTTTACAGCCTTTGCCTATTAAATTTGCTTCCCTGTATGCAGCAGACAAGCAAGAAACATTCATTCACGACTGAGACAAAGCTTTAATTACTTTCAATTACTTTTATTCAGTACCCTAACTTAAGCGAAAGCAATGTTTAAAGGTATCAACCAATCTTGTTATACAATCAAGTATCTTGAAAGTTGTTCATGGGTCCTACAAAATACAACTAACTCATATTTTTCTGTACTTTACAGTTATTTTCTGCATTTTAAGGGTTTTTTCTGTACATTTTACCCAAAGTCTTAATTTGGTCACAATTAAATAGTAAAATGTTAACATTACTATTCCTTTTTTGATTTTTTTCTCTATCCTAACTGGATAGGGTTTCTGTTTCCTCCTTAAGCACCACATTGTTTTCTGCTGTAATTGTTTGCATGATAAAACAAAAATGTAGATCTACTCCAGGACTGCACCAGGAATCTCACTGAAGGGATCCATGGGTCTTGAATTTACAATCTACTTTTTGGCAAAACAGTTTCATGAGATAATTCCTATTTCTGCAAATATATTTTCCAGGCAAAGTAGCATAAATATTTAAAATAAGGTATCACAAGCTTGTATTTGGAAGTTCTCACATAGTGCACATGTATACTATACATCTATTACTTTTACGGGAATCTAAGTTGGAGCCACAACATCCAGTTCTTTTTCTACATATAACAGCTTCAAAATCAACTTTCTAGAATGTCATACATATTACACAAGTGGAACCACCATAATTTTAGACAGAATTATGCCAAAATTCAACTGATATTCTTCAACTGTCCTACAGAAATAGTGTAGAAAAAAAAGCTATTGAAGAGAGTACAAAATAAATTAATATATTAGTACATCAGTCTCTTTTTCTTTGATTTTTCAGTAATTTTTTTGGTTACTGCACTTACTTATATCTTACCCATAGAGTTATTTATTGTACTTCATAGAATTTAACTGCATTGATAGATAGGGGTATGTCATGGGTACTTATTTATGTAATTAAAATTAAGTACAGCAAAGTTAAGTAGAAAAAGCTCTGTAATTTGAAAATTTCAGAGGTGTTACACTTGATTTTAATGAATTGTCTTTGCCTCCCATACATATGTATAGGTTGATATACAACTGATGAGCTTCTTTAGCTCAAAACTTTAGTTTTGCAGGACGGCGCCAATGTATGTTTTTAGAAATTGTTACCATGGCTATCCTAATTCATTTTACCACAAATTCAAAAGCAGCAATCAGAGCATCAGTGTTAGGATCCTCATTTTTGACTCTGGTGGAAAATTCCAGTGAAATCCAGTAGACAATTGTCCTATATTTTTAAACTCTTTAATAATATGCAGTTCAGCCTACCACTTCTGTAATTAAGCAAGACTGAAGAATACAATAAAAATTAAAAAGTAGACATAACACATTTTCTAAGATACTGAGTCAAAAATTGTACACTGTTCTAATAATGAAGCAATAAAGCAATAATTATCAGCAAAGTCTTTCAGTTCTGGGCTAAATGCAGAACTTCTCAAGGGGTATGAGAACTTACTGATCTATTATAAAAGTAAGCTGTATATTAAAATAATAGATAAAATTAATCTGTTCTGTTTGTTATGGAAATTTTTTTTAACAACCTCTTTACTCATTCCTGAGCTTCTGTCCAATTTCACCCAGACTGACATGCTTTCCTTTTTAGAACCTGAAGATGTGCTAAAATCAAATGATGGCTTGGGATTTTTTTCCTCTCACTTCTTTCCACAAAAAAAGAGAAAGGAGAGGACGCTTGTTTATGGTAAGATTTTTACTGGAGTGTGTCTTGGTATGTATTAGACAAGGTGAGATGCTCAGCTTGCACTTGGAATAGGAGTCAAATTTGGTAAAATTTTTCAAGATAGTTCCTCCTTGTTAGCTTCGTTTACAAGAATGGTGCAGCTATTGTTTTCTTCTAAAGAAACAAGACTCTACATATTCTATACCAATATATGGCAACTCATTCATAATTCAGCATTCATAATTCTCTCTAAAGACAACAGGACTTGCTATTAATGTCTTAACAAGAAAAATACAGTTAACAGCCCATCATGCTTATTTCTGCTGGTAGATAAATCAGGTCTCTGTGGTTTCATCTTTATACTCAGTGATTTAGTTACAACAAAGTAGTCCTCAAATAGTGAATTCTAGTGCTATTGAATAGCTCCCTGTAGATGTGACATAAACCTGTTATATACTCCATTGTGTAATCTTTAACAAAAATCAAAGCTGTCACATTTCTTGGAATTATGCTTCATGATCACCATGTTACCAAAACCAGTTACTTGTTACATTGGGGTGCCATGAGAACGATTTATATAACGTAAAAACGTAGGTAATACGCCTTTGGTGCTTATGGGCCCTTCAGTTTCAACAGGATGTTGTTTAAGGGGTGTTGTTTCTTCTAAGTTTAGGGGATTTTTCCTACCATAAATGTCAATAGTTCCTACCTGCAGCACTAAATAACTTTTAAAAAAACATTTTAGAAAGTTTAATCAGAGGAAAAGTAAAATGAAATTAAAAATCCTCTTCATGAAGCTTTTCAAACTTCAGGTTGAAAGCTTCCAAGCCAGTAGCAAATAACTTTGAAACCCCAGAAAGTACTTTTCCCCCTTCTTCATTCACATTTGCGTATAACTGAAGTAAACACCTATGGTTCCTTTTACTTATTTTAAAAGCTTATTTAGAGCTTTTGATTAGTCCTTACCGAGCTTTCTTGTTACAGATAGAAAGGCTTGAAAGGATTGAAAGCAGGTGCTCTTTTCCTTACCCCTACAAAGTGCAGGCATGAAAGATAAACACTACCAAAGTCCCATGACAGTCCTGCTCATTGCAACTAGCCTGGCTGTGGGGTTGTTTGCTTTCTTATGTTAAGTCAAAGCACTGATACAGTCTGTCACTGGATAATATAAAACAGGTAAGCAAATGAAAATTTTCTGTGTAGAGATGGCAGTTGTTTAGTTGAGTTGCTGGCAAAGTTGTAACATTTTACTGAAAAATTTAGGGTTTTAATTACTCTCTTTCACACAACAGGCTGTAAAAAATCATTATATTAGAGAAAAACCATATAGTATCTATAACCCTGTGTCAGAGCTTTACAAAAGAGTAACACCTTTGCATCTTTACAAAACAGAGATGTTCCTCTCTGCCCAGAGATTCAGTAGCTACAGAAAAGTGTAGTTAACTATGGAATTTTTAACATAAAATAATTTGCTATAGTACAGATATTAACTAAAGCTCTATAAGTGAAAGTATTCACATGCCTTTGAGCATAGGTATGGGAATACCTTCATAAAACCATTCTACACTTCATTAATGCTGTCCTAAGTAATCAGTTGAGCCTGCACTCCACATTCACAGTAAACCTTTAAATCCTGGGAAGCTTGCCCACTTTTGAATACAAAATAGAACCTTAATAAAGTCTTGCTTCATGATAATTCCTAAGAGACAATACAAAATAAATAATTAAAAGATAATTCCCCCAGTTAATTTTAAATAATTCTTCCATCTGTAAACCAAACCTTTTTTCTCACCATCATATAAATATTTTGGTTTGGGATGTCCTGTTTTTAAGGATTGAGCTGCTGATATCTGTAAGTATTTTCTCTGCTTCAATGTAATTTTTTTTTTGTCCATAGTATGTATTTTTTAAAGTAAATTGCATTCATTTAGTTGAACTAGGAGTTCACAACAATATTATATAATCAACATTTGAATTCTCTGGTCAGTTGTGACTGCCACCCGTGACAGATATTACTGGTCATTCTGTTTCATTCAGGAAAAGGCTTGAAGAAAGCTCAGTTTAAAAAATTCATGGAAGGAACAATACAGAATGAATTATGAGATCCACAACAAGCTGAAAATAAGTTTTGAGAAAAATCTAAACTCCTCAGTTTTAATAAAGGCACTGTTTTAACATCTTGTGATACCAGTAAATCCTCAAACAATGATGAGTCCCAAAAATCTCAGTTTCTATAAAAGATTAATACAAATGAAAATTATAAATGACAGAGGATTGAATATTTTCTTTCTCTTATTTTCAATATTAGCATATAATAACTTTTAATTGAAGCATTCTCTCATTGCTTCAAACATGAACAAGGAAAGCATTCCCATAATCAGGGTAATGTGACAGATGAGTGGGAATACAGCTACATCATGTATATCTGAAAATTATTTTATGTTTAAAAAAATCCACTTCGCAATTTTGATATTTTCTCTATGTTGTCTTCGTGCAACATTTTACGAAGAGCAAGGGTGCATTACACTTTACGATTGAATAACTTAATTGTCTTTTAAGAAGACAAAATGTTTTCATGTTTTGGACAACATTATTATTATTATTTGTTCCTGTATTCACAGTTCAGTGAGGTGATTTCTACTATGCAAATTTTGGTTTTTTCCCATTTTTAGGGATGGAGCATACTTAGGCTTATCTTTGTAAAGGATATCTAGGTGACCTGAAAACAGTACACAAACACTACTGGGCATATATCAATGAAAATTTTCAGGGTAGCAACTTAACTATCATAGAATAGCAGAATTCACCCCTTACTCCTAAACAAAACAGGTGACTGATTTTCATGTCTATGCCACAAAACTGTATGCATGTCCTTAAAATGGAACAGAATATTCTTGGTCTTCTTTCAGATGAAAAACAATGTGATTTCCTTAAACTAATTAGAAGAAACCTTTTGATCATTTTGTTGAAACTTTCCAAAAAACTAGCCTGAGGAAGAAAATCAGCCTTCAGATTCCTCCCAAACAATTACATTTTGGCAGACTTGTAAACAGCTTATAAACAACGGAAACACTTTTCTAATAAAGCAGCCTTGTTTTGTCTGGCTTATAGGCAATCACTATAATTTTAATTCGATATATATATGGATGATTTATATAACCTGTATGCTGTATGTGTGTGGTTTTGAAAACAAGACTAAGTGATCCTGTAATGAATAAAGCACACTTTGCATTACTATCTTTGTAGTTGATTTCCTTCAAACCCTGTATCATTTTCATAATTTTAGTCTTATCGATTACATAACACTTTCAATCTCAAAAAAAAAAAACTATGATGAGAACCAAATCTGCAGTCATCTATTCTTTGATCACAGACAATAGGAAAAAAAGTATTATAACAGTTACCTGCAATATCACCACTGAAGCCATAAGCCAGACTGCCAAAAGTTCTGGGTGCGTTAACTAGCTCTGAAAACAAAACAGCTGTTCCTAGTCCCTTTAGAAAGACACACTGTTTGAAGCTAACGAGGTATTAACTGTAGAAGGGGGAAAAAAAGGAACTTCTGCATGAATGAATAGGCAGTCAGTTTTTCTACCATATTCTAACATGAAAATATCTGAATAAAATAAAGATTATATCATCATCTAGAAGAGGAGGCAATTTTTTGAGAAGTTAGAAATGCAACGTTAATGACATGGAAAGAGCACACATTAATATGACACAGGCAAAAAGTATGAAATAGCTTTTTAAAATACAGTTGATTTACCCTATATTCTTTACTATCTAAGCAAGAGAAAATGAAAACACACTTTACCAAAATATATTTTTTAATGCTGTGTAACTGCTGTCATTTATCCATTTCACGTTTTGGAAAGGGTCTAGGCTGATTGAACAGGAAAATGTTTCTGTTCTCTCACCAAAGCTTTTAGTGACTCTAAAAAATAATCACTCTCTTGGAAATATATTGATCTGTGTTGTGAAGCTCATTGCAGATCCTTTGCAAAAGTTCATGTCAAGTCATTTTCTCTGTTTATTATTTACTCCTAATAATATTGACAAACTCATTAGGTTCTGGCAGTTTTACAGTTTTTCAGATGAGAAATCTTGGCCTTTTCTCATTGTAGAAAAAGGTTACAAGACCCCTTTAATGAGATTCATTTGATTTCTAATTACTAACAAATGCAAAACTCAAGTACATTTGACAAAAAAGAAATAAAGTCATTAACTCAGTCATCAGTATGTTGAAGCCCTGAAAGATCAAACAATGTGGATGGAGAATACAAGGTAGATTTAAGTTTTTGGAAGAACTCCATTAAAGAGAAACAGTTTTAATACATTATTGAGTAAGGAAGCAAGAAAAAATAATAATTATTTTTAGCTATTTATATTTAGGAATTGGTATTTTCCTACAAAACATAGGCTGATTTTACAATTTTTTACAATTTTTTTAAAAGGTGTGCCATTTAAAATTTTAATACTGTTTTTGAAAATAATTTGTGAATTAAAGTGCTGGTTCCTAGAACAGAAACAGAGAATGTGACCTCAGATAAAAAATATCAGTTACTCTCTCTTGTTTTTGCCAGCTCAAAAATATTTATGCTTGAGGCTTAGTTCTGAGGCTTTGATTCTCTCTTTTCTCTTTTGTTTTTTTCTAAGCAGCAAACACTTTTTGCTATGTCTGAGGTACAGAAGTAAACAGCACTCCTTTCCCACCTCATTTGTTTTAGAATGGAATCACAGAAAACATTTTGATACTTGTCATAAGGACAAGAGTGAATCCCACAAAAATGACTGAGCAGCTTAATTTATGGGACTAGGCCCAGTGAAGGCAAAAAAAAAAAAAAAATCACCTGAATATTATGATTCAATGTGCAGATGCAGTCCCACAATACACAAGAACTAGAAAAAAGGTAAAAAAAAACCCAAAAGATATTTAGATGCATAATTAGCCTTTAAAAAATCCTTCAAAACAAGTAAGAGGTAGAACTTGGTTTTAAAAGCATGTTGATGCCCATGATTCTTTTTGGGAAATACAGAAAAATAAAAGAAAGAGATATATATTGGGTTTTGATTTAGCAGTCCCTCTGGGTCCAGTCTTGCTCATTTTACCAGGAAGTCATATTTTCAGGATTCTTTTTGGTATATACCCACGCAGATACCTGGTAGGTATGATTTTAAGCCCTGCATCACAGACAGCAGTAATACAAACAGTTTATTGTAATTTTCAATCTAATCTACAGTATATATATACTTTAAATGTGCAATATGGCTGCAATTTTTTTTTTTTTGCTAGTGACATCAATAAGAACTAGGAATAAAGACAAATATGTTTTGGTCTATATTCTCTAAGTCTTAAGTTAGATCTTTAAAACAGAACTTCCAAATACAGTTTTATATATAAAACTACACTGAAAGAGTGTAATGTTTTCTTCTTAATGATCTTCTGCTTCTGTAATTTACAGGTTGTTAACATACAGTAATTATTGGAGTTAGTTTAAATCCTTATCTTATTTTAAAATGTGACCATAAAAGCTCTTTATCTTGTTGGACCATACTACAGTTCTCTCATGAATATACAGAAAGTTATGGAATACAAAAATCTTATTATCCTTATGTATTCATACAGTAATCTATATCAAAGCAATAATACAGCTCAGAAAGGTCCACAAGGCATGCACATGACTTCATCAACCCTTAGTATACCATAAAGGCTCAAGAATAACAATGCAAATCAGTCTTCCGCACACACAATGCACAGTGAGACAGTAATATTACAGGAATAGTTTTGTCTGCATACAGAAATAGTTTCAGATAATGAAAGTGTCACCATACGATATTGCAGGGGACTCCTCTACACGCTCCACCAGGTGGAATTCAGAAGAACTTAATGATCCATGGTTCCTCTCAGTAGATTTCAAAATGCAAATTGACTTATTATGTTTCTTTAAGGCAGCCAAAAAAAAAAAATCATAACACATTTGCTGTCTCATGAGATGCTTCTTTTATACTCAACTGGAGGCAGATCACATAGTCATGCATATAAGCAAACATCTCTTTAATTCTACAAAAGGCATAGTCCTTTATAATTATGCTTCATAATTCTTATTTTATGATCATCTTGAGATTCACAAAAAAATAACGAGGATATTTCAAGAAAATTCCACTGAACTCAGAGAATAAATTAGGTTGGTTAGCCATATCAGGAAAAATTTACCCCAGAACAGTACAATGTTTTATTGCAGCCAATATAATGGGATTTAAGTGGTTCAGATGCATTTGCCTTTTCTTTTTAACCTGAAAGAAAAATTTCAGTTTAAGACATAGCATATATTTGTCTAGAAAGTTACCCAGGCCACTTTGAAAACCAGTGACATAGTAACTGGGGAAGCTGAGGAAAAAAAGATGACCAATGTTGCTGTCCTGAAGAACTGGGACAATTGCTATTGGACTCTGGGGGGAGAAGAAATAACTTAAATGGTTGCTGCAAACTGTACAGCAGCCACTGTCAAGTCTTTTCCTTCTTTCTCATTGTTATCTAATCTTGTTAGCTTCTGATTATTCTGGTTTCAAACCGACATACAATCAGTTTCTGGCTGAAACTTCTTCCATAGGATGCATCTGGGAAGTCTCTGTCATGGATCATTACTGCTCAGAAGGTGGAGAGAAATACACAAATGTGAAGCTGGAGGTTTGGTTTGAAGAAATAGGTACTGGGTCTTTGTTTGGTCTGTTTTCACACTTAGGTCATGCTCCAAAACTCCTTCATAGAATTTATTTACTGCTCTCAAAATACCAGTTGTTACTTTTGATAATGGTGGCTTATATATCTCAAATAATGCTTGATTTGCACTATGAGAGATGTCTCAAATAATATCTGGTCTTTAAAGTATTATGCATATCCAGCAGAACAGTCATGTGCCTTAGCTGTAGAAAAAGTAGATCAGATTTTGGATAAAAATAGGTTACTGTGCAAATGCCAAACATCAGTGCTTCTGTTTCTAGTACGACCCTAAATCAATCTTTGAAGTTGTAGCCCAGTTTCTGGCTTGCTACTGCTACTTCCATTCTTTCAGTTCTGTATAACTGTGCCATTTGGGCTGCCAGAGTGCAAGAAAAAAAAAATCAAGGTAGATAGATATCGACATCCAGGGCAGATATAGGTCATAGCATATATTCTGTCTTTAACAGAAATGAAGTCACAGATAAGGAAGAAATTATCTCTTCCCACTTCATTCAATGGTTTTCTTTCAGGGACATCAAATGTGGGGGCTTTTCTTCAGGATTTGGGGTGCCTGAATCTGTTTGTAACCCATTTTTTCATTGCTTTCAATTTCCATATAATTTGCAGAGATAAGCAACTACATAAATGGCTACCATTAGCAGGAATGGAAACAGCTGTCATATGACTATTGATTTGAGAATTCAGCAGCTAATTCTATGTTTTGTTTAATTCAGCTCTTTAGAAGACTTGAGGAACAGGAACAATCACAATGGTGGAATTAGAAGAACAAGAACTGAAGCAACTTTCATCTTTTTGGCTCATTAACTTTGAAATGAGGAGATACCATGATTGGTCATAAAGGTGACTCAGAGAATGTAAAAGCTGCAAAGAAGCAACTGTAATAAGTTTCCTTTTTGTTTCTGTCTTTTATTTTCTCTTTTGCTTCAGGGAAACATGCCAGGCAGTTTATATCCAAAACTGTAAATGCCTCTAAATTACAAATACAATTTAAGAATGTTTGTAACTTTTTTTCAATTATTTGAAACACAAATGTAATTTTAACTAAGTGTTCTATTAACCTATTGCCTTTGATAAATATGCATGACATTTTCAGGCACCTACTATCACATATAAGCAGGTCTGGTAATAATTATGTACATAATCAATATGTAACTGACAGCATCATTACAGTTACCGGCCAATATTGATTCAGCAAAGAATTAATCAAAACAGTTCCCATCTTCACACCACAGTAATAAGAAAATATATTTTTGAAGGACTTGAGGGCCAAGGAAAGATCATGATCAGGGCTACTCCTGGAAAATGTTTCATCCATTAAAACTGAGGACTCCCGATGGAGGATCTCCAATAACTATTGTTGCAGTTACAGCCACTTAGAATGTGCAAAAAGTCAGATTCTAGAAAGGAGTAGTCCCAAATCAGATAGGGGTTTGAAGGTTAGATCAATGAACACCCAGATATTTTAGAAAAGGTAGATACTTAAATCTTGGTACCCTTTCATACTGTCAATTTTGAAAAAGTACACAAAATGTAACAAACATTAAACAAAACCATGATTTTTAAAGTTGTTTTACAAAGTGCATGGGGAATATGTTCACTCAAATGAACCACACCTACCTCCTATTAATTTTTGTAAAGCTGTTTCAACTCAAAGATGTTAGACAAGAACATTTCATCTACCCTTGACACTACTTCAATCGAAACCCTACATTGCAAACTGAAGTAATGTGCACAGGAATCCTTAGGAATCTCAGTCATCTTGCTGGTATGAATGCCTTGATCTTGTTCAGCCACTGATTAAGGTAATTAATGGCTAAGCTGCCTGAGAAGCCCCCCAGTATCACACTGTGTAAATATATTTAGTAAGTCCTAGCAGCATTAAGTCAAAGGATTATTACTGTTGCTTCTTTTTCTGGATATGAATTATTTAAACTAGCACAGGTGATTATGGGACAGAAGTAGCAGAAGAAATGCACATTCATTTGCTTCATTTGGAAGAAAAATGGCTTCATTTAGAAGAAAAAAGACTTCATTTAAATACCCATTTTAGTGACTTCTGGAGAGGGAGAGAACAGGTAGCCAACATGAATCTTTACCTCTGTCATCAAAAAATACCCCATTCTTCTGATCTCTTTATATCTTCTGTCTTGCCTTATGCTCCTCGTTTTTAAATAAAATACTATCTGCTTTCACATCAGAAAATAACTAAACATTTGAACTAAAGACTAAAAAACCCAAATCTGACATCCTCCCTATCAGCTTTACAATTCCCAAGTTGCCCAGAACATTACTTCTGTTAATGCTCATAACTGATACAGTAACTCGACAGGCCCAAACACAAAAGACCATCTCAAAGTGTGACTGGACCAATCTACACCTGAAAAGGGGAGGGCTGAATCCTTCCACAGAGCAGTTTTGACTAGAGAAGCCCATTCCCTTTTCTGATACAGGAACTTGTAGCCCCTAACCACGATTCAAGACTTAACATAAATTTCATACTGGGATAATAAACCTCAAAAACATGTCTTTTTCTCAGTATTACTCACTTTCTAGGTGGATTGCTTATCTGATTTTGGAGAACTGGGATGCTCTTTCTGCTTTGTGTTACAAAGCAGCAAGCTCTATGCTCTGTGGTCTCTGCCAACTACATGTACATTATACCACATGAGAGAGGATTGATGACAACACTCTGAGAATGTTTGCGAGGACAGAAGCATATTACACATGAAATCATTGCTTAATAACCTGCTTATCTAAATAGGACTCTTAAGAATAGTTACTTTTAAATAATTATTGTTATTAATAACAAAAAGTTAAAGAAATGCTATAAAAAGATCAATATTGTATGTATTTAACTTAATTTCCAAATACAGTATAGTCAGTATAATCCAAAGTAGCCAAGAAACCTAATCAGAATCTTCTATTCTTTCAAGGGAACCTTCATCTTGTGTCCAGCTTACCAGCAGTAAAAATCCTTTCTTTCTCCTAAATGCTACGTGCTTCTGTTTCCAACCTTAAAAATCAATTATTGCTGGCAGTGAGTAATTAAACCAACTAATGAGATGCTATTTTAAATTACAATCCTACTTTCTTTGAACTGTTTCTGCACTAAACCTTAACTACTATATCTGCATTATTCTGATCCCTTTATAGCTTCACAAGCTTGTTTTTCTGTGAGTTGCTTTCATTTAAATATCACCTGCAGTCATACTAAGAAATAATTAAGTATTTTTAATTGCAGATTTCCAAAAACCAAGCTGAAACAAAACAAATAAAATGTAGGTCCATTCCATAAAATGAAAATTATCTAATCCTACTGCATCACTAAACTACAGTTAGCTATAGTGTGCAGATTCCTGTCATGTAAGAAATGGCCTACTGCAGTTAACTTTAGCAGTCAGGTTAATTGCATTTCTTTCATCTAAGTACACCGTTGAGTATGCTATAAAGTCATTTAAATGGGTTGCTGACCCACTTCTGCTTTTTTCCTTTTCAAATGTTGATAGTAAAATGGTATTTTCTGAAGTACATGCACCATCAGGGTTAGATTTTCAGTTGCATGGCTTGCTATATTTTTTTCAAAATGTTTAGAACATTTTATGTATATAATGTTGAACAAAACAACGGGGAAGATTTATGCAAAGCAAGAACATTAGCAGTAAATATGCCACATGTTTTCCAAGCAATTACATTTCTGCTGTTTTATGACTTAATAATATGAATAAATGTTTCTTTTAACATCCAGCTCTCCTTCCATCTATCCCTTGAATCCTGTGATGCTTTTTGCAAACAGGTCATTTACAAACATCATCTGCTTTCCATATCCTCTCTCCTCCAATACATGTAAAGAGAAATTGTTGCAAGCATCCTACCCCATTCAGCAGTGCAGCATAAATAGCCACTCTCCTGCCATCACCACCATTGAGAATCTCATGTTGGAGGATCCTGAGCAAAGCATTTACACAGACACTTTTATGCCTATGGCTGTGCAGTTTGCCCTCTGGTCTCACCTTAACCTCCATCATGTCATGCTACAATTCCCTACTCTGAACTGGTAGGAGACAGCTGAACTCCGCAGCACACAAAATAGTGTTTCTGAGCAGTGTTCCCTCCTTTTCATTTTCCTTTTCATTCAGCAGAGCCTTAGGAGCCCATTCTCCCACTCTGGAGTACAACTGGCCCCTATTCTTTCACGTAGAGCTGTTCTTTCTCTGATTTGAAAGCAGAGGCCTCAGGGACCCCTGAAGGCTTGCACAGTATTTCCAGTTCCAACTGACAAGTCCATCTCTTTTCTTTTTAGCCTGCATCTTTCCCTGCAAACTTCAAAGCCACTTACTCTGTCAATTTCTGCCAACACTATGATATAAAGGGCCACGAAGGAACAGGAATTAAGAGAGGAAAGGGCTCATGTCTGCTCATGAACATCTGTACCTCTATCGCTGACCTCAAGAGACACCGTAATAAAGAATGTTCCCTTTAGTCACACTGGCTTTCTTTGCTGAACTTAACCCCTGTGCTGTTCACTGTGTCCCATTATGGCCCCGTCATACAGCGCCACAAGGAAGACTCTTGGCAGCATCTTCCCCTGGCCACTTCTGGGAGGAGCTCAGCAAGCACAGCCTTTTTCACTGCCTTGTCTTTTTAAATCATTTACAAAGCAACTACCACCAAAATCAAACCTAACCTTTGCTTTTCACAGATCACAGCAACAGTCCACTGAGTCCTTGTCACTCCTAATAAAGTCCAATGTTGTTTAAGAGGTGTTTAATACCTACCGATACCTAGGTCTGACTGACACAGACACTTGATACACGGTCTTCGTCCTTATGCATACTCCAAGTAGAATACCGTTAACACAGGTTGAGGTTGAGGAAGCTTTTCAAGCATAATAAGATGAATCCAAAATACTGTAGAAGGAATGACTGAATATGTCCCTAGAATATAATTAAGAAGATGCAGTAACCACCTTCCCTTGGTTTGCAAAGCCCATCATTCAAAAAAAGTCAGCTTTCTACCGTAACATCACCGCTGAAGCTTGCGGGAAAAAGAAGCTATATATAACAAACAGGGCAACTGTCTTCCTTCATCAAAAATAAAGGCTGGTTCAAATATCGTTCTACAGTAGAAATAAGGACATATTAGTCTATTGTCTCAAGTTGTCTCAGGCTTTCCTCAAAAATATTAATGTTAAATTATAAACATGTTGCATATAAATTTAATTGGCATACTCTCCTTTCTCTCCTCAGTATCTCCTGATCAGAAATGAAAGCTAATTAATTCCATGCAAAATCTATGAAAATGTTACTTTAACTCAACTCGATAGTCATTATGCTTTTCTGAAATCTCCGAAAATATGACTCGGGGCACTCTGGTACTAAAATCTGCAGAAATTAATAAGAATTACTGCTTGGCCTTTGAATGTAAAAATCGCAATATAAAACAAACAAACAAACAAATGCCAAAATACCAAAGTAAACAATAACAACAAAAAAAATCAGAGGGGAAACTTTAATACTGTCAATTTGTCTAGTATTTTCTAATCTGATACAATTTTTGCATTATTAGCTGTCTTACTAAGGGATGAACAGCAGGTAGCAAGCACTTTTAAAAACAGCTTAAGCTTTTTAATCATACCACTGTCTTAGCTGACTTTGATACTATCTTTGCTGCAATTTTTATATTTAGACTGCATCTTAACAGCCACCTTAAATTTACTCTGATAATACAAAACATTTTAGAGGTATGAAGCTCCATCTGCTGGATATTTGGTTGTATATTCTAACTTGTTCTGTAATTTTTATAATCTTATTACTTAGATCTTTATTAACTCTCTCCCTCTAACAGAAATCTTATTCTTTTACATTATTGTAAGTAATTTGTCAATGATTTACCCAATATAATACAGCAGAATATATTAACAATATTTACTCATAGAAAACAACTTACTTTCTTTCCACCTAATTTTTATTTCCAAGCAACTTTATTTTATAGTAATAATTTAATAGAGTCCTGAAATTCCTTTGGAACTCAAGCTAAGTTGCAAGTCCTGATATGCACTCCTAAGTTCTATATCAGAACCAACTGAAAAGAAACCCTTAAAGGACATTCGTATAGGTTTTGCATCATATGGTCCATTTTTTAACACCATGACACACAGTCTAGCTATTCCCCTTTCATGATTAAGTGTGTTCCAACCATTTTTCAGAAAGAAAGTTATTTTATTCAAATGAAGATTAGTATCAATCTTTTCAGCTACAGTTGTGTAATGAACAGCCGCTGCCAGAGGCCCATGACGGAAGAATGGTGCAAGCACTAGTGCCAAATGATGACAACTTTGACTGAGAATACAGGTAATATTGTTACTCTCTGCTCTACCTCAATTTTCTTTTGTCCATGCTGCAATATCTCAAGTACAAATATTCAGATCAGTGCAAAATGTATTTATAAATCATGCTCTACATCATCTATCAAAAAGATGATCGCCATTAGAAACACTTTTTAAATTAAAACCGAAACTTAAAGAAAAGCAAATGTTTGCAGAGGTTTATTTAAGTCTGACAGATGTGATGTATGTTTCTAAAAGTTAAGCTCAGCTCCACTTAGTATTTCAGGTAGTTGAAAAACTAATACTTTTTCTGCACCTTGTTTCCATTTGTAATTTTTTTTTTTATCTTTTGGCACTTTTTTTTTTCCTATCATAAGAAATGTAAATCAGTGTCTTTGCAAATGCTAATGTGCAATTGAGCTGTACATTATTCTAATACTGACTGCCAAGATCAAGCAGCAAGGCTGCCTTTCATCCTATACCTGGCACCATTTTATATGCGTGTTTGCAAAGAAACATTTACAGGTTGTTCTAGGAACAATTGGAATCTTTGATTCATTGAGTTTAAACTATATTTTTTTGTGAGGTACAGATATATAGTTCTCTGTACTTCCCAACACAGAAACCTTTAATTTTAAAATCAGTAAAATAGTTCACACTAGATCCAGAAAAAAATCTATCCCTATTTTCAACAGGGAAATGAAAATGTCTTGCACTAAAAAACAAAAGGAGTTGAGAGAGAGGGGATTTCTCTTCACAGTTCCCACACTCACATGGCAAGGGATTTGCAAAAGTTAAAGGGTGAAAGTACTTCACCGTTATCATCATTGTTCCTTCTTGTTGAGTGCACTTCATCAAACACCTTGGATGATCTTAGCATGGAGAGATAAGGCATTGGCACTTTGTTGGCTCTCTGCTTGCTGCACCAAAAAAGGTGCTATTGAATGGGGAAGCTCATGCACATATTGCTTTGCTCTCTACACATATTTCCGTGTGGAAAAAGAAAGAGAGAAAGTGAGCCACACCCCTTCACACACATGCACTATTAGATAGAACAAAACCCTAAGATATAAGGTTATTTTCCCAACACAATAGTTACAAGTGACTGATGCCGTTTCTAGAGCTTTTGCTGGGAAGACAAGATTCCTATCCACTAACAGTTTTAAATAAGTGTTCCAAGAAAGATCTAGCATATGTTGATAAACTTTACTATCCATGAACTGTCTCCTGTTTTTTGAAATCTCTATCTTGATATGTAGCAGATGGTCCTAGAAACTATGCTAAGGCACATAAAATTCTATTATATTTCTGTCATCTTGTTCAGCTGATAACAAGCATACAGGTAACTATTAGGAATACATAAAATTTGCAGTGAGAAGTTAGGCAGCGTGAACTATTTAAATTAAAAATCTAATATTAAAATAAATAAAATTATTGAATTTCTGGAAAACATCTGTAATGCTGTGTGATAGAAGGTCTTTCTTAAAAGTAATTGATGACATTTTATTTCTCTGTTAGTAACACAGTTTTAGCCTTCAATCTCTGTCCTCAATGCTGACTTTGTGTTCTTTCTCTTCTTTGGAAATCATCACTAATCACAGCCCAGGTGGGCATACACAAGCTTATTTCATGCTATCAATAAGCAATTTAAGTGCAATAATTCAGAGTTCAGTGTGAGCTTCACAAAACTTCCCAGCACTGCGACGTAGTTAATAGGAGACCGAGGTTCATACTTTTACAGGGAGACTGATATAAGGATCAGATGTTGAAAGGTTTTTACTCTATACATATAATTATTGGCCAACTCCACAATAAAGTTTCCAGAACCCTTTTTTTGTGGGACTGTGATGAAAGAAGGAAAGCCTATGACTCTTAAAGGGATAGTTAGTTAATAGTCAAATATGTATGAGTAGTTTACATAGGCCATAAAAGAAGATGCTAAGTGGCTTATTCTGAGTATCTCATCTACATCCATCTTCTCAACAGTCTTGGGCTATGAATGCTTGATTGTATCTCCCGAGGGTGTTTACTAGCCTTGCTCTTCAACATGTGATGAGTTGTCAATGGGTCTTTGTTAGCCAAGGTTAAGACCACATCCAGATGATCATTTCCAAAACTATCACAATGTGCTGGTTTTGAAAATCAGCCATCTCAACAGTGACAAAAGAGAGCCAGTCACTTTTCCTGGCAGAGGTGTCTTCTGTCATACTTCATACCTCATTTTGTAATCAAAGCACATTTCCATCTACATGAAACAATCTGCTGCTGAAATAAATGTAATCAGCCGTCCTATGAACTTTGTGAAGAAAATACATTTCATCATAATTAAGTCACAAAATAGAAATTTGCTTGGATTCTGTCATCCTGTCAAACAAGCATAACGAATACAGTCACTCTGTCACTTTGGGTCCGTGAAACAGATTGAGGTATTATATTCTAAAAATAGTGCAAAGACTGAAAGATTTTCCCCCTTCTGACATGGCAGATATTGATGAAGGTCATTGTGGCGGTGTGTGAATGCAGCAAGAACCACCCAGATAGGCTTTTTTAAATTGATTTTACAAAAAAAATAAATAAACAGTGCAATAAATACCTTCGGGTTAGCAGCTTACATAACATTGTGCCTAAATGTAGTATGTTTCACACAAATTCTCAGTATTTTTTTTTGCCATGTATTTCAAATGCCAGTTTAGTCAGAGTTTCATGCATGATTTTGAACAGATTCTAAGAACTCTTTGCTTAAGCTTGTCAAGCATGTTATGTCATGACACTAACATAAATACAGATCCACAGAGTGGATCAGAGGTTTATCAAATCCTTGTCTTCATGTTTAAATACTAAAACAACCTTAATAGTAATTAAATTTATAAAAGTTGAAGCATTTTGGAAACAATGTGCATGCAAATTCTGGAAATTATTTTGGAATGGGAACATTTTGAAGTAGACTTTGAAAGCTGAGTTGAATTTAAAACTCAATTGAAATTAAAACAATTGAATAAAACAGAACTTCCCTGGAAATTAGCTTCAAATTTTGAGAAGCCGCATTTAATTACAAACAAGTCATTTGGCAGATATTGCAAGCATCATGTCACACAAAAGATACATTGTACACATCTATGCAAAAGGGGACCCAAGGTGTTTTCTAGTTGCATCTGAAGCTGTAATTGTATTTCTGTGAGTAGATCTTAGAAGAGCATCACTATCTTATCACTAAAAATCCTGATGCATTTTTTTTCTTTATTTTTAAATTCTAACCATATCAATGAAGCAGTCATGACTAGAATAATTTGAGACAATATAATTATTAAATAATATATTTAGAATATGGCTAGTAAGCAGAATTTTTTAAAAATAGACCTAACATATTTCTTTGAATCTTTAGTTAAGCATATTTGTAAATATGTGAAATAATGAAAATATGAAGATCTCTAAGGAATTGTCTGGAATAATTCAGCTGCATTAGTACTGAGGAGAGAAATACTTCTGGTTTAAATTACATGACTGACTTAGAAAACTGCAAAATGCTCCTCTGGTTTGGTGCAGGTAAGCCTCAGCATTAGGATTATGTTTTCTAGTGGAAATCTAAAAGCACGTGCTGTAACTATGAGTAACTGATACATTTTCTTATTAGTTTAGCTAAAGCTTTGCTAGCGGGATCAAGAAAGTTTCATTAAGCATTTTAATTAACTCAGGATTCAGAAGGATTTGAGGATTTTCAGCATTAGCCTACCTCCCTATTCCTGTAGAAACAGCATCTTTTATCATCATGCTCATTCTGTAAAAAGGGAGAAGATTTAATCCCCCTAGAATTTTCTTCTTTGCTTATCATGAGTATTAACATGTTCTTTGGATTTATATGACTCCATTTCACTTTCAGAGGCATGTTGAAAGTAGGTAGGAAAATTAAAGCACTTCACTGCTTATATGGATGGTTATCCTACAACAATTACACATTAGTAATACTAATTTGTATTACAGTAACACCTGGAGACCCGTTCTGAAATTAGTGCCTTACTATGCTAAGTGTGGTGCTAACATACAAAAGATGGTTCTTCCCCTTTGGAGCCTGCAGTCTGAACTGACTGACAAAGGCTAGAAGAAATCAAGAATTAATTCACCAGATTTCACAGATGGAACTGTGACACAGAGAGGCTTAGATCTGTCTTGGTTTGGTTGGGTTCTTTTTCCCCTGAAAAGCTATGACTTAAGGTATAAATTTTAACTGAGATACCTTAACCAATAACCAGTATAAAATCTCCGTGAACAGTCATAATAAAATAGTTCACTTATTTCAGCTTAGTGGGAATCATTTGGGAACAGATTTACCTAAACCCAAATAAGCCACTCATTCCTAAAGCATAAGGTCCACACAATCTTTTGCATTCACTTAAAATCCATCTTAATGATACAATTCCCATGAACATATTCCATAAATAACTTTTAAGTAGTCTCAGAAATAATCTGAAAGCACAACTGTCTCTTTGACCTGCAAAGGCCTGTTGTTCAGTTTACTGTCAGGAGGCCTCCTTCTTCTTTATATATTCCCATTTAAGTATCAAGATAGCTTTTTGAATTTAAATCCAGTTCTCTTCATCAGCTGAAAAAAGTGTCAAAAAAGACTGTCCAATGCACTGGTCTGTCCATTGCTTAGCATCTTACATGACATCTTTACAGATTCTCATTTGAACTACCAATTAATTTCTTTCAGCTTCTCCTCAACTTTATAGGAGCAAACTCAGTAGGATTGATTTCAGTGGAACTGCTGGCACAGTAAATGCTCATGCCACTTAAGCATAAGCAAAGATGTGTTCAAAGTCTGGTATAAAACTTAGAACTGAGCACAGCTTTCAGTTTTTTTCTAGGAATCATTGCCAGTATTTTAATTTAAAACTTTTTCTTCAGTCAAAGCAAGAAAAACAACCCCCAATACCCAAATAAACAAACAAAACGCCAGTACCAACAAAAAGCTTCTGAGGGATTAGAAATATCCATTTGTTTGATTTTATGACACGTTAAATTGTACAACAGCAGTTGT
Source organism: Nycticryphes semicollaris (assembly GCA_013400055.1). NCBI lineage: Eukaryota > Metazoa > Chordata > Aves > Charadriiformes > Rostratulidae > Nycticryphes > Nycticryphes semicollaris. The sequence continues at coordinate 217,483 of VXBJ01001916.1, forward strand.
TGTCTTTAAATAAGGGACTGGTAGTCCCATGAGAGACCCCAGACTGCTAGAGGCACTGGAGCAAGTCTGTAGATGCTACAGTCCAAATGAGGCAGTGGGCAACAAAAGAAAAGAATTGCCTTTAAAATGGCATTAATATGAAATGGATTTGATGTTGAGCCAAGGCAAAATGACCAATTTTCTCAACTGGAGGTTGACAAACATAATTAAAAGCAAGACCTGCATCAAAAGATTTTAGTTGTTCTTATTCTGTGCTTTTTATCAGAGAAAAATATTAAGGGACGTGTTCTAATCTTCCTGAAAGAACCTTAATCATCTTGCCGATTATATAAAAGGTTGAACTTGTATCAGCTACTAATTAGAAAGGTGACATTTGATTTGAGGATTAGTTTGTGTGATATATGGCCAAGATTTTGTACATCAGTACTGCTTTTACACACCTCAAAACAGAAGAAGGGCCTCTCTTCAGGGTCTCTGATACTCTCAAGATATATTCCATTAGACAAGTATTGAATATTTTTAATATCTAGGTTGATATGTATAATCAAAAACCTGAAACTTACAGTTTTAAAAATACAAAAAAAGTTCAGAAAGTTTAAGTTTTAAACACCTCCAGGGGCATCCACAACTTCCCTGGGCAGGCTTTTCCACTGCCTCACCACCCTCACAGTAAAGAATTTCTTCCTCTAAATCTTCCCTCTTTCAGTTTAAAACCGTTACCCCTTGCCCTGTTGCTATACTCCCTCATAAAGAGTCACTCCCCATCTTTCATGTAATTCACTCCCCTTTAAGTACTGGAAGGCTGCTCTAAGGTCTCCCTGGAGCCTTCTCTCCTTCAGGCTCTCTCCAACCCCAACTCTCTCAGCCTGTCCTCATAGGAGAGGTGCTCCAGCCCTCTGATCATATTTGTGACCCTCCTCTGGACTTGTTGCAACAGGTCCATGTCCTTTCTGTGCTAGGGGCTCCAGAGCTGGTCACAGTGCTCCAAGTCGGGTCTTACCAGAGCAGAGTAGAGGGGCAGAATCACCTCCCTCATCCTGCCGGACATGCTTCTTTTGATGTAGTCCAGGATACAGTTGGCTGTCTGGGCTGCCAGCACACATTGCCATCATGTTGAGCTTCTCATCAGCCAACACCCCCAAGTTCTCTGCAGGTTTGCTTTCAGTCCATTCTGCGCTCAACCTGTATTTTGCTTGGGATTGCTGTGACCCAAATGCATGACCTTGCACTTGGCTTTGTTGAACTTCATGAGATTCTTATTGGCCGACCCCTCAAGTGGGTCCAGGGCCCTCTGGATGGCATCCCTTCCCTCCAGCTTGCTGGCTGCACCACACAACTTGGTGTCGTCAGCAAATTTGCTGAGGGTGCACTCAATCCCATTGCCCATGTCATCAACAAAGATATTAAAGAACACCAGTCCCAATACTGACCCCCTGAGGAATGCCACTCATCACAGATATCCTATTGGACATTAAGCTGTTGACTACAACTCTTCAAGTGGGGCCATTCAGCCAATTTCTTGTCCACCGAGTGGCCCATCTGTCAAATCCATGTCTCTCCAATTTAGAAACAAAGATGTTGCGTGGGATAGTGTTGAATGCTTTGCACAAATCCAGGTAGATGACATCAGTTGCTCTTCCCTTACCCACCAATGCTGTAACCCTGTCACAGAAGGCCACCAAATATATCAGACATGATTTGCCCTTGGTGAAGACAAGTTGGCTGTCGTGAATCACCTCCCATTTTCTGTGCGCCTTAACATAGTTTCCAGGACCATCTGCTCCATGATCTTGATGGACACAGAGGTGAGAATGACTTGCCTGTAGTTGCCCTGGTCTTCCTTTTTTAACCTATTTAAATATGGGCCCCTTTTCCAGTCAGCAGGAACTTCACCATACTGCCATGACTTTTCAAATATGATGGATAGTGGCTTAGCAAATTTATCTGCAGCTCCCTCAGGACTTGCAGATGTATCTCATCAGGTCTCATGAATTTGTGCATCTTCAGTTGGTCCTGAAGCTGACTTCTCCTGCAGGACGCAATTCCTCATTCTCAGTCATTGCTTTTTCCTTATGCAACTTGGTCATTATGGCTAGCACACTTGCCAGTGAAGGCTGAGGCAAAAAAAGTTGTCATTGAGTACCTCAGCCTTCTTTGTATCCCAGATAACTGAGTCTCTTGTTTCCTTCCAGAGAGGGCTCAGATTTTCACTAGTCTTCCTTTTGTCACTGACATACCTGTAGAAGCTTTACTTGCTGCTGTTGACATCCCTGGCCAGATTTAACTCTAACTGGGCTTTAGCTTTCCTAACCTCATCTCATCCCTGTCTGCTCAGACAATTTTTCTGTACTTCTCCCAGGCTACCCATCGTTGCTTCCACCCTCTGTAGGCTTCCTTTCTGTGTTTTAATTTGTCCAGAAGCTCCTTGTTCATCTATGCAGGACTCCAGGTGTTTTTGCTTGACTTCCTCTTAGTTGGGATGCATGGCTCCTGAGCTTG
>VXBJ01001916.1:220985-342274 GCA_013400055.1 Nycticryphes semicollaris
TTGCTGAGGGTGCACTCAATCCCATTGCCCATGTCATCAACAAAGATATTAAAGAACACCAGTCCCAATACTGACCCCCTGAGGAATGCCACTCATCACAGATATCCTATTGGACATTAAGCTGTTGACTACAACTCTTCAAGTGGGGCCATTCAGCCAATTTCTTGTCCACCGAGTGGCCCATCTGTCAAATCCATGTCTCTCCAATTTAGAAACAAAGATGTTGCGTGGGATAGTGTTGAATGCTTTGCACAAATCCAGGTAGATGACATCAGTTGCTCTTCCCTTACCCACCAATGCTGTAACCCTGTCACAGAAGGCCACCAAATATATCAGACATGATTTGCCCTTGGTGAAGACAAGTTGGCTGTCGTGAATCACCTCCCATTTTCTGTGCGCCTTAACATAGTTTCCAGGACCATCTGCTCCATGATCTTGATGGACACAGAGGTGAGAATGACTTGCCTGTAGTTGCCCTGGTCTTCCTTTTTTAACCTATTTAAATATGGGCCCCTTTTCCAGTCAGCAGGAACTTCACCATACTGCCATGACTTTTCAAATATGATGGATAGTGGCTTAGCAAATTTATCTGCAGCTCCCTCAGGACTTGCAGATGTATCTCATCAGGTCTCATGAATTTGTGCATCTTCAGTTGGTCCTGAAGCTGACTTCTCCTGCAGGAGGCAATTCCTCATTCTCAGTCATTGCTTTTTCCTTATGCAACTTGGTCATTATGGCTAGCACACTTGCCAGTGAAGGCTGAGGCAAAAAAAGTTGTCACTGAGTACCTCAGCCTTCTTTGTATCCCAGATAACTGAGTCTCTTGTTTCCTTCCAGAGAGGGCTCAGATTTTCACTAGTCTTCCTTTTGTCACTGACATACCTGTAGAAGCTTTACTTGCTGCTGTTGACATCCCTGGCCAGATTTAACTCTAACTGGGCTTTAGCTTTCCTAACCTCATCTCATCCCTGTCTGCTCAGACAATTTTTCTGTACTTCTCCCAGGCTACCCATCGTTGCTTCCACCCTCTGTAGGCTTCCTTTCTGTGTTTTAATTTGTCCAGAAGCTCCTTGTTCATCTATGCAGGACTCCAGGTGTTTTTGCTTGACTTCCTCTTAGTTGGGATGCATGGCTCCTGAGCTTGGAGAAAGTAAGCCTTGAATATTAACCAGCCTTCCTGAGCCCCTCCTCCCTCCAGGGCTTTATCCTGTGGTATTCTGCGAAGCAGATCCCTAAAAAGGCCAAAGACTGTCTTGAAGCCCAGGGCAGTGAGCTTGCTGTGCACCCTCCGCGCTGCCCTAAGGATTCTGAACTCCATTTCATGGTGACTGCAGCCAAGGCTGTCCTTAAGCTTCACGTTCCTCAAAAGCCCCTCTTTACTTTTGAGAACAACGTCCAGAATAGCAAATTTTCTTGTTGGCTCCCCTGTCACTTGGAGAAAAAAAGCTGTCATCAATGCATTCCAGGAACATTCTGGATTGCTTTTGCCATTCATAGCTTATGCTGTGTTGTCCTTCCACCAGATATTGTGGTGGTTGAAGTCCCCCTAGAGGACCAGAGCTTGTGAACATCAGGCTGCTCCTGTCTGTCTACAGAGGGCCTCATCCACTTGGTCTTCCTGGTCAGGTGGCCTATAGCAGACCCCCACTCTAACATCACCTATCCCTGCCCTACCTTTGACCCTGACCTGTAAGCTGNGCCAAAGACTGGCTTGAAGCCCAGGGCAGTGAGCTTGCTGTGCACCCTCCGCGCTGCCCTAAGGATTCTGAACTCCATTTCATGGTGACTGCAGCCAAGGCTGTCCTTAAGCTTCACGTTCCTCAAAAGCCCCTCTTTACTTTTGAGAACAACGTCCAGAATAGCAAATTTTCTTGTTGGCTCCCCTGTCACTTGGAGAAAAAAAGCTGTCATCAATGCATTCCAGGAACATTCTGGATTGCTTTTGCCATTCATAGCTTATGCTGTGTTGTCCTTCCACCAGATATTGTGGTGGTTGAAGTCCCTCTAGAGGACCAGAGCTTGTGAACATCAGGCTGCTCCTGTCTGTCTACAGAGGGCCTCATCCACTTGGTCTTCCTGGTCAGGTGGCCTATAGCAGACCCCCACTCTAACATCACCTATCCCTGCCCTACCTTTGACCCTGACCTGTAAGCTGGTCCTTGACATAGAGGGTGACACCCCCTCCTTGTCTCCCATGTCTCCCCTTCCTAAAGGGTCTGAATCCTTCTATTATAACACTCCAGTCATAGGGGTCATCTCACCACATCTCAATAATGCCAAGAAGATCATAGGCCTGCAGACAAACGCGCGTCTCTAACTTCTCTTGTTTATTCCCCATGCTACATGCATTTGGCTAGAGGCATTTAAGTCGGGAACCCAGTGAAGCTGATTTACTAGCTGTAAATGTGTTGATTTATGAATTTTCCTCAAGTATTGCCAGTCAAGCTTTTGCCAGTCAACAACATTTTCTAACTCTGATATTAAAATTCAGCAAAATATATAAGCACTTAACAAATTTCCATGCAATGATACTGTTTGGGCAGAAGGTTGCAGTAGAAGATCAGGTTGNCTAACATCACCTATCCCTGCCCTACCTTTGACCCTGACCTGTAAGCTGGTCCTTGACATAGAGGGTGACACCCCCTCCTTGTCTCCCATGTCTGCCCTTCCTAAAGAGTCTGAATCCTTCTATTATAACACTCCAGTCATAGGGGCCATCTCACCACATCTGAATAATGCCAAGAAGATCATAGGCCTGCAGACAAATGCGCGTCTCTAACTTCTCTTGTTTATTCCCCATGCTACATGCATTTGGCTAGAGGCATTTAAGTCGGGAACCCAGTGAAGCTGATTTACTAGCTGTAAATGTGTTGATTTATGAATTTTCCTCAAGTATTGCCAGTCAAGCTTTTGCCAGTCAACAACATTTTCTAACTCTGATATTAAAATTCAGCAAAATATATAAGCACTTAACAAATTTCCATGCAATGATACTGTTTGGGCAGAAGGTTGCAGTAGAAGATCAGGTTGAAATGCCCCAAGAGATACATAGCTTTTCTTTGTGGTTTTTTTTTTTCTTACTTCATCTTTCCTAGTTAGGTTAACAACTACTCAAAAATAGTTAGAAATTTCAACAAGCTTTGTTAGCACAGAGGCAGTTCTCACAGATCCCCATCATTAATTGCAGTTAGGCTGATGATCTGTATCACAAAAATGTTTTATCAAAATGCAGTATAAAGGAAAATATATCTATTCATTAGATATTCTGTCTGAATTGGTGCTTGGCAAAAATCAGTCATGTCTACTGACTATATTAAACAATACTCATACATGCAAAACATGTAGAATGAAAGTATAGCATAACCTTAAAATGAAAACTCATCCTAGTCAATTATTAGCACACTAGAAATTTAGTCCATAACAGGATTTACCAAGTTATGTGCATGTATAAATGAATAAGAACCAAAATTGCACACAATATTGGTATTGTTTTAAGATCTATTTATCAATTTCTTCATAGTTTGGTAGCAGTTATCTCAGAGTAATGAGCTGCAGAATGTGGCTATCTTTTGCTAAAAGTCTTTGCAAAAAATTATTTAGAAAACCCATTTACAGTAGGCAACATTTTGGTGATCATCTGGTGTTTAAGAAAGTGAGCATTTTACTAAAAAGCATCCAGATCATGTTTATGGCGTTTCCTCTGTTCATTTGATCAAATGCACACAATTACCAAAGACCAGAATAGCTGTTTTTCATTTGTACCTGTATGGAAGTGCAACTTCTACTACAAAAACAATTTAAAGTACTTTTTCACAGGAATGATACTGAACTAATTGCAACATACTGCTAATAACACCAATCCTTTCTTCTTCAGTTTCACCTTTCAACAGATTATCTCAAACAGATTCTAAACCACTATCTGCAGGGGGGCAGTCATTTTTATGCACTTTATATAGGAAATGATGCAGGTGAGGGGGAAAAAACAAAGGCTTTAATGGGCACACAGTGGGTAAGTAGCAAGAACCGTTGTATTAATTGCAATATGCTGCTCTGTTCCCTGGAAATTTTCTTCAGAGCCAGGTGCTTTGCAGATATAAAGACATAATCTTTTTTTCATTACTTATACTTGTGACTAAAAAAGTAAATGGAAGTTAATATCACAAACCCCTTGTTGGATACGTAGCACAGCAAAGAGCTGAATGCACAAGGGGAATAAAACCAAACCAAAGACAAATAGCTAAATGAACATAGCAGCACATGTTCTTAGCTCTATTTTTGGAAGTTCAGAAAGATACAATGCATCATGATGTAGCCTGGTGTAGAGATCCTCAGCTGGCCTTTAGCTAGCTGTAGGTGTACTGATACTAGTTATGACATTAGGGTAGGTATATGTCAGAACATATGGATAAAATAACTGATTAGGAGCAACTGTACTTTGATTCCTGAACCAACTCTTCTGGCATTAGCTTGAATATTTCCTGCATTACATGGGAAAGATCATTGGCTTTTTGGGTTTTAAGCCCTACTCCTTAACTCTATGTTGACATGTTTATAGCTGTGATGTGGATTTAGTGTAGATGTGGCCTCACCATGAGTATTGTGTGCAGTTCTGGGACCCACAAGGATGTTAAAGTACTTGAATGTGCCCAGAGAAGGGCAAGAAAGCTGGTGAAAGTGCTGGAAGGAATGTCCATGTGAGGGGCTGAGGACCGTGGGTTTCTCCAGTTTGGAGAAAAGGAGTCTGAGGGGTGACCTTATTGCTATCTACAGCTAATAGGGATTATTAGAAAAGAAATGTGGCATAAACCAGCATAAACTAACACCATAAACCCATAATGTGGCCACATCATGCATACTGAAAGCAGTTCTGATCTCCCCATCTATATAGTTGGACTGGTACAGGAACAGAGAAGAGCAGTAGTAATGCCTTAAGAACGATTACAAAAATAAGAACTCTAACTGGAAAAGGGGAAATGAAGGAGGCATATTTTTTGTTATTAATAGATTTATAACTGACTTACAAGAGTGAATATAGAATTATTGTTCACAGTATTTTCCAGAACAAGAACTAGTGAGTATCAGATAGAATTAAAGGTAGCTGGTCCAAAACAGAAACACTGTTTCCAGTGGATTACTGTTAGCACTGGTGTACATGGGAAGAAGTACAATTAGCAGAGCAGCTGCTTACTCTCACTTCAGCACATAAGCTGTCACTTATCTCAGAATTTAAAAAAGTCTACTGGTACAAAACCTATGCTCTTGCTGTGGTTTCTTTCATCCTCCCTCTCCTTCTGTTTGCTTCTGTAAAATCTACGATTCTGGCTTGTCTTTCCCTAATTAGGTTGTGAGTTCACTGAGAAATCTTTCTACAATACCCACAAAGTGGCGGCCCAACGCTGAACTGGTGTATGGGGAATATAAAGGATTAATATGGTAAAGGCTGGCTATTATCACCAGTCAAAATACATCTTAAACACCTGTAAAACATGTCCTTTCCTAGAAGTATTCTCCCTCGATCCCACACTCACATTCCAGAAACAGACACCAGTCTGACAACTCAGACTGAATCATGGTTTACTTTTCTACTTATTTATGAAATTTACTATCAGAGTATACTTCAGGATGTTAAATCTAGGCCACCTCTAGGGCACATTTTCTTCATAGAGTGTTGCTTCCTGTTGCATAGAGTGTTGGCCTCTAGATGTTTGTTTCTTCACAATGAAATGTGGTATCTGCCCAGAATTAAGAAGAGTGAATTGAACTGTGTAGGCTTTGATGGAACACTTGGGCCCAGGGTGACACATAGAGATGCAAAGACAACCTTGTAATTGAAAATTTTTTGTGACTGTGATTCTGCCCCTCTGCTCTGCTTTGGTGAGGCCCTACTTGGACTACTGTCTCCAGCTCTGGAGCCCTCAGCACAGGAAGAACGGAGGGCCACAAATATGATCAGAGGGCTGGAACACCTCTCCTATGAAGACAGGGTGAGAGAGTTAGTGTTGGAGAGAGCCTGGAGGAGAGAAGGCTCCAGGGAGACCTTATTGCAGCCTTCCAATATCTGAAGGGAGCCTACAGAAGAGCTGGAGAGGGACTCCTTGTTAGGGAGCATAGAGATAGGTCAAGGGGTAATGGTTTTGAATTGAAAGAGGAGTGATTTAGATTAGATACTAGAAAGAAATTCTTTCCTGTGAGGGTGGTGAGGCACTGGAACAGGTTGTCCAAAAAAGTTGTGGAAGCCCCATCCCTGGGAGTGTTCAAGGCCAGACTGAATGGGTTTTTGAACAACCTGGTCTAATGGGAGGTGTCCCTGACCATGGCAGGGGGGTTGGAACTTGATGATCTTTAAGGTCGCTTCCAACCTAAACCATTCCATGATTCTATGATTATATTCTATGAAAAACATTGAATGGTTGTAGTAAACAAGATTCAGGGCTTTGAATACAGGTCTCAGTTGGCTGAGTTCTTGTTAGAGGTACAGTGAAAGATGGAAAAAACAGTTAAAACTTATAATACCAAAGTATTTTGGTCTTTATTTTGGCAATTTCTTTTGCTTTCTTCCCTTTACTATTTCAGAGAAATTGCAGAGGTAAAAACAGTTTGGTGGTGTATTAGAGCTAAAGAGGAAAACAACTGTCCTTTTTGAGGCAAAGAAGAAAGGTGAGATGGGCTGGTTTTGTGCTGAAAAATCATCCTGCTTCTTTGAAGACAGATGCACAGGAAAGGGCAGAAAAGAAAGAGAGAAACAAAATGCCATTTGTGTCTGTGATGCTTAGGGTTTGTTTGTAACCTTGCTGCTTTCAAGAGGCGGCCACTAGCCTCCTCTCACTTCAACAGTCATAAGCAAAATCATATCTGTGCCAGGTTATTTATGACAGTGCACACAGTTGTTTTTCTGGTCACAGTTCAGAATAGTTTTGACTGAATATATCAGATCCTATTAAACAGAAAGAAAAAAAAAAAAGGAAAGAAGGGGAATATGGCAAGGTGACAAGAAGACAGGAGTTAGACAGGAGAGGTTACATGTTTAGCACGTGGTCTTAAGCTTTAACTCACAGCAGTTCTACCTACCAGCCAAACCCTTCCTTGTGAGGTGTTTTTCTCACAATATCTTCCTGGTATAGAGAAGGTAACATTTCTAATGTGAGGTTCCCCAGAGTGATGGATGTGATAGCTGTCATTTGAAAGCTTGTTTACAGTTGTCCATATGATAGTGTATTTTACTGAGATCAGTTAAAAATTAGGGACACCCAAATTGACAGAGAATTTTTTGATTTATTATTTAAGTCTAATCATTAATAAGTCTGCTGATTTCCATCTTCACATTTCTTTTGTTAGAAATCCAGTTGGACTTTTATAATTTTGGAGAGAGTAACATAAGCATATACACAATACAGCAACACAAAGTTGATAGAAGAGAGTAGAATGACAGGGACTGATAACTACCTGTTTACATTTTCATTTGACATATATCCAAATCTGAATTTAAAACAATGAGTTGCGGTGTAAAAACTCCCTTAATCCTTTGCAAGTGCCAGAAGGTGGGAAGATGGCTAATGAGGCACCTGCTTTTTATGCTCATTTTCCCAAGGAATTCTGTGGAACTATGGACCATTGACTGAGACATCTGCACCAGGAAAACTGTTTGAAACTATAAGGAGCAGATTTTAGTAGACAGATATGATACATTGAGAAAGAGTCAACATGGTTTTTGTAAGACAAATCAAACACATCAAAGACCTGATGGAGTCCCTTTAAAAAGTCAGTACATGAATAAGGAAATGAATTTACTGTAGTTTACTTGGTTTTCCAAGGAATTTTCAACATGATTTCTCATCAATAATTCTTGAAGCTAAATGGCCAAGGAGTAACAAACCTTCACAAAGATTAAACAGCAGTTGAAAGATGAAAGCCACAGAACAAATTATAATTTCCCATGACACAGGAAAGTTAACAGTGGAATCACCATGACGTGTGCCCTGCATTATGTTCAAAACTGATACGGAAATCAGAAAGGTAGCAAAGGTTGTTAGCAAGACAAATCAGTCACGACAGAGCAGACAGAACCTTATCACAAAGACCTGCAGGAAGTACATTCATGACACTAAGTAGGTGTCCTGGTTTAGCCTCCGACGGCAACAAAGCACCACGCGGAGGCGCTCTCTCTTGAGCCGGGAGGGCAAAATCGGAAGAAAAAGGCAAAACTCGTGGGTTGGGACAAAGGCAGTTTAACAAAGCAGTACCAGTAACACTGACAAGGAACTATAAAAGCACGATTACGATACCGGGAAGGTCCGCGCGTCGCCGCCCCCGACTTCCTGTCCCCCTCCCCTTTCCGGCCAGCTCCAGGTACCCCCTGGGCATGGCTCACAGGATATGGAATACCTGTGCCCCTGCTAGAGCCAGGGGACAGTTAACCCTGTCCCTCCTGGAACCAGGACACTAGGCAAAAATAGGAATCTAAAATTCAGGGTAGATAAATACAAAGTGAGGCACAGTGAAAAAAAAAAAAACCCAAACATTTTCAGTGTTAGCTGTGCGGTAATGTACTCGGAGATTCTGAAATGTCCGGCAAGAGAGAGTTCTTCAAGTTATAATATGCAGTCAAATGACAAGAAAACGTAAGTTCAGTAGATGCAAAAACATTGAAAACTATAAGCTATAATAAAAATAATAGGAAAAAGAAGATAAAATATCATTGCATCAATGTGTAGATTCATGGTACATCAAGTCTTTAATATTACGTGAATTTCTAGTGCTTTTCCATCAGAGGATAAAGCTCAGCAATCACGAGAAAAGCTATGAACTGTTCATATAAAGAAAATCAGAGTAGATGAGGTTTCTTGAGCCTACAAGATATACAACTGAGTGGGTGATTATAAAGGAACACAAAATTATGACTGAAGAGGTTAAATATGAATGTGGTGTTCACTGAGTTTTCCACTCTGGTATTAGGAGTCACCGTACATAATACAGGTACAGATTCCAAAACAAAGGGAAGCAAATACATAGTTAAGATGAGCAACTCCATCCCAGATCACATAATAGGAGCCGACTGTTGGCACGGGTTCAAAACAGGACCAGACAAAGTAACAGAGGTAAAACTTGTACAGGACTATTGAATATAGAGGTTCAATATCTGGAAGCATCTGATGCATATGTGACTAGAATATGAAAGATTATGCAAAAGAAATTAATTTGCCTCAGCTTAAATCACAGAATCACAGAATCACAGAATCTTAGTGGTTGGAAGGGACCTTTGAGATCATCGAGTCCAACCACATGAAAAACAAAAAAAACACAAACAAACAAACAAAAAAAAAAACAAAAAACAAAAAACACAACAAAAAAACCCCACACAAAACCAAGCAAACAAAACCAAAAAAAGCCACCCACCAACTAAACCCCACACCCACAACCCCACGCACAACACCCCACCACAAACCAATAATCTTGGCCACTAGAGCATGCCCTGAAGAGCCACATCTATACGTTTCTTAAATACCTCCAGGGATGTCGACTCCACCACCTCCCTGGGCAGGCTGTTCCAGTGCCTGACCACTCTTTCAGTAAAGTAATTCTTCCTAATATCTAATCTAAACCTCCCCTGCTGCAGCTTCATACCATTTCCTCTGGTCCTGTTGTTATTCCCTTGGGAGAAGAGGCCAATCCCTGCCTCTCTACAGTTTCCTTTCAGGTAGTTGTAGAGGGCAATAAGGTCTCCCCTCAGCCTCCTCTTCTCCAAACTAAACATGCCCAGTTCCCTCAGCCTCTCCTCGTACGACTTGTTCTCCAGACCCCTCACCAGCTTGGTGGCTCTCCTCTGGACACGCTCCAGCACTTCAATCTCCTTCCTGTAGTGAGGGGCCCAGAACTGAACACAGTACTCGAGGTGAGGCCTCACCAGTGCCGAGTACAGAGGCACGATGACTTCCCTACTCCTGCTGGCCACACTGTTCCTGATACAAGCCAGGATGCTGTTGGCCTTCTTGGCCACCTGGGCACACTGCTGGCTCATGTTTAGCCGGCTGTCCACTAACACTCCCAGGTCCTTTTCTGCCAGGCAGCTTTCCAGCCACTCTGCCCCAAGCCTGTAGCGCTGCCCGGGGTTGTTGTGACCAAAATGCAGGACCCGGCACTTGGCCTTATTAAACCTCATCCCATTGGCCTTGGCCCATTGATCCAACCTGTCCAGATCCCTCTGTAAAGCCTTCCGACCCTCAAGCAGATCAACGCTCCCACCTAGTTTGGTGTCATCTGCAAACTTACTGAGGGTGCATTCAATCCCCCTGTCCAGATCATCGATAAAGATATTGAACAAGACCGGCCCCAGAACTGAGCCCTGAGGGACACCACTGGTGACTGGCCGCCAACCGGATTTTGCTCCATTAATCACAACTCGCTGGGCACGGCCATCCAGCCAGTTTTTAATCCAGCGGAGGGTACACTTGTCTACACCGTGATTTTCCAGTTTCTCCAGGAGAATGCTGTGGGGGACGGTGTCGAAGGCCTTACCAAAGTCCAGGTAGACAACATCCACAGCCTTCCCCTCATCGAGAAAGCGGGTCACATGGTCATAGAAAGAGATCAAGTTGGTCAGGCAGGACCTCCCTTTCATAAACCCATGCTGGCTGGCCCTGATCCCTTGGCTGCCCTGCACTTGCCTTGAGAGCTCACTCAGGATGATCTTCTCCATGATCTTTCCCGGTACCGAGGTCAGGCTGACAGGCCTATAGTTTCCGGGATCCTCCTTCCGGCCCTTCTTATAGATGGGCGTCACATTGGCCACCCTCCAGTCATCCGGCACCTCTCCTGTTGACCAGGATTGTTGATAGATCCTTTGTTATGAACCTACTAATGACCATTGTTGCAAGCAGAAGCAGACAGATGGAGCTTTGCTCAGACTCACTATGGCCTATGACTTTCTGAACCTTTGCCTGCACTATCAACTGAAGATTAATAAAAGTCTTCAGCAAGACTCCAAGAACGGTACTACGCTCTAAACAAGATTCTTTCAGAGACTTAGATTGCAGCTTGTCCTTGTTACTGTAAGGGTAGCTTCATACAATTTGATAAGAGGGTGCCCTCTCTTATCTATGTCTATAAAGGCCACACAGTGATGAAAGAAAGGCAAACAGAAGACAATAACAAGTCCTATAAAGCAATTTCAAAAGTATTTATCCAGCACATATAGTCATCAATGATTTTGCAATCATTCACTTTTTGCTGGCCATTCTATGATTATGAAAAATAATATACAGATGTCATTATTATTCCAAGCAATACGCCTATCAAAAATATCCCAAAAAGTTATCCCTGGATTCACTTACAATTTGTAGCTATTTGGTTCACTTCTGATAATCTTCTGAATCTGTTAATGATGTCCAGCATCCCATCTGCTTACACAGTTTTCCTTCCCGACCAAGCCAAGCCATATAACTGATCCGTAATTCTGAATTTACTGATTCACTCTTTCCTCCCTTTAAACTGTGTCTTTGAACTCTGAGCCCACCTGAGATATGTGAATATAACTTCCGTTCCCTGGTGGCTCAATAAATAGAAAGGATTTTGAATCATACAACCCAGACCATAGTGTAGCTACATTTACAAAGACTCATTGTAGAAAAATATATGCTACTGATTTTATTGTGTTCTGCTGTTTGTATAGCTTGTATGTTTTTAAAGCAAAATCATTTATTGCAGATTGGGATATTGATAAAATAAATTATTTAGTACATAATTTTTCCTACCATCCATTCACTGTGCAGTTGTAAATGTTTTTTGTAAGTAATCACCAATACAGCAATTATTCAGCAGACAAATAGTCACGAATTTTAAAACAAAGGCACATAAAGTTATTAAGGGAATTTATCCTTGCTCTAAAATGTCCACAAAAAGGTAACATGTTGAGAAACATATAAAGAAATTTGTACAGCATATGCATAATACCTTTTAAAAATCTCTGAGACAACAGTTAACAAATTGTTAGAAAGATATGTGTGCTACTGTTCTACTGTTAATATAAATAATTCTGCCTTTTTATAGGTGTAATGCCATTAGAGTAAAAATGAAATCTGTATAGAAAACTTCACGTACGTATCACACTTTATCTACAGAGAGTTACAAATCATTTTAATCTTTTAAGTGTCAGAAAATCTCTGAACATTGTAAATAAAATACTAAAATGCTTCTTTCTAGTCCATACATATTAATTTTTAACTCAGATACAGAGAAGCAATAAAACTAGACTAACTGACTTTCAGGAAACTCCAGAACCATTAAAGCATAATTTTATTACTTTGAAAATACCAAAACCCTCAAGAATGGCTTTGCCTATATGTTAGGCTGTCAATGTCTAAATGACTTCATAAAGTAAAGCTTCCCTGCAGGTAGACTTACATATAGCAGTTAATTATATTAATTCCTTAGTCATTTTTATAGTAATTTACTCTTAGAATATTAGGATGACTTTTTTTTTTTTAACCTAACTATATGCAACCAGTAGGCACTACTGAACAACACTGAAATATTCATTGGATAAGGTATGAGACTTTTGTTTACAGCACTGTTTCACCACTGATTTCCCAAGTCAGGTTTTGAAGCCACACTTGTGTTTTGCTGATACGGCGTAAGAGCTGCGATAAACTAGTGTTCAGAAATTCAAATGATCCAGTATGACCTGTTAACATAGCAACTCTTGCTTTGCAAAAGTTTGAAGAGTAAGGAAAACAGTGAAAGGCAGTTCCCACTCTGCTCCAAAGAAGTCGGAAAACAGTATTCATTCTTCCACGTGGAATTGGAAAAAAAACCTCAAATGGTGCAGATTGAAATACTCAAGCGTAACTAACTCATTCTGAGGAACAAAAGAGGTATTTAAAAAGCAGATGAAGCAACAATACTTGTATATTTTATGAAGGAAACTGAACACTAATATAATGTCTACATACTTTCTACCTAAATTAAGGAAAGTCCAACCTATTGCAATGTGCAAAACCAGGATGGAGTGAGACAGTTTTATCTCTTGGACGGACAGCAACACACAAGACGCACAGGGAAAGAAATGCCAGCATTCAAAACTTTTCTCTTTTGCAGGAAAGAAGAAGGAAGATCTTACATCCTTCTTACTGAAGGGAACATTGACCGAATTTGGTATTTTAACAGCCCTGATAAAAGTTCCAAAAAAAGAAAACACTCAAAATCTGCTTATATGTTTGAGCTCAGAAAAAAAGGACACTTTTCCTGCTTCTTTCTGTTGTTAACAAACAAGCCATTGGACACTTGCAACCATGCATTGCAAGGAAGAACTACTTTGTCCATAATCCAAATAATAATTTTCACCAGATTTTCCATGAAAAAAAAAAAAAAAGATACATAAATACATTCTTCCTCTCATCACTGAGCAAACTACAGTAAATGGAAAATCATGTCAGATTAACAGCAATTTTACAGGAGTGAAATATTGCTCCAGATCTGCACTTTTTTTTCCCTATTCGATATTCCTTTTCTCTGAGGAGGAAAAGAAAGCAGATAGTAATATATGAGAGTTTAGCCATAATGAGTTCCACATTCTTATAAATTAAGTATTGCTCAGGAATGTGGAGCTTTGCTGGAGGCTGTATATGTTCCCAATATAAATCTTTACACTTCACAAGGTGAATATAAAAGGTATTAGTCCTACAAGCCCTCTGTTTGAGTAAAAATGTCCTATCACTAGCTACTGGTCTCCAACTGACTTTGTGCCACCAATAAGCAGATGACCAGGTCCCAGTCATTCAGCCAGTTTCCCACCCAGCTCATATGTCAACAGCCTCTTTATGAGGATCTTATTAAGACAATGTCAAAGGCCTTACTAAAGTCTAGGTAGATAATTTGAGTCTAGGCAGCTCAGGGGAACAGAAAAGCGTGTGAGCAGCTCCCACTTGGTACTGTTGACTGACCGCCTGCATGGCCTTGTGCAACGAGATGTTCTCATGCGAATATCACTTTTTCTTTGATAGCTGAAATAATGAATAGAGCTGTTTCTTGTGATAAAAATCCTATAGTAGCTCAAATGACTAAAACGGGGGAAACTTTTCTATGGAGAGGGTCTGCACAGCTTGCTACGTGCTGATTGGAAACCCATTAGATACTGCACACCTCGGGGTCCCTGGCATGCAAAGGGACATAAAATTATCTCTACTATTCTCTCTTATTTTACAGTGTTAGCTCTAACAAACACCCTTTTAAGGACACTTTACAGAGTCTGAGTGCCTTTCATACTAGAATCATAAAGAACCAGCTCCTCCCAGTGCAATACAGTGACAAAAATTTCCGAATATCAGCGAAACCCCTTTTTTTCAGAGGTAGTTTATTTTCCAGCACCATAATATTTGCAAATTAAAACTCTTTGACAATCCTATGGTCCTATTTTGTTATTTTTAATGCTTAAATAATACATGGAGTAACCATCAGCACCATTTTTAACACATACAGTAACAAAAAAAACCCCACCAAAACAAACAAAAACCACAAACATTCTTTATCAATGATTAACTTACTTTTACCTTGTTCTTCAAAGGAAAGGAACTAAAAAGCACCTCAAAGACATTACATAATGAATGAGAGTGGTCACTGATATTTCTTAGATTTGTTGATCAATATTTAATTGCTCATTACACTTTTCTGCATACTGTCTAGAGTTTCTTGTAAAATGACAAGCTGTGGTTATATCCTGCTGCTGACAACTTTAATTGGTTTAGCATTACAGACCAACATATACAGGACGTGAAAGAATCCTGGGGAGAAACAGCTGTCTTGAGAAGACTGTTGTCCACAGAGTCCTTGATTCTGTCTTCTCCAGGTGGCTGATTTCACTTGCACTAACAAGAACAAGCCTTTTATGTAGTTTCTGTGGGACAGAATTTCCAGGTCAAGTGCAGAGATGATTGCTAGGATCTTGCTGGGTTTTCCTTAGGTGGAGAAACTAATCAACTGAAAATCCAGGCCCACAGGAAAGTTACTTCATTAGCTAGAATCCAGGAACTTTTACCAGCAGGAAAACAAGGAAGGTGACTTTGGTTACCCTGAAGCTAAAGTGCTGTGTACTTGCAAGTAAAGGGCATGGCCACAAATACAGTACCTTATGTTAAGTATGGTAAAATTTACTGTGTAGCCCAAACTGTGTGCAGCTGCTGTTGTGCACTCTTGCAAATACAAACATGCACAAAACAAGGGTCAGAAACTTCAAAAACCGTTAAGTCTTGACTACCAGTGATCTTAGGAAAAACGGAGGTGATTCAATGTAGGCCATGTCTTCCTTCGGAGCGCTTATGATTTTCTTGTTTCCAGGGTAAGTCTACCATTGATCTCAAGATATGGACATAGGGAGAAAAATCACACACACACACAAAAAGACATTCAACTCAAATCAAAACCAGTCCCACAAAATTGTGTCCGTCTGTTTCTATAAGAACAAGCGTGCTGTCTTGAAAAAGCAGGCATTTGACAACATAGAAAATTTATCTCCGAGTCATTCACTGTGGCATTTACTGTTATGAGGATGAGTTTGTAACAGTTTTAGGGGCTGTATAAAAATCAAGATAGCCTGAGAAGCCTTCAGCTAAAGCTAGTGACCTGCCTCAGTCCTAATTTTAAAAAGAAGCAAACCTTTCAGTAAGGAGAATTCCTCCATCTCTGATCAAACATGCAGCTTAGTGCTCCTGGTATTGCTGAGCAGATCTGAACACATTATTCTTGCACTGGCACATCCTCCTGTGTTTGGAAGAAGGGGACTTGGCAACACCTTTGTCCTACTTACTTTGTTCTGCTTCATTTGCTTTCCAATCTGAAATTCCTCTGACCATGGCTATTAGTGCCAGTCAGTGTAACTGCATTATTTCAAAGGAACTGCCAAATACTCTGTAAACAAAGACTTTCCTAATACAGGTTGCTGCTTCTTTTCAAGCTTGAGTTTGTTTCATTAAGGTGTTTGCTCATGTTCTGCCTATGTATCTATCAGCAAACTTACCAGCAAGAGCTATTTTTATCCCTAAGATGTGTGTTTTCAAAGCACGTACTCACTCATCCTGACTTTGGCATCTCAATGGAGAAAGCAGAGACATAACCTCACATAACTCTGTGGAATTTGGTTGAAGAAATCCAGTCAGTGAGATAGCTGCATAGGTCACTGCCTTTATCATTATACATATCTTGAAAGGTTTATTTATTTATTATTTTTATTCAGCACATAAAAGAATGAAAAGAAACAACACTTTGTAACTGTTGTAACATTTCAGAAGCCTTTTTCATGCAATCCAGAACCAATAGCTAGTACCTACTAGGACACCAAACAGGGCACTAGACTGCTTAGCAGAAAGTAGGTTTAAGTTTAATCTAAACCCAAATAAAAGTATTATTTTTTTCAGTGAGTATTTAATCTAGATCTTTCTGGCCTTTGGCAGGTTCAAAACAGCTAGGAGATACTTGACATTAAGATGCAGAGGAAAGTAAGGCACAAAAGTGATGGAGGAAATTTTTGGTTTGGAGATTGGTAAATCAGATTTAAGTTTAATTCAACCCAAAATGTCAAGATGCATTTTTTCTTATCATGGCGAAAAAACTAGGAGAAAAATACTTTGAGTAAGTCAAACACAGATATTTTTTTTTTCTTTTTGACGTCTTGAGGAAAATAATGTAATAGTGTAACATAAGAATAAAGCTGCCAACATTCCCCTCTCCCCAAACCATTTGTCACTTGAAGTCACTGGCTAATATCAGGATTGCTTTATGTCAGGAGCCAGTAAATAGCTAATTATTGTATCCTGAGCATGTTTTTTTTTTATTTATAGATCAACACAAAACATAGGCAATTCACATAGAAGTAGGCACAAAACAGATGCTATCACAGCAACCTGAATTAACATAACTACTGTCGTGCAATAAACCTTTCTCCTGTAACCTTGTTTGAGGTGTCCCCCCTCTTCACTTGCCTCTGTGGAAACATTGCAGTACTACCACTTGCTCCCATCACTGTACCTTCCTCTGCTCTAGACCTCCTCAAAACTTTCCAGCAACTATTGCTGCTTATTGACAAAGAATCTGTAATTGTCAAGCCAGTGAGTAAATTAAACAAGTTCTTTAAAAAGCCCATTAAGCAGCAGATTTAGCTCAAAGAAAAAGTTAGGGCCACACAACCATAAGCAGGGTAGGGGGCAGAAAGAAGGAAACAAGATTATGATTTCTTTTTGTTGGCAGTTGTATTTCTTACCTGCCTACAGAATCACAGCTTGAGTTAACAAAGGACAGGGGAGAATATATCTTGTACTGATGCAAAATGTTATCTGGAAAAGTAGAGGACATGATACTTGATCTAGCAAAGATCCATTTTCATCTTCAAATAAGTTCAATAATGTTTACTTTAATTATAAACAATGACCACACTATGTCCCAAATAAGAAAAATAAAGTATCAGAGAGAAATAATAAATCCGTCTGGCCTCTCAGGAAAATTTCAGATTGCATGTGAAAGTTCATCTCTTCACTGAAAAATCAGTTCTATGTAAGGCTCCTCTTTATATTATCATATTATAAACTACCAAAATCTCAGGGACCCCTTAATCTCACATTACCGCTTTTTTGCATTGTTGCTCGTGTGACTACTCACCTGGTTCAGTGACCAATCTAGCTGAAAAGTTACTATGCATAAGAAAGAAAAGATCGTCTAGGGAAAAAAAAACAGAACTAACCCCAAATCTCTCCCTCCAAACATATTGGTTATTAATCACATAATTAGCTAATAAGAGTTAGTAAAGGCGAGAGACACAGTAACTCCATATCTGTGGAGAAGCAATTTTATACCCCGTTGTATCTTACTCCAGCTTGTATTTTAAACCATTGGCCTGCAGATAAATCCAGTCCCTGTCTTCACTGAGATGACTGCAAGGAACAATAAGATCCATGTAAAAAAACATGATATACAGACAATTCCAAAGAATGACATTGTTCAGTGTAATACAAGTCACACTAGATCTTCCCTCTAAGCCTACTGGCAGCAGCACATTGTCATTTTTATATGTTTTTTCAGGCATGCCTTATTCTAATAGTGCTTGCAAGAAGCTCTAGTTAGGAAACAACTTTACAAATAAGTGAAACTATTTCACAAAAGAATGAATTTCAGTAATGAAATACTATATTTATATAATCCATTTTTAATTTAAAGAATCTGAATAGAATTTGTAACAGTTAAAAGCTAGACAGATGCAGGGGAATAGATACTGTAATCACTCATTCATTTTGAATAAATATTTGAGTTACAATATTGAAAACTATATTGCATTTTGTCTGGTTGGCATTTTAATTGTAATTGATTTATTTTATTTCTGATCACAAGTTCATTGCATTTACTTCTACAAAGTCCCACATGGATGCATCAGTACACTTTTAATGGCATTTGCTTTATTGTTTCCTTCCCTCAAAACGTGCAGATACATAAAACGAGGAGAATGAAGAGAGAGGAGAAAAAGAAGAAAAATTATAAGAAAGGTTAGCTGGTGATATAAAGCAGAGAGAACTAAGAACAGCAGGAACAGGGAAAAAGGGTAGACTGAATGTGGAATGGAGAAACAATGTGGTAAAAGTGGTAAAAGTTATTATTATAAACACATATTGTCAGTAGATACAGAACAAAGTTACTGTGAAAACAGGTAGATGGACCTAAGAGAAAACATTCCTTTTTCATTACAGATTTCAAACATTCAAACAGCTGCTTTTGTTCTGTAGTGATATGATTGTGCAAAAAAGATGCTATTTTTTTTCTGTCCTGTCCACCCTCTGCCAAAAACACAAGACCAGTCTAAGTGAGAAAAGAGCAACTCACTTGCACATTATTGCACTTGCCTGGCAGAAACATTTTGATGTTCAAGTCTTGCATCTATCCAGTTAGAATGGGACAATCTATGCAAATACTGCACTAGGTTATAAGACAAACCTCTTTGTAAACACTTTCCCTTTTCCATTTGGAGCAGTAGTTACATGAAGCTTAAACTCAGAAGATCTGGAATTTTAATAAAACTCTCCAGAACTCCTGTAAGAGCTTTAGGTTTCACTATGCTGTGCTAGTTTTCCTTACTGCCCACTTTCCATCCTTACTTCCTGCTTTTGTCTCTGAGAAACATTCCCAGGTCATACTTCAATAAAACTGGGAAGTTGCTAATAACAATGCTTTTTTTCATGAAACTACAAATTTTCAATGGAAAAAAAGAATTACTTGAAATGTTTTGACTAACCTCTTCTGAGGCTGTGGTTTCTCAAGACAGACTGAATCAAACTACCAGCCCAGTGCTGCTGAAAAAAGGAAGATCCAAGGCCACCAAGATAATTCTTTTATGCAAAGGCCCTACAAGGAGCCACCGGTCCTGGAATCCTGGCTGCTGCTTGGTGACACTAGTCTTCTTATGACATTCACAAATGCAATCAGCAGTGACCAGGAATGTCAGTTGTGGTTACCTGATTGCAAGGAGTAATTGGAATTCTCTGTTGCAGAAGCAATGCATTTTCAAAAGGGAATTTATTTGCCCATTGTCAGCTGGTATTGCTGGCTTGTCAAATCTGGAAGCTTTTGGTTGTGGTACTGATAGAATTCAAGCACTGGAAATAAGACTCAGCTTCCATGGACTGGAATGTATGCCTTTTTCTTCCAGCTCTACCATTATTTTCAGAGCCTGTAACAACTCTTATGCAGAAAACAATCCCCTGAGATTGACTGGATCCTGAAAATGAGCTCTGTTATGAAATGTGCATACTGTATAATCCTCTGTTTGCAAGAAATAAGGACAGAAGCTACTAACTATCCTTCTGTCTTTCAGAAGTGGTAGGATAAGAATATTTATAATCACATTCCGTCTCCGAAAAATTCACCTGAATGCAACTGAAATATTAAGCATAACCAATTTTCTACTTTCCTTATGTCTGGAACAAATTTGATTATTCCATGCATAATTCCAAACAGATCTTCACATCGTGATGCACTCTGCATATCATGTACCAACCTAATATTCTAGCCCCCTTCATGGTACTCCTTGAAGTACTGTGCCTAATGCTAGCAAATATTAGAAGTGTGCAAATGAATGCATAACTAATGTCGAACATGAAAAGTAGTACCTTTCTGAAAGCATAATTTAAATATGTTGCTATTTCACTATGTTCCATCTAGACTGAAAGCTGACTGGTTCTATTGAAAAGTGTCAGACATTAGTCAGACTGCTTCCAACCTGACATTTTCTTGACACCAAAAATTTGTAAAACTTGGACCAAGAAAGGAAAGGACTAGGAGAAGAGCTATCCATCAGAAGTTCAAATGCTTTCCCTGATGACACTTACTAAATGTTCCTTAAAAAAAACCCAAAAAAACCAAACCAAACCAAACAAACAAACAAAAAAAGCACAAAGAGAGAGTGGGACAGGAAAATTTTAGATTCACCAGAACAATTGTTCTCTTTCAGATGGTTATAATAGAATAATCTGAAAGCAGACATCCATGTAGAATCACTTGGCACTTTTTTTGCTGAGGATGGACTGAAGGAATCTTTCATCACTAAGTTATATGGTGCAGATTTGGGTTAATTCCAATGTAAGTATAAAAAAAGAAGCTTTCACTTTGATTGTACAACCTAGTTTTTACAATGCTGTGGAAGAATTTGTTCTCACAGAGACAATCAATGAAAAATACATTAATTTATATTATGCTTATAGATGTATTTTATTTTTATTATAAATATATGTGTGTATACATACACAGATTTATTAGAAAACCTAGAATACACAAGCAAATCTTTAAGGAAGGGAAGGGAGAGGAGAGTGGAGGGAGATCTATAACATGGATGATTTGTGAATATTTCTTTTTAATTAATTTTTTGCATAGAAGTCATGCCCTAGTTTGGACTGTTCTACACATAAACTCTTCAGAGAAAAAATGTCATACCTGAAGCTGAGTATTAATGCATGTTCTAATTTTATTTCCTATCCTAATTTCCCTTGGTTTTAAAACTGTACCAAATAAACCAAAATTCACAATTTCACAATAAACTGAATATAAAATAACATTATTAAGACTGTTTAGCATACTAATAAGACTATCAGTGTAATAAAATAAACATGAGACAGTTAAAGAGGATTATTTTCAGTTCACAACATTTCTAAATAGGCAAGGATTCATTCCTGGGCACTTAATGATTTTCTTTTCCTCTATGGTCTATTAGTATTGCAAAATTTCTGAGACAGATAAAAAATTATGCATGTTAGTTCCACCGCATGTCTCAGAGGAACAGGTCTCTCATTATTTTACTGAAATGATTTCTTGCCTATCAGCCAATTCTTTGCTTATGTATATAGTGTCCCACCATCTCACTTTACCTTTAATTGTACTCCTGGGAGAGCATTAGTGTCACTAAGTTTAATAAGGGACCTCTGATACCCTCTAGTTGCCTTTCCTTCTGCCAATGTTTCCTCTGTTTTTTTAGTCAGGCAGAATAAAATCTGTTTAATTTAGATTAGTATTTTAAACATATAGCAAAATCAAATTAGCCTACCATAGAGGTGCGAGCATGCAGCTAAGTTGTTGCAGTGCATGGCAAGTGATAATGTTGTTCTCTAAATTATCCCTTTGCTATACAGAATTTTATGGGCTCTTCCCTGCACGGCTATTCTCAGTTTGGAGAAGAAAAGAACCTGAAATGAGATATTATCTTACAGTAAACTATTTTTTCCAGTCCTGTTTATTCAAACAAATGAAGAGGAAATAGATGGATGAAAAACCATGAATCTTCCAACACTCAGAATGGCAGTAGCGAACTGTTACATACCTTGCCATTCTAATGGTAGCAGTAAACCTGAATTTAATACAATGACTTCCTTGACAGAACCAAACCCCCAACTTAGAACAGTTACTTATCAAGGAAGTAGAATATTTTTAGCTCACTGACGGCAGAAACTAGGATACAAAGAGGTGTGGTTTAAATCTTTTTTTTCTCCAGGAGCAGAAAGGAAACTTTTTTCTTAACTGCAAAAAGGTATTTCTCCTTCTGACCACATCTTCAATTCTCCTCCTGAAGTGAGTGTAATGATTGATGAAGTCTTTTTTCAAAACAACAATTCCAGTTTCAGACTCCTGGGAGACCTGGGGTCAAACTTTTTATTCTGGTTGAGGGGCAGAGACTGTCAGAGATCTGAACTCATCTTCCCTATTCTTGGGGATTTGTCCCCTGTGCTAGGGCAATTTAGAAAGAGCACAGGTAGTGACCATGAATAAAGCTGCTCTTAAATGATCTACAAGACTCACTGAGAGCCAACCTGTCTTCTCTTGGAAGCTGTTTTTTAAACTAAGGCTCTCACCCTCACCCCATGTCTGCACTACTTTTTCAGTTGCATCACAGCCAGTCTTGTCCCTGACTATTTACCATGTCGATCCAGACCCTGACCTGTAGACTGAGGATCTCATCACTATGGACTTGCCAGCTGATCAGTGGACTGTGCTTGGCCTAAGTTACTGTTCCAGACCTGATCCTGAGCTGCTGACAACTTTCTGGCTTGACCTTGGACCTACCTTATCACTGTGGACCTTTCTGATGATCAGGATTCTCCTGTGAGGCTAGCTACCATCACCACTCCTGGCCTGCTTGCTTCCCTCAGGTGCAGGACTGGTGAAGCCACTGGCGATGATGATGTTACCGTGCTTGGCTCCTGGAGGAACAACCTGTCCTTGTTGTTGCCAACAAAGATTATACTCTATTTAAGATTATACACATTATAAAAAAGGCCTCCCCTCATAATCTCTGAAAAACAATTTAAGCATTCAACTACAAAACTCCTTTGAAGCATGTTCATTTCAGTGTATTTTTCAAGAGGGTTTAAGTTGTGATACTCCTTTTTGTGGTGAAAAAACCCAAGCCACAGAGACGATAGACATTTCTTTTTGGTTTTGCTTTAGCCCAGTACTGTGTTCCTATTTTCTTTAAAATAGTTTCTCTTTGATCCAAAACCTGAGGCATTAGGTCTAATCTAACACACTGAGTTACTGCCCTTCTGGGTGAAAGATATGGAAAACTATGATAAGATGGGAGAAAGCTTGAAATCTTTAAAGGAAACAGCATCTTTCTTTCATATATATATATATGCTTTCATATATATATATATGTTTTCAGGGATGTGTGCCCATGCAATTCCCTAAATTTAAGACTGATGGAATGAACTATCTTTTGAAATTGCTCTTTTAGATGGAGAAGTGATTGAGAACACTTTTTGCATAATCTTCTATACAAAATTGTCATGGTTTGAGCTATTCTTCTGTAATGTATATTTAGAAAATGGAATTTTGAAAATTTCAAACTGGAAATTAAATTGAGAATAAAACTGGAATAAAATATTCTAGGTTTTGCTAATTTCTAGATGGACTGGTATGTCCCGTGGTTGGTATTAGCATTAGCTGTTTTAAGTATGGAACAACTATCTACATTTGAAACAGCAGTTTCACCGATGCCTTGAATATAGTCAGCAAACAATGTATTATTTCTCTTCCAGCTGTGTAATAATGAATCTCTCTCAGAAACATAGCAATTCTGTGTTTCAAGACATCACTGATCTTTGAGAGAAAAACTGGAAATTTCTACTAATTTTTAATTGCTTTCTCAACAAGAAATTCTTTACTAAATATTAAGACGTGGAGAGCTATGGCTTAACCTTTAAGAAAGAAAATACCTACAGCCTTTGCTGAGGCAATCAGATGATCCATTTGAATGATTACAAGTGATAGTATGACATCTGATAACTGCAGCAGCCATCTTACTGCTTTATATAATTCCATAGCCTTTACTAACAAAAAAACATCAAAACTTTCAGCCTATAAATTACGATAGAATTGTTTTCTGATAACTTCCATACTTACTTACTTCAGACAGACATGAAAAGCTGAAAACCTTTAAAAGCTACAGTAAATTTCAGTGCTTACTGTTATCCTTACTAAGCCATAAAAATATTTTTCTACTCAAATCAAAAGCCTTTTTAGGGTGTGTACTCTGGCCTCATGACTAAATGTTGCTATCACAGAAACTGTCACAGTTATGACCCACCTTGAAGGTATAACTTGACAAAACTAAAAATTGCACAGGAAACACTTAGGTTCAATATTAGACCATGAAAGGCTGTGAACTGTGAAGTTTTGGCAGTTCCCAGACACTGGGTTATATTTAGCCATAAATCTGTCTCTTGTAAAATCTATTGATTAGAGTGAATTCAAAGAGTGAATTCAGAATTCAAAGATATTTTTTACATATATATTATATATATTAATATTTATATATTAATATTACATATACTATATATTAACTCTAGCATGAGGCCCTTCAAGCAAGTGGAATAGGAGAGGTATTTAGCATGTATATATTAAAATAATTTTATAGTAGTTAAACAACAATTGAAATAATTTTAATATAAAGTCTAGAAGGAAATTTAGGGATTCTTTTAAAAGAATAAATGTAAACTGTATTTGTCTGGGCTGAAGTCTGCAGGGCTTGGTTTGAAAAAACCCTGTGTCTGAGCTCTTTCCCCAAGGCAATTAACTTTACCCATATAGTTCGGTTTTGCTACCTAGGAGTCCTCTGGGGGAGTAGAGAACTAAACATCCAACTCCTTGTATTCCAAGAAAATTCATAAGTCAGAAGTACCAGTCGAGGAAGTGAGCAGTCATGACTCCTGACTTTTTAAAAAAGCTTTTCGTTTGAGTCCTCTGTTGACAGTCTCACCTTATTTTTTTGTCCCTGAGCTACAAAGAAACCCTTTTATCTTTCCAAAGCTATACCATGGGTTGTGGAACTCTTTCTATAATTTCTTCAACAAGTTGTGACATATATCAGCAGTACAAAAAGGCCTTATCAGAGCCTGGACTTAAAACTTCAAAATCTGAAATCTGTCTGGTAAGTATATCCACAGAACATCACACAATGAATTCTTCCAATAAACTTTACTAGTGTTCATGCATGACAAATATATGTGATTTGTACAATCATTATTAGGTACTTCAAAATATTTAATCCCCTCACAAGACCTTTCCTTAGCAGAATAACAAGTGCAAAAACAGAGGACTGAGATAATGTCACGTTTAGCAGGCAAAATTACAAGCAGTTACATGCCTGTTTTCAGTTCAGTTGTGCAATTCAGTATTTTCTCTCAGCATTGCAGAAGATATTTTTCCTTCCTTGTGTTTCATTTTTTTATTAAAGAACAAAGTTTCTTTGCATAAACTCTACACTCAAAGATTAATCAAATTTTACATTAGTAAGTACTGATCTGAAAAGTCTTGACCCATTCAATGTCTTTATTTCCGAAACATGAATTAAATAAGAAAAACTGCCTTGCACAGTCAGGAAATTGCCCAAATGCTGAGCAATTTGAAGTATTACCAATTGTCTCTTAACTCAGTAAAAATTGAAGATCCTTGGATTTTTTAAAAGGGAGCAGTATTTTAAGAATGGTCTCTGTACAGGTGTTAGTTTAACAGAATGACACCTACCACAATTTTTAGGATTTTAAAGGTAAAAGAGAAGCCAGACAGGAAAAATCCAGAAGTAGGATTGTATTTGTTCAGATTTTTTTTCTTCCGTGAAGAATAAATATTTGTTAGTTAACCAAAATATGTTGTTTACCGTGAAATGGAATATTTTGTTTACTAATCTGAATAAGACTTTTTTAATTTTACGTAAGTTTTCAAAGTACTTTGCTTGAAGGATAATGACTCTAAATACATGCATACTACTGAATTCTAAAGTAAAACGTGAAAAATCAAGAAGAAAAGAATTTTTTTTTTTCTGAGACTGCTGACTTTAAATGAGTATGTGCATTTTTGTAGTCCCCCATAACTTTTTCAGTTAACTTATTACTTATTGTTTACTTGGAAAAAATGTAACCCTGCTTGTCATCAGGAAAAAAAAAAATAAAAAGAAGAAGAAAAATGTTTTCTCAATTGGATCAGCTTCTTTCTTCTTTTCCTACAGGTATGCAAATATGTTTTGTCAACACAGAGGACAGAACGGGGACAAGAACTTGTGGTTGAGGATCTGGGGGCTTGCATTAGGAAGAAGTTCTGTCTGATTCAGTCAATGATGATGATCTCTCCCTCCCCCAGCTAAGAAAAAGAGAGGAGGTGAAGGGATTAAAGAGATTTAGGAGTTTAGGAAAAAAAAAATACTTTAACAAAAATNGCAGTTTTCTACTTCTGACCCTTCAATGGGGCAAATAACAAAATTAGCTGACCTTGGTTGTTATCGCAATAAGTATAAGCAAGGGCCTCTCTGCACACCATCCTTGGCATAATCAGGTCTTATCACTGCGAGAGTGAACAGTTTTCTGAACAATACGCTGTTAATTTCAGAGTTTAGTTAGTTATAAGAGGCTCAGCTAAAAAAGTAAAATTACTGAACAGTAGATTGGTTTGTTTTACCTGAAACCAGGACAGCCATCTACCTGTACAAACATTTTCTCATTCGTGGTACATTCAGGCACATACCTCTTTTCTGAGCACACACACAGTGAAGTAGTCAGTCATTCTGTCCATGTTTATTCTCATTCTCCATGTTCTTGGAGGAAATACAGTGGACCCGATGGCTTGGGTTTATCCTGCAACACACATAATGGCTTACTGATTAAGAACCTATTTCAACTCCATCAATTACATTTAAAATTTTTCTGGTGATATAATCCTTTTCCACAGGAAAATAATGACTACTCCCCAAAAAACTGTGAACCAATAAAATGATCTCCATTTTAGAACTTGTTGTATCACTTTAGTTGTATTAATAGTATTTAAAAAAAGCAATATGTACAATTCTAGTGTAGAAATATAGGCCTAAAGGTCAGACTCAGCATGCTTTATGGTTACTTTTTACAGTTTTACTTACACGATACTATTTTCTTCCCCAGTAACTTCAACATGAATAGTATTAAAATGCTTTATACAAATATCCCAAACAACAGAGTAAAGGCTTTGCCACTTTAATACTAAAGAAATGCATGCTCATTGACTTAAAGAGATTCTGAAAATGACCGAAGCATTTTAAAAGACTACAATGACAGCAATTAGAACAAATCTCATCACTGAATTATGGTGATCTGGATCTGACTGGCAGTATCATGTGTTTTAAAACAAATTTTGATGTTTTTTCCCCTCAAGTTGTTCTGTTCTTTTGATTTAACAGCACTATTTCACGTGTCACACTAATTCAAATTATAAGTAAAAAAAAAACCCCAGTACAGTCACTTTTGGCAACAGATGTAAGTTATAAAAAGTTAGGAATTCAAGGGGAAATATTATGTTCTGAAATTCTAGTACAGATTATTATTTTTTCCATGTTTTGGGGCATAGGAAGGCCACCATTTCTTGTAAGAAATTATTTTGCTGTCTGACTGCTTTCAGTCTCAGAAAAATGTGTTTATCATACAGCCAGTGCTTTACTTTTTCTAGCCATTTCTCTTAGTTATCACATTTTAGATAATGCTGTTACATTCTTTTCCCTCCCCCCATCTCTTCTTATGCCCTTTCCTGCCTTCAGGCACTGCTTAGCCAAGCAACACATTATAAGATTATGCCTCCAGGTCCCTTACTAAATAATCTGTTGCTATTCCATTTGGATTTTTATCTGTCAATACAGACATATCTTGCAAAGAAAAACAAACAATCTGTATATTCTAGGTATGTTCATATCAAAGTCACATAAACAGAATTATTACCGTGTTTTCATTCATATGAAGGTGAAATAAAATGTTGAGATTTCATTTCACATATGTGAAACTTCCCTTAACAAAGTGAATACTACTACCTTGGACTTTGTTATCATTCTAGAGTCATCCTCCTGACCCACACTTGAGTGGTCAATGTTTCATATTTAGCATGAAACTACCAATATTCATTTAATTCCAAGCTGTATTTCATTGTTATTTTTTTGCTTATTCTTAATTTACCCTCAGGATATTCCTCTACTCTTATCAGCACTTAGATCTGTTAACAAAGCAGTAGCTAAAAATGTTATTACTTCTTCCAGATCATTAATGAAGATATCAAATAAGAAAAGATTCAACAGGTGTCACTGTAGTGTCCTCAGGAAGTCTGCATTTTGCTTGTTATGCTATGTTTTATAACCATTGTCACATTTCACACATATTTCACTTCAATTTTCCTTCTATAATGTAGGTCAGTACCTGTTCCGTTCAATACCTTGATTTAAATCTGGGGCTTATGGGTTCAATGCACTAAACACTGCCCATCATCCTAATTTCAAAAGTTAGCATTTCTCATGTTGGTATCTGAATGCCCAGTTTCAAGCTGGAGATCAAAATGTAAGTCAGCAGACAGCATTCATTGTTTTTCAACGTGCTATGTAGGTATTTACGTACCCATTTGAAATTAAATTACTTTCAAGATGGCTACTTCAATGAAAACTGAACAGTTGAAGATGGACTTCCTACTTACAAAGCAACTTTAGAGTAATAAGCAAGATGACAAAACACAAATCTAAACTAAATTGTATTGCTTGACCGATATGGAAATGAAAAGTTAACTATCTCCTGCTATCTTGAAAACAATTATAACTGGATATTTCAAGTGCATTTTTGCTTCAGCTGCCACATGATGATCATCAATGATTGCTGTAGGGTAAAGAATGATATTCAGAATGAGGTGTACAAAAAATACTCATTAGTTATAAGCATACTGTTTCAACTAGAGATGTTGACAATCACAAAAAAATCCATTGTGTGTAAATAGGATAGAGTGGCTATGGGCTGGTTTAATAGACTTTACAATAGGCTGCCATAGCATAGATGCTTACTACGTGTAACCTCTAAGGTACTCACAGTAGGAATAGTGGCCAATTTTTGCTTCCCAGTCATGGCATTCATTACTCAGAAATACTGTCAGGGAGTTATAGAAATAAAACCATTTAAAATTGCCTCTAGCATTATAAAGATGAGTTTTGTAACAAAACACTTTCAAAATTTATAAAGAATTCATTTTTTTGAAAAATTTGCACGTGTTTTATTTTTATTTCCTTGACGATATTTAGAACTAAAAGGTATGGTTTGAAAGTGACTGTCCCATAAGATTCACGTGTTCATTGTGCATGGATTGCAGCATGCCAGAGAATGTTATTAGAGGAATTTTTTTCAATGATCTTTGTCAGCCCTGAGATAATCAAAACTGCTTGAAGACACTCCCACAAAACAAAATAAATCTGAAGTGTCTTTCATGAGCAAATAACAGACAAAACTGCAGGTATCTGTGGGGAAGCCACAGATATTTATTTTTTTTTAATAGAAAAGCAATGAGATAAAAGTAGCTCTGTATTGTTACTTAGGTTTCCTTTTGTCATTGTGCAAGAGAAAACAGTATGTACTGTGGTTCTCCAATTACAGAGAAAAAGATTATAAAAAGCTGGGGAAGAGCAAGGATCTAGGTCACAGCAAAATTTGAGCATTAATCTATTTTCATAGAACAGCGTCATCCTGAGATTTAAATGCCATCTCACTTGGGAGGAGTAGGTGTGAATACCTCCCAATGCTTAGTTTTGTCAAAAACAGAAGAGCAGGAGAGAGCACCTGGCCTGCCAAATACATTTAAAGAGGAGAGGGTGCATCGTAATGGGAGAGAGCACACTGTTACCACCTCAAGAATCAATAATTTAAGTAGAAAGCTATAATTGAACTGCATATAATCTAAGAAAAAACTAGATATAAAAGCTGACAACCCCCTCTACTCCGAGATTCTCTCTCACAGAGGACTCTGCAGATGAGAGAGGATTCAATCCTACTGAGTCTCTGACCATGTTGCAGAACAAACCTGTTATCTGGATAGGAAAGGAAAGAGATGATTTGGATTTGGTTTTAATATAAGTAGATTAAGCATGCCTTTCAGTTCCACTACTTTCATCTTTTTAAACCATTTCTTACTTTGTACTGCTTTGGAATGGGTCATTTTCTCCAGAACATCATAATGGCCAGCCATCTTTACCTATGAAAGCTCTGTGCTTTGTTGGAATATACTTGGGAGCACACATGAGAGGAGAATTTAGAAAAGCAGAGATTAAATAGTTTGTTAAAAGGTAGGAAAAATGTCAGCGTATATCTTCTTGTATAGAATGAAGTTCCATCACCAGCTCTGAGTTCTATCACATCTTGAGCAGTATGTAATTTCTGATTGTATATAACATGATTACTTCACACAATAGAAGGCTGCCTGTGAGTCTTTCCTCACATTCATCCCACAGATTCATTTTGCATGCTCAACCCAGTGCTCCAGAGCATTGTGAACATTTTCCTCGCTCTCTGGCCTAATTAATTTTTCATTCTCTTCTGCCTAGTTACACAGCCTCAGCAGGGCTGAACAGTTTGTAAGGTAAGTTTCTTTCCTGGGAAATAACAGAATGTGTTTGAAGTTCCTGAGGCAGGCAGGAAATTAAATTTGGATCTCCTACTGTCTGACCAAGTCTCTGACCAATACAGTGTTAAAAAAAAGGAGGGAAAACTTCCCTTGTCATATTTGAAGAAGTATTTGACCAGGTGGGTTCTTTAGAAGAAATTAACAAACCAAACAACTCCTAGGGTATGTGTCTCACGCAGCAGATAGATCACCATGGTATCTAGTGAGGCATGAAAGATGAAAAATTTAAGATGAATCCCGAAAAATCTTCAGAATTTCTGTATTAACTAACTACAGACAGCTGTACTTAGGGAACATTCAGAATGATTACTATGGAGATGTTCAGATACCAGGCGGCTCTTGCTACTTGTGAAACCCATGCTGAGACATCTTTCTGTATGTTGACACATGCTTCTGGTTTCCAGGTTTCCATCCTGCTTCTGGTTTCCAGGTTTCCATCCTGGATGATGGTACCTCAGACATTGTTGTAGTCCAGGGATCCTTCTCTTTTACAAGTTTTCTTTCCTAACTGTAAAAAAAAAACAAACAAAAAACCAACGAACAGTACTTCTGCACTACACTGATGTGCTGTCATTTTAAATGCATCAAAAATTTTAGAAATGCTTGAACATATAGGGAAAAGAAATATATAGCTGCATATGAGAAGTAGGTATTATTTATTTAATGAAAGAAAGCACTTATTTATGTTGTACATGAAGAAATCTGCAGGTGAACTACCACAAAACCATTTGTGTTTTCTTACTGCTTCTTTCAAAGGAATTTTTGTGCATGAACTTTGTAAGTGCTAAGCACATCATGCTAGAATATAAAATCGATTTCATGCTATAGTTGAACTCAGATACACCCTGAATATGGAATTTACCCATGGTTAATTTAATGAAACTGAATATAATTAGGATGCTTCTGTAACTAAGAGTTTACTATTATGAACACTAGCATTTTTCTATGTTCTGTGTACAGCTTTCTGTGAGAATTATTAATCTTCGTAGTAGAGATACATTATGAGTAAGATACTGAGTTATTGCACAATAAATCTGACAAAATGAGCTGTCAACACATAAGAAAAAGATACCATTAGCCACAAACATAATATTTAATGGAAGACAGTGTAACGATAAAAATGTATTCAAATTTTGCATAATTAAGTAATATAATCACAAGTTTTAGCA
Organism: Nycticryphes semicollaris; assembly: GCA_013400055.1. Lineage (NCBI taxonomy): Eukaryota > Metazoa > Chordata > Aves > Charadriiformes > Rostratulidae > Nycticryphes > Nycticryphes semicollaris. Next base: position 252,605 of record VXBJ01001916.1, read on the forward strand.
GATGGTTGCTTTAAATGGGAGACAAAGTATACTGTAGAGAGGAAGGGAAACAGAGGAGAGAGAGAAGATCATTAGGTACAGAAATTATGACAAGTTAGCTTTGAAATGTTTCCCATTACCATAGTACTGAAATTTTAGCCAAATGGTGTTCTATAACTGAATAAAATCCCTAAATTAAACGCTTGCTCTTGTTTCTATATTAGCACTTTCTATCATTTCTATATTAGCACTTTCCATTAATAGCTCATTTAATTTTGCCACAGGAGGTGCTGGCTCCGCCCAAGCTTGCTCAGCAGCCGACACACCAGTTGACATACCATTGGAAAATACCTTTTTAATTGTAAAATTGCATCTTAGCCTCTGGCCTTTCCATCTTCACTTATATTTACATATGTCTTTAAATAATTCACATTCATTACCCATATCTGATATATAAGAACACTATTTCCATTTGAACACTGAGAAGTGCATTTATTTTGTCAGTGTCTGGTGAGTGTAAACCACAACTGCCAGATATATAGTAATTTTTAAAGCTCTTTCATGAGCTCTTTTCATGAGTATGTCCATTCCATGGACATTATGGAATACTAATGTATAGTAATAGTTTACTTGAGTATAATGTCTTTTTATCAATAATTCCCTCCTTTTGTCTGATTATCAATTACTAATGCAGCATGTAAAATTGCTGCCATTGTAAGTCACGGTATAAGGTAAAGTTTGTAGAATTTGGACAGCTTCCTTATGAAATACACAGAACTGCTCTTAACATTTCTCAGGAGAATCTTATAGGATGCTGAAAACAGGGCTGGGGGAGGAGAAGGATGACCCAACACAAAGGTAAGCATTCAAACTGTGAGGAGTCTTAATAGCAGAACGTATGCTCCCAACTTCAGGTTTTGGTGTGAAAGTTTAACAAAGCTGACAGTTCTGAAATTCCTTTCCAGTTCTCTAGTTAGTCTCACAGTTGACATCTCCATGCCTCAGGAATAATGTCTTTCCAGAAAATTACTCATGCTAATTTAAATGTGCTTCCAGCTCTCCAGCCACCCTTTCTTGACAAGTTCAAGTTTTTCATAGCACCTTCCTTAAGAGTCTGACATACAACAATATCCTCACATTCAAAGTCTGCTGTAATGTACAATAATCAGGATGAACTGTAATCAGGATCTATAATCCCTAACAGAAATGCAATAGCATCTAAAGCATGCAGAACAGTTTGGAGTGATTTTAGAAGCATTTTATGGATGGAACAATGTAATGTGCTGAGCTATTACCACTGAGCACCAGACTTTTACACAGACACACTTTTTTCCTTAAGAAAGGCACTCCTTAAGCACCTGCCATGGGCAAAACAGCCTAATGTCAGGGAATTTTACTTCAGTGCTGACAGCCAACACAAACTTCCCAGCACTGGTTACAGTGTGAAAGAAAAAAAGAACACATCCAATTAGAGAAAAAACCTACCCTTTCCTATCCCTAGTCTGCCCTTATTTTCACAGCAGGGAATACTGTTAAAATCGCTCCTAAGAGGTGGCAGGCGGTGTGGGAGGGCAGGGTGGCCCATATAGCTACTACTACTCTCCCCAGCACTTTAGGTTTCACCGTTCCACGTCTGCACTGGACTCTGCGCTGGCTCAGTGTTAATTCCTGGCAGCTGCTCCCTAAGGAGCTCGGGTTCCTCCCTAGAAATATGTGCCCTGTTCTCTGACCAGACAGAGCCTGTGACAACTGGCAGGCTATCTCTGGCAGTGGTGCCATCAACTCAGGGCTGGCTGGGAAAGGTTCCCACAGGCACACTTTTATTTCCTGCCTGTGACATCCATCCCTTACAAATTCAACCCTTCACTGCTGAAATATACATTTTTAAGCATTGCAGTGCTTATAAGTCTGAATATACGCTGATTACAGGGCCCTCCTTTTATCTCCTTTTAGTGACATATAACAAATATAAAGAGGATTTTCTTTCCATGGGGAATATATAGTTTAACTGTATTTTAAGTAGGCTTTCACAACCCTCACACCAATATTTTAAGCTAATAACTATGGTGAAATTTTATATTTCTCAGTATGCACTAGCACAACCAGAAGCAGGCTTTGTCATAGAGGTTACACTTCGGGATTATTTTCAAATTCCACACTGGAATTAAGCAATTGTAAATGAGCTTATTTCTTGGAAAACAGGCAACCAAAAGAGTGCAGAGCTCTACCTCAGGATTGCAGGGTGGCTGTGTGGGATGTAGGAGGGTGGGAGGAGCTGAATGCAAAGAAGGCTAACACAAGACATCAGCTTCCTTCAGGTAGGCTGGAAGGACAGAAATATAAATACGTATTCCAGATTGGACATAACAGATAAATATAATAAATCTGCTAAAGACAAGAAAATGCAACTTCAATGAGGGGGGGGGGGGGGGTGGTAAAAATAAGATAAAGAGATCTTGTGTTTTCCATCTACATGTGGCTGAAAGCAAAATGCTATTAGACCTCTAACTAAGATGCATGGCAAGTTTTACAAGGTGAAGGTAAAATATCTCTATGTATTTTGAAAATGAATTTAAGAATTTCTGGCATGGGCATTAAAATAAATATAGGGTAATGAGAAAGCTATTCTGATGACAGAAGATGAACTGGCTGTCCATGAAGTAAAAATTAGAGATGGCTAAGAAAAAAGCAATAATGGCTTGTTACGTTCACATAAATCTACCTTTGGCTCTCATTTGGTGGTGGAAGCAGCTAAGTAAAACTGGAGATTAAAGTTATCTCAGACAGCTGAGGACAATCTATGTGAGTTACTCAAGAGCAATTTACTATAAGCTTACAAAAATTACATTGAAACTAATTTTGGTTTGTAAAAGAAACAATATGGGGGGAAAACCACATTTTCTTACTGCCCTTCTGACCCCTTGGGATAAGAAATATTTCCTACCTCTTGTAAGTGAAGAAGTTCTTCAATGTTCCCTGCAGAGGACAAGAATAACCAATACATACCAAATTTTGCCAGTAAGGTGTTTCTGGCAATAGTTGCATTACAAGGTTTCTACTCTGAGACCTATAGCTTCACTGTCAGTAGGAAGTTCACACCTCTTGTGGCAGCTGCTTGCCAATAAACATATTTATAACTTACTTCTCCTGATCATACTGTAGCAATATTGCAGGAAAGTAAGGGAACGAAGCGAAGACAAATAGTAAAACTCTTCTCTGATTAGGTAAACCCAAGTTCTACCAAAACATCCCACAGCTAACATATCAATATCAATTCCCAAACCTTACAGGCATACCATAATTTTTACAGGCACACCCTGCCCCTCCATCTTTTTCAGATTTAAAAGAAATAGTAGTTCAGACTGAGAACTGGACAGAAAACATTTTGAAGCATCCAGCCAAATTAAGTTCAAGGAAAAATTAAACTAGCAAAGGCATGCATCAGAGATGAAAGCTGCACTGCATTGCTGTATTCTAGGCAATGAGTTCGCATTGACTGAGTTCAAGATGAGGACATTCTGACCTCTTTGCTTATAAAATAAAATGCTCATGAAACTAAGTGTCTGTCTTCCCTGCCAAGGCCTGTAACTATAATCAAGGTGAATTTACCAAGGGAGGAAAAGAAGGTAATTCATATTAGACTGACACTAATTTCTCCAGGCTAAAAAGAAGTGGATTATTTAAAAAAAACATTGAAAGCCAGTTGGCCGCATTGCTTCCTTTTGACTTCCAGAATGCACTGAACATTTTCCCAATGGTGGGCTTTTAATAAGGTATAAGCATACTGAGTGGATTTTAATAACAGGTAAATGAAGCAAATTAAATGAAATTTTTAAAGATCAAGCTAATGAAACATTAAAAAGAGTAAATTTTTAGATGCCTTGGCTTTCTGAAATTGCATGTTTTGATCTGCAGCAGGCATCTTGTTTCTCAAATAGATTTTGTACCAGAAACAGTGTCCAGGCATTGGTCATGGGGTGCTGCAGGATGGGCCCCTGTGGTGAGGGGCTGGGGCTGCCCCGTGCCGGATGCAGCCGGTTCCAGCTGGCTCCAAGGGCCCCAGCGCAGGCACAGCTGAGCCCCTCAGCCACGGGTGGGCACCGTGGGGAAAGCTTGGGTCAGAAAGGGCAAAAGGTGAAGTCGAATGCCATGTAATTTGTCATGGTCATTAATTCCTTAAATATGCTGAGAAATGCATTTATTTCTTGAACTCTGATTTCTAAACTCAGTTTTCTTTAAAAGGGTCTGCTTAATAAACAGATATACCTAGCAAGAAAAAGAAGCGCTGGATCTCCTTCACGTTCCATCATGATTTCTTCCTGGAAATTATGCATAATTGAAAATTTTAAGAGTGAGACTGCTCTGTCCAGATTAATCAGAAATGTATAGTATCCCTAAATATACTTCTCTCCATAAACAGAGCCCTAAACAATATGCTAACCTGTATTACCCTATGCTGTTTCCATACTTTTTTTTTTCTTCTGTTCTTGTTTACATTGTTTGCTTGGAATCTTTTTTTCTTTTTGTTTTCTTCTAAACCTGTTCTCTTCTTGAATACCTTCCTCTAAGCCTTTTCTTTGCTGTTCCTGTCTGACATAAGCAAGTTTATCCTACAGCTAACTCCTCTATTTTTTGGCCTATAAGAACTAAATTAATTCTAAAATGCTTGGCAGTGGACACAGGCATTTTTCTCACAAAAGATTTGATTTTTTTTTTTATACCATATTGCTTCACAGTACTACCATAGGAAAGAGGAAGAAGACAATTTTAATTAGTGGATTAAACGTATCAGACCTAATCCATTTAATTTGCTGTCTGTTTTGTTTCCATCGTTGCAATATAAACATTGTACACATGGAAATCTTTCTTTATACAAAAATGAATTCCAGGCTCCATGCCACACTAAGAATAATAAATGAAATTACGCAATGCACAACAAAGCTAGTATAACATCCTTGCTAATCTCTCAGGTTAAGAGGAATTATTTTCTGCCATGCACATTAAATCATGAAATAGGTGACCTTTCAGAGCAGTGACAGATGCTTTAGAAGGGTGAAAATAGTGGACGTAGTGTGTAAAGTGTTTTGCTGATCGAATTGCTTTTTATATGGTGCAATCTGTCACAATCATGTTAAGATGGCTGAAAGAAATCAGTGCAAAGGTTTTGCTGGAAAATGCTGTTTTGTCAGTATTTGTCAGCATGTAAAACAAAGGGAAAAAACTGCAAAATATTTTAAATGGTATGGGTATTTTTTTTAATTCTTGTGTCGTTTTATTAAAACTGTTACTTAGTTTCAGTATTAAATACATCTTCTAAACAATATTTTGACGTTGGTGAAATTAAGCACTTACTGTTATTTCCCTGACAAATGACTTTTGAGTTTTACATCTGTGTTAAATTTAAACATGTTTGAGATTAGATTTTTTTTTCACCAGTTAAACATAGGAAAAATCTACCAAGGTGACTGATGTTCTTGCTTTCCATTGGTCTATTTAAAGCAACTTTCAAGAGTGCTAAATTCATATCCTGGGCCCACAAGTTCACAACTTGAACAATGTCTTGCAGAAGCCAGCTAACTGAAGAGGGGACAGAAGTGTTTTAAAGTTCCCCACCAAGATTAAATAAGTGGTTCTGTTTAAAACAGAGACAACCAAAATGTAATGCGAGCCTCTCCATTGTGGAAAATTATTACAATTGACAATAATGACTTTCTCTTGTTTGCCAGATAAATCATAATTGGCTTAATTTGCAATAAAGGAGATGAAGTTTTCTAAGAAAACAGCATGACTAGCAATCATAAGGAGGTGTCGCCTACAAGAAGACACCAGAGATTTACAACCCAGCAAATCCAAAATCTGGTTAAATATGCCTGACACTGCTTCAGCAAAGGATGATGAAATAGATCTTAAAAACTTCTCAAAATACTGTGTATGTTACATGTAGCAAAAGTATTTTGGAAAGTAGGAAACTCTTCAATTTTCATCTTTCCACTCTCGGCTACTTCTAGTCTGACCCTAGTACCACCATTCCTACTGTTTGGTGCTGGTAGCAAGACCAACATATTTGCCTATTAAAGTTAATATCTGAAGGTAACTCTGGGCATCATCTTGATGAATTCTTTCGTTACTTTCGTTATTTATTTTATAGGGTGAGATTTTTCATTTAGTTCCTAGGCTGTACTTTTACTGTGTGTCTTCCTGAGATGTTGAGTTCTTATAATCTGAACTAGAAGTTCTGCTCTGACATTTCTCTATCAATTCTTCACTGTTTCAAGAAACAAGTTGAAAAGAGCTGCCAGCCTGTGTAAGCACTTCTGAAGTTCAGTTGTGAGTAGAGTGTGCTGCTAGCTCAATTCACCAAACTTTTATGATCTCACTTGCACCTAATCTTATGAAAGGAGGGAAATGTAGTTTTCTGTCTTAGCTTGATACGAAACCAGCTGTTATTCTTTCACTTGTCATCTCTGTAGGCAGTTTACAAATGTGTAATCTACTCATAGATGGGCATGCACTAGTACATATGCATTTTTCATCTACTTATAAGTTTCACTGACTTTTACTGTAGCAGGAAGTTTTAATTCTTCTTTCTTATCAGTTTGTCTTTAGGTTCACTGCAGATTTACCTAGAGTTAAAAAGTCCATTTCAACCAATATGAACTACTATATTACTTTTCAAAAAAGTAGTCAATTATCACTTACAATATGACCTTAAAATATTCTTAGAATCTTTCATGTCTATTTGAGAAAGCCTTGTCTCTTTCTTAATGGTTTCTGAGGAAGTAGAGCCTCTTTTACTGAAATTGTTTAATTGATTCAATAAATATTCATTTGATTCCAATAAAAGCCAGAGGTATGAATCTGAAGAGACAAGTGACTTGCAAGTTTAACATCTACAGTTACCTTTCATATAATAAGAACTTTTAAAATAATTTTTAATGGACATCTAGAATGTTGTGTTAAAACACTCTTAAAAAAATAAAAATTACCTTAAAATCACTTAATTTAATAAGAGGTTTTGCAGTGGTTGAAGGCGATTGCATCAGCACATCACATCTCCATGACATGAAAACTGCATTTATTCAAGGTTTTTATGTATGTGTGGTGGGTTGATCCCATCTGGCAGGTAAGACCCTACAGAAAAGTTTGCTCACATTGCCTCCCCCTAAGCAGGAGCGGGGAGAGAATGGGAAGGACAAAGCAAGGAAAAAATAATGAGTCACAATTAAAACAATTCAATAATTGAAGGAAAAGGAGAAATAAAAAAGTGGTACTACGGCAGTCACTCACCACCAGCAGACCAATGCCCACCCTATCTCCAAGTAGTGTCACCTTTAGAAAAAAATCCTGCCTCAGTTTCATTACTGAGCTTGATTTTGTGTGGTATGGAATATCTCTTTGGTTAGTTTGGGTCAACCATCCTGTCTATATTCAGTCTCAAATCTTCCCCCACACCATCCTACTAGAGTGCGAAATGAAGGCCATCTTGATGCCATACAAGCACTGCTCAATAGCTAAAACATCAACGTGTTACCATTGGTCAAAAACCCAGCGTCATGTGGACTGCCATGAAGAAAATCCATCCCAGCCAGACCCAGTAGAGTATGACCAGTATTAATGTAGTACTGGCACTGAAAACTTATGGTGACAAATCTGCCTCCTTGCCCCGTTAAATACTGTACAAGATTTTTAAAGTAACCATTTAAGGAGATAACACAGTTAAATTGTGCGCTGTCCAAACAGTCTACTTGCTTACATTGGTCTTAGTTTTCTTTGTTGTTCTATGGACACTACCTTTATACAAATGAATCTGTTCCATCCAGGTTGACATAAAGTGATTGAAAGTAATATTTGAATAAAATCTCAATTAAAAAAAAAAAAAAAAAGTAAGCAAGTGTCCTGCTTGAAATAAAGCAGAAAGATGTACCAAGCAAGGGATAAACTTATACATTTTGTACACAACTACAATAGAGGGGAAAAGTAAGAGCAGTAAGGGCTGTCTCTTTTCCACTCTATGGAAAAGATGACCAGGTCATTTTCCTATGCCTTCCTTTCCATTAACAATATATCCTTCTTTTTAATAATAGTAAAAAGAATGCTCCAAAACATGAATTTTAGGAAAAAAAGAATACAAAAGTTTTTATGTCACTAGAATGCAAGTGCTTGTCAATCACCTACCAATTTTTAGTTCATGATTATAAAAGTACTTGCTACAACGATGTGTTATTATTTTAGCACATTATGCATCCCTCAGTCTCTTTTCTCTACCCTGCTGCTGCTGCTCCTTACAGTGAACTCTGGAGATTAGGCCTGAGCTGAAACAAAGATTCTGAAGAAATTGTCAGTTGCAACCAGCTCTCTTTCTTCTAGCCAGTGGTGCACCATTATGTGGGGTGGACAGCCATTGGCCACAGACACACTTATCCAGGAGCCCGGGCACCTTGGCAATCAGTGACACACATTGCAGAACAGGGAAGTGTAAGACCACATGGTGCCCTGACTCTAAAACATGGAGCAGCAAGGTCCCAGTCAGCTGTGGGTGGAGCTGTGGAATGGCAGGAACATGACCTTCTGGTGGTCAAGGATGCCCTTGTTGGCTGCTTCTTCTGAGGGCTGAGTTTTGTATGTGTACTTTGAGCTCAAGTTATAGTGTCTGTGTAAATATGACCTGATCTGAAGGGGGAGTGGTGGATGTTAATTAAAAATATATGTGAAGGTCTCTGGTACTAGTTTTGTACAAAATCTTATCTGCAAAGTGCCTCGGATAAAAGAAAGTTTTGATTATAATAACTGCTTTGTTGTGTTATTGTTCCGCGGAGGATCCCTAAGCAATATGCCTGTCTCCATAGCGTTGGGAGACAGCAGTGTGTAGGTGAAGGTTCGGAAAGACGCTGGTTATAGCAAATAAGGCCCAGTGGGGCATTCAGTGCCCTGACAAGGAATCTGAAATCTTATTGTAGTATTGTAGCATTACAGTGCCCGTGAATGTGAAATGGGTATGGATGAATGAGCTATTTTATTCTCTGAAGGAATACATTTGCTGATTTAGACATGTATCTGAACATAAATGTTGGAACCAATAACGCATAGTAAAGGATGAATTTGAGTCCTCTACTCTTTCAGGTAGTTAAACTAAACTTCAGAGCACAACTTCTTGTTTTCAGTGTGGCAGCATTGTAAAAACTACTGCTATTACTAGACAAAACAGTAAAACATGATGATATACACTATTCTTCAGCCCCTATCAAGGCATCATTTGAAGAGTTTGATTTAAAATGTCCTTCTACATCTCTTAGACGCTAAAAAAAGCAAGAATATTATTTTTGTTATGAAGATTTCTCAAGAATCCTGGGCAGTTGTTTCCCCATAGAATCACAGTTCTGCCAATCAAGTGGTAAGCTAAGTACTCTATAAATCACTGAGCTGTCATTCTGTCTCATTTTCAGTGGAACACTTTGTTTTTATCAGGAAGAACTTTCCTTTTGAATTTAGAATAAGACAAAATGCTTTTCAGTATAGGTTAATTGCCAAACTTCAAGTTAAAAGCTAGGGCAATTTGGTATTTTTCTGTTAAATCATTGTTGTTTATTATTCTTATGATATCTGTTTTGCGGAATAAGGAACTTATGCTGCTCAGAAGACGATTGCTGTATTATGCTTGGTAACAGTGAACACTCTTGCAAAGATGAAGGTATCTCACTATTGGCATGCTACTGAAAAGCAATAGTCAGTATTGGCTTAAAGGAAATAAGTGAATTAACAAAGCTAAGATATTCCTAGAAAGTTCTGTCCCTGTCTTTCAAATACAAATCTAATTTGCTTTCAGGTTTCAGAATTGTCTCTCTTCAGTTTTCTGTTGTCACATAGGCACAATTCACTGTCAGGAGACCTTCCAGTTCGCAATTGCCTCGAATAAACAATCTAATTTACATTACTTGTGGATTTACTTTCTGCTGGACTCTAGCCCAACCAAACTTTTTTCAACATATGTAAATTGTTGGGTTTTGCTTCAGTTTGTAATGAGTCAGTGAGGTCTCCTCTGCAGGGACTCATTCTGTGCTAATTACAAGGCAACTTGCTTAAGGCGTGACCCACTGAGTTAAATGAAGATGTGAAAAATGACAGAAGTGCTTTAGGTGACTAGGGGAAGGTTAAGCAGGTGCACATCAGAACAGAGGTGTTTTGCAGGCTAGAGAAGTTTCTTGCAGATTTGTATTCATAGGTTTCTTAGCTGTAGCTCCACATCACAATTCTGCACAAGCCAGAGAGCTTTTTGAACCTGAGCTAGAAAAGAGTTCAACTCTCATAATGCTTTCAAGTTTGAATACTGTAATTTTAAGTTTGAAGCTAGCCAAGATCAAACAAAAAGAATATGGAGAAGAGGATCTACCTTCCCATACTGAATGCTGAGTTACTTAAAGTGTGTTTTGATCCTATTCAGTTTGCTACTATCTGCAGAATTTGATCCATCCACTCCCTTAGGTTGCATGCTGAAAACTTTCTTAAAGGTAACATTCTTCTTTTACTATTTGACTGTGTCTTCCAAAGCCTATAGAACCTCAGCCTTCAGAAGTGTCTCAGCTGACTGCCCTCTTCCTCTTCACTGCATATTATATATCCTACTGATTTGTTTCCCCTTCTGAAAGGTCTTGTTTTGTATTTCTGCCAGCAAGCTATAGAACTTGAATGACAAAGGCACTTTTGACGTATTGACCTTTTTTTTCTCTACTATTCACTATGTTGCTACTGTACTTCAACCTGGATTTCCTGCTTGATTCCAAAATGCTTTTACTGCTCCACTTGATTCTATAAATATTCCAAATACATAGACTGGTTGTGCTGTTGTTGCTCATTTTTATAGCATTTCTCCAATCTGCTTCTATTGTAGTAAACGTTCCTGGTATCTCTCCCCACTTCTGAATTTCTTTTTTGTGTCTGTGTTTGTCTGCCAAAAAAAGGAGTGCACACTAGCTTCTCACCACACTATTACTTTCTGATATATTATCTCGGTTGTCTCTCAGTCTTAGTAGAAAAAAAACCCCTAAGTTTCTCCTTCAACTGAGGTAAACTGCCTGTGTATTTGATGCAACTGTTCTTCACTACTTCTACTTCAGAGGCTGCTATAATGATCTTTTCCCAGAATCTCGGTTTATCTCCCTTTCTTCCACTGCCCCTGAAGCTTCTTGTTCATCCCTTTGTGGTTGATTATGGTATGATGCACTGGGAATCCAGAGGAACAGTATATTATGCTGTAACTCTTTCAGCAATTTTCTTTTGAAAACTTAGACTTCCCCATTTATTAATGTATTCCTTTACTTGACTTATGCTGAGGCTGAAGTGGTAGGTTTTCTACCACCGCTTCTATCTCTTGCCATTTTCACACAGTATCTCTTTCAGGTTTTTAAGGGCATTCATAATAAAACTCTACTCAAGCAGCACTGAAATGCATTAGTTATTGACATTTGTGAATTATCATCAGTAGTTACCACTAACCAGAAGGTGGTCACAATTTCTCAGCTGCCATCAATGAAAGTAGATATGTCTCTGAAAAGACTTTTACCTTGGTAGGATGTCTGCCTCTGAAAATCCCTACAGATTAAGTAGATTTTGGAGCAGGTTTGGGATATCATAAAATGAGAGGTATTTCACATGAGCTGAGGAATGGCCTAACACTTACCTAATGATCTTTTTTGAAGACCTTTCTCTTATTAGGAGACTTTTCTTTTTCCTAACCATGTCTGTGACAATTACTGAGAAGTAGCTGTCAGACGTAATTGCATGGCTTCTAGCCTCACTAGGTGTGAGCAGCTTTTTCATGCCATGACCTCACTGGTTGTCGGAATATCTTGTTGACAGCAGCAGATTCCTCATGCTAAAGGCTACTCAGTGGTCAATCTCTGAATGTTTTCTTCTTTGCCCAGCAGGCTGGTTTATGTCTGGTCACTTTGAGCTTATCGGATATTAGCTTTCAATTGATCTTTAAAAGTGGTTTCCATGTTTGCCTTCAGAAAATTTTGATTAATGACTGATTCCTGAGATAGACATTTCAGTGATGAGAGTTTTCATAAAATCTTCTAAATGTGGAACGTTATATAAGGTATATATATACATACTGTTACCTTTTTTTGCTTCACTGTGTCTCTATCATTCCTTGAGCCACTGATGTTTTATCCTGATGGCCACATCTGAACTTCATTCTTGCATGTCAGATTTTTGTTCAGGAGGAATCTGGCTGCAATTTAGGTATAGCAAATATTTTGTTTCTGTAAAGATGCAACCTTATAAATGGCACTTCCATTGATCTAGACTGGAGGAAATTGCATTCTCATGTTAAAAGCAGTATTTGTACAAGCTGAAAACTTACACCAAGATTTATTTATTAGCTATGGATTTTATTCTTGCAAAACCTCACTTAAATGATGAATTTTTATTTCTGATTTCACTTTTGGCAAAGCAAATTTGACAAAGCATAAGGTTCTTGTTCTAATCTCTGCCTCTCATTCAGTCAGGAAAATATGTAAGTTTCAGTTACACCATTATTACCTGTTAGACTGTGTGACCTATTGTATCCATCTATAAGAACAGAACAAAAGGCATTCCCCCTCCTCCCCTAATTATGCAGAAAAGTTTCAAGACTTTCAATTCTGCCTTAGATTGGAGGATAGGATTGAAACTTCTGAAGAACCTTTTTTCTACACTGCTGTGTCTTGTTGGATTAAGGTACCTGTTTGCTGACCAAGCTAATAAAAAATGTTTGTTAACTACTCAGTTTTGTCTGAGAGGGAAGCCTTAGATGGATTTCCTGGGATGCTTCAACTTAGGCCTATCAACAAGATCCCTCAGAGGGATCCTATTGTGTTAGAATTATATTAAAGAGAGAGAATGAGTGCTGAAAATACTTTCTGCTGAATTGTTTGATATAAATGGAATTAGCATCTACATAGCATTTGTGTCTCACTGTCAGTTTATTATGTGTGTCAGCTGCAGGGCCAAAACTGTTTTTAAAACCATCTGGATCACTGCTACTGCTCACTTCTGACATTTTATTTTCTAAATATACCAAGACAACTTGGAACAGAACAGATAAGGTTAAAATTGCACAATAGAGATCATGTTACCTGATACAGTGAGGGTTTATATCGGAAATGGGCAAGGAAAAGACCCAAAACTGCGGCCAAAGGTTTTTCTTCATCATCTTTTTTCAGTAACCAACAACCTTACAGGCTTTCCTTCTTTTTCTTGAATATCTAAATTTAGTGTGAGTTTGATGTAATATTGCAGTTGATGGCTATGAGGTGAAGTACTTAATCATAGGTGGTTTGGTTTTGGGTTTTTTTTTTCTCCTCAGATTCCGTGTCATTCCCTTGCTTACAGTGTTGGGTTTTTTTATCTCTGCATTTGACTACTTGGCACATCTTTTGGCTGCTTCATAAGAAAACAGGGAGAAGTGCTGGATCATGGCTAATGACATTGCCTATAACTGACAGCTACTTGGCTTCTTTGCATTGTGTTATTTGAAATTTGTTTGCTCTGTCTGAATAACTCTCTTGGCCCTTATACTTGAATAAGGTGATTCAGTGAAAGGCTGTTTTCTATTAATTGATACTGTGGCACCTCAGAAAAAAAAGGATGACATTTTCCTTAGGGAAATTATACTTGTCTTCTCTTTATATACATTGTATCAATTTCTTAGCTGCTAACAAGTGTACTCTATAGTCTTAATTTTTGAATGCTTTTTCTTCCTGTCAATTTTTGGAAGAGATACAAAAGTAATTTCAGGCTACAAAACAAGAACCACTAACATAGAAACAGCAGTGATATACAGGTGTTTACTTTTCAAGAGCTAAGCAAGAGATGCACTTTTGGTGGGAAAATGTTTAATAGTTTGACAAGGATATATATAATACTGATATTAAATTTATCAAAAGCACTTGCCCATTTTCTCACAATACATTAATTTCAAATCAGTATGCTTTGTTCATATTTCTCCTGACAGCCCTTGTTACTTTAAGTCTGTCACCCAAATGCCATTCTCACTTTCTGGTTTCTCCTTAAAAGTACCATAAAGGTGCATCATCAGACCACAGCTTGGCCAGAATCTGGAAATGCATGGGTTCCTGCCTTCCCTAAATAAAAATTCCACAAAACATGCAAACATATTTTAAACTGAAAAGTTGGAGGTTTGGTTTTGTTTGGGGGGTTGGATTATTATTTTTTTATTATTGTGGTTATAATTTTAAAAGTAGAATAAGATAATAAATTAATATAAAATGGTTAAAACCAGATTCCTTTATGTCTATTTTGTAATTTTCTAAGTTCTTTTCCTGAGTCTTGGTCTCAGTTCAGTGAATGTTAGTGGCTTCCCAATTTGAAACAGGCTTCGAAAATTAACTTTAAAAATATTTATGAAATTCTTTCTCTCTGATCTCATAAGTTTAAGTTATTTGGTGGAGCATCCCATACCTGTGAAAATACTTAGGCATAATATTTATTGGAAAGAAAGCTAACATGCTTTCAATTCTCTTGTTGTCTAAGAGTTCAGCAGGGCAGAATGCTTAGTTTGCCTATATTATTTTACTGAGCATAGAAACAGAAGATAAGTACACTTACTGTGACAGGGTTCTTTTATCATTCTTCTTTAACAAAGGGGCTAGACAGCTGACATGATAAGGAAGAGTGAGAGTAAAAGAAAACTTCAGACTACTAAGTGTGGCACAACCCAATAAAAAGCAAAGGGGGTGATGGTCAAGGGCTGAAAAAAAATGAATAACAAGAGTTTTGGCAGAAAGCACCAAGCAGAGACTGCCTCACAGCTACCATTGTTTTCAAAAAGGTAGCAGGCAGCTTGTGGAGCTCCACAGCACAGTGAAAGAGACGGACTGAGCAGATTCAAACCCTTACTGGAACAATAAACTAACATTTTATTTTTTTTTTAATTTGATAGTCCCAAATTAATCTGATCACTTTCCTACAGCATGAGAAGCATCAAAATGCATAGGTGAGTACTGAGTTTTACTGAGCAGTAGCCAAGAATCATAGGCAAAAGAAGGATCTCAACCAAGACCTTCTGAAAATAAAGCACTGTCTGAAGTTGAAAAGCAGGGGCTTAGCATAAGCATGGGAGAGCTGATCCCTGCCAGCTATAAGCAATGCAACACATAATGTAACACATAGAACACATATGTTCTAAACTATGGGGGAGGACTGGAGAAAAAAAAAAAAAAAAAAGGCTTTGTCTCCTGCACTTTCAAATCATCAATCTGAGAAACTTTGCCTAGAACTTTTGCTTCTTTTCCTAGAAGGAAAAACAAATAAACCTGACGGCAAGAAATCAGTCAGACATCCCGAAGATTTACAAATTAAAGAAACCAATGCAGTGTTTGAGGGGCAGGGAAACTGAGAAAATCCTTTTTTTATCCTCAAATGACAAACCCAAAGAAGACTATGGAGATAATAAAAGTATTTTACTTCTAGAAAGACTCCCCACCCCTGAAAGTCTCTTATGTGTCAGCAGTCTGAGTTGTATAACTGACAAAAGCAGTACTCAACGGGACTCAATTTTCTGGATACCATGGGAGATATGATGTACTTAGGTAAAAGTGCTGGAAAGCAAGAATGGAAAAGATGGGCAACTTTAAATGAAGGGTATCCAGTTAGGGAAGGGAAAAAAAGTGCCAGGTTGTATTGTAGAAAAAAAAAAACAAACCACTCCTGGCAGTGTGAGTTAAATGAGTCTTTGTTCCCACTTGGATATAATGATGGAGATGAATGCTAGAGACTGCTCCCTACTTCTGACTGTCTCTTCAGCTTCAGACTGAGGAAGATGGTAGAGGTGAAAGAACTTCAAGCTGCTTCTACATTTCAGGAGCATGAAACATAACAGGGTTCAGAGAACAGGAGAACTTATCACTGTGCAGAGAAAGCAGGCAAAAGAAAGAGAATCACTGTGGCATACATTGTGCAGAAGTCTTCATTCTAAGTGATATAAAGTAACAACCAGACTTTTTTTTTTTTTTTTTTTTGAGGTAAACGTTTTGGGCACGTTGTCCTTTGTCTCAGTTGCATCACTACATAGTTCTGCAAAATGATGTAACTACATGGTGTGTTTCTACACAGTTTATCTGTGTACTAAGTGCCATGTTTTATAAGAAGGTAGAGGCTGAACAGTGAGAAGAAAAGATGCTTCTTGGTTTATTTAGAGAAGTGAAACTATCTGGCACAGGTCTGTCTCTTGGAGCCACTGAGCGCAGCAGGGTGGGGGTCACTTCTGGTGAACTCCTGAGAGGAGCAGTACTAACAAGCAAAGACTACCAAATTTTGGGGATAGGGGGACAGTGAGATCTTATCTAAAAAACCAAAGGGGTCATTGTGTGATGTCAATTGCAAGCCAGGAATTCCTAGAAAGCTTTTGCACTGCCAGCAAGACACAGGGAAAAGACTGCTACGTGTCAATTGAAGGGAAGCAAAATACTTGTTTTCAACACTTTTTGCTGTAATCTGCAACATACCAGAGCTAAATTTCATTTATGGGATTGATCTGTACTTGTTTGAAAGCTAATAAACTCTCTGTAGGGATTTTTTTACCTCATACTGGGCTTTGTTTTACAAAGCAAAGAAAGCAGTTTCTCTAAAAGGCAGGCTTGGAGTTCACAATTCATGTCACTCAAGCCACAAATACACTAGTCTTTACCCTATAGATGGTCTGGAGAACAGAGAAATTTTGCATTTTCAGAGAAAACATATCCCTGTCCTCAGTTAAGAGTCCAGTACTGTCTCACCAAGTTCTTTTAGATACTCTACACATAGAGAATGCAATGCTAAATACCAAATGTATTTGTTTGAATATATTTGATGTATAGGATTTCTGATTTAGCAGAGCAATACAAAATATACTGAAAATACTATAAAAGTAACAAATGTAAACTAAACTTAGCAAAATATAGCAATTGTGACATACGTTCAGTCACAAGGCCCCTGTGATTCCCATTATCAGCCTTTACAGTATACTCACCATCACAATACTGGAGATCCACAATTGTTGGAAAGGGGTACATAGGTTGAAGCCAGCTCAAGCCTACTGTTCTCTTTGAAATACTTTTGCTAGTTGTCTAGCTTTTAGACTCTGTGCTTGTTTGAATAATGTATTAATCTCACCCCTCCACAATAGCCTAGCTAACTCTGAGAGATATTCACACTCTTTTAATGAACTCAAGCAACCACCAGTTGATCCACTCAATTGTTGACAGGTGTTTACCTAAAACATAAATTACCCTTTCATCCCCTTTGTGTTGAGTTAAAGTCAGCTTGTTTGCAAAAGCTGTGGTCAGTCTTGCTCTGTGGAATTCTCTGAGCTTTCATGGTTATGTGACCTTCTCCCACACCCCATCTGAACCTTCTTCTATTTTACGGGTCAGTCACATGAGTTGAGGCACAAAACTGAAATGGCATGTGCTTGTGAAGTGTTAAGTATTGTCTAAAGAGTAAAGCAACAAAATGCTTTGGGTCAGCAGAAATATCTAATTTTGAGAATTTTTGTAGTGGCTCATTTTAACGCTGACCTTTTTTGACTGCTTTTAATATAAATTCTGAGAAACTTAAAGGAAAACTGTCACAGTGAAATTATTAGGGTTTTTTTTTTAATGATTATTTTTTACTTTAAGAAATGACAAAACAAGTCACTTGGGTTATGTCCACATATGCATTTCCGATGCTATGTATTAAGCTAGAAGTGCAGTCTATTCTAAAGAGTTATTTTGCTTTTTGTCCAATTTTGTCCAATTTATTTCTCATTGCTCTCTCATTGCCCATAGATAGCTGGAAAAAATCCTAGCCAGATAAATTTAGAGCTAAAATAGTTAGAGAAAATGTGCTACTGGCAAACACAGGGAAAAAAAAAGTCTTTGAGCGGTTACTCAATCAAAATTAATAAAATGCTATTTTTTTGCTGTTCAAGAAATGAACGGTAATGATAATTCTTCTTTGAGATTATATTTAATGTATTATTTTACCAATATAAAGATGATATTTCTCTTTTAAATTTGAAAAGCTTGATGCAATTGACTGGTCAATAACACAGTAGATTTCAATTGAAACTGGATTTCTGGCCTCTACCCTGATTCTACCAAAGTAATTAGGGTCTTAAGTCTTGTTCTCTTACATGTGACTAAATCATATTTTCCACTGTTGAAGAGTTTGCATGATGGGCAAAAATATATCTTCACTTAACACGAAACATAGTCAGCTCTCGGTTGCTTCAATTTATAAAATGGCACACAAATAACATTAATGTTGTCACTATACCTGTCTCATTTCCTGGGAAGCCTTCTATTGTATATAGGCTTTCTTGTGAAAATGGAAAGTTTTGTCTGGATGGAAAAGCAGCAGAGAATCCTTCTGATGAGAGCAGCTAAAGACTGTCTGTAGAGAATATCATTAAATGCCCCAAACAAAACACAGATCTTGATGTAGATAACACTGATCCAGAATACACCTACTGTATGTTCAGTAAGAAAAAGGGAGTTATAGACCATTTAGCAGACAAACAGTACTTTTCTGTGCTAGGAACTGGCTTCATCAGAATCACAACTTCCATCAGCCTTGTAAGCAATTACAGAAAATGTCAAATTCTGTATAACATCAAGGGAGTTAGCTGCTGTTACAATGTGTGATAAGTACCATACATGATAGATGGCAGTTTAATTAATATACTGGAAATATTTCCTTGATTAATCTGTAATATATAAATCACATTAATGAAGAAGGAATCTTTTTACTAAGTTTAATTTTATAGGCGTTATACTGTCATAAGTGTTTAATAATGGATATGTGCATCCTTGATTATCACAGTTGCTCTCAAGGCCAAATGAGAAATGTAATAGATTCTTTCTCTTTCATCTTAGATTTCTTTACCTTCCAGCTTTACTGAGGGGAACATCAACTTTAACAAGAGTTTGAGAGTAAAGGGCATGGTCTCACAGAAAGAAAGGGTTAAAATTTTCTTGTGCTGTCAACTGTTTTTTAAGTAGCACTCTTCATTGCATTGAGCTGCTATATAGTATGCTAGCTGAGTAAATTATTGTTATGGGGATATTTAGAATTTTTACATAAATGCTTTTACTCTAAACCAGTAGCTAGAATTTCTGTAGTAATTTGTATCATGTATTATGACCAATAATAACATTTTTTTTGCTTTGGAAAGTTTAATTTTCCTAGCTATTTATTATACCAATATCACAGTTTAAAAGAGATATGTTATCTTATGTATGCTCTGTTTGTGCAAATATTTAACTAAGAATTATTTCCAGTTTTTTATTATTCTAGTTTTCATTAGTTGACATGGTGTTAATTACAGTGTTGTAGAAAAATCTGTACATCAAATGGATGTCTCTTTTTGGCTGTTCTACTTGTAAGAGTAATGGTTGAAGATTTGCTGCTGTGTCTCTTAGAAGATTGGTGGCAATTTAGTTGCTCAAACATTAAATTAGTATTAAATCTTTACTGTCTCTCATGGTTACAGTTTTCATTAGTATCTGAACCGATGTAATAAAGACATTTGGACCATTTTCCAAGGACTGCATTTGACACAGCTGTCTTCTTTGTAGTATAAGCACTCTGGGCCATATTCAGGTGGTGTAAATGCCACTGAGATGCCTGGGCCTCATGTGCTAGTCCCTACATTTTCTTCATCTCCGTTGTGGGCAACAAGAACTTAGCTTACACAGTGTGAGTGCATCAGCTTCAGTAGTGCAACTACACCCTTCTTTTCTACCAGTGCTTACAGCAGGTTTTGTGTTAGGGTAAACTTATATTCACTACTTTACCATATGAAAACTTTCCATAGTGGAATATGGAGGTCTCATAAACCTTTATCTGAGATGAAGGAATCAATAAAAGTTCAAAATCAAAACTGAAGGTGGGCAACCTTTTGACAGTTGAGGCTGTCTTTCCCAAGTATTTCAGTTGTTGAACTTTACCAGGCTGAATATTTTTAAAATTTTAAAATTTAGTCTTGAACATTGTTGCATTAAGAAGCAGAGGAATTTTGGCAGAAAATAAACCCCCTTGCATTCTAACACTCCTCCCCAAGGTGGGAGGCTAGGTGCAGCTAGGTTTAAATTCTGAGTAATGCCCAATTCACCACTATCAGTCCTTTTACATTCAATATATTAAACTATCGTGATTCTAGATACACTAATAGTGGACTGCACCTTCAATCTAGTTGTGCTCATGAACTCCCACAGCCACTCTCAAGTCTTTGGTTGCATTTAATGAGAAACTGAAACAACTAGCTACTTAAGCAGTGCAGTTTATTTAAGCAACACATATAAAGGTTCGTATGGGTTGCTGGTGATAAATACACTGCTTACAGAGCACGTGCAGATAAAAATGTTGTTAATCATAGAAAACAGGCAACAAAGTTATAAACAATACAGCCTGCCTATAAATGTAGAAAGGCAACTCTCTAGAGACATTTTTAAGTTTCCTGAGGAGGCATTCGGTGTAATCTAAGTCTTACCCAAAGGTATCCCTATGCAGGGGCGAAGAAAGGCTCAGCCTGTCCACTGGTCCCAGAAGTCAAAGGCAGCCTGTGCTGGAGTCTGCCTTGACTTGTTCACGATGATGTCTTCCTGAATATCCCCCCTTTCTTGGGCTATTTTTATACTATTTTTCACCTTCAAGGTGGAGTTTGAATGACTCTAGTCATAAATAACTTTATTATGAGTGGTGTAAAATTCTCTTGCCTCACTTTTAAAGGTATAGTTTATGAAAAATTCAGGGTGCAGACTCAAGGAGGAGTGGTCGCACCTTGGAGGTGGGTAGCCTTTGGGATGGAGGTGTGTTTGAGTATTATAATGACATTTTAATGAGCCAAGTTCTCACAAAGGACAACATTTTGTCAAAATTTGACAGACTGTTGGCTCAGGGTAGCAAATATACAGCTTATCAGTTCCATAGGACCATCTCATTCCCATATCTTCTGTATTATCATAGAGCTTGGCCATAGAATCTCCACCCTACTCCATACTCCATGTTGCTTTGCAAGCAGTATTGTACAGGGAATCACAGATGGAGTAGATTCCTTGCATACCAGCTGCAGCTATATTCCACCCTAGAAACTTTTTGATTTTATACCTTTCCTTAGTGTGTGAACAATGCTGTATTTTTAATATAATTTCATTTTAGTAATTATTCCACAAACATTGAACATTAATTACGTATTTCACTTATAAGCTTTACAGTTCTTCCGTGTTGGGTTGTTTGTCACTGCCATCCAGTCAAAGAAGCCGTATGTGAATTTCATAATGAACAAAAATCAGTCAGATAGCAACTAATCATAATGCTAGCCAAAGGTCTGCATACAAAAATCTATTAATTCAGATACAACAACTTGGCATAGTCAAAGTGAAAAGCATGTGTTTTATTTTCCTGAAGGATTTTCTTTTCAGTGCACTTGTCTCAAAATTGAGTGAGTTTATGAGATTACAGTTTGAAGCCTTGGAAGCAGCTTCTATTTTCTCAAAATCAGTCAGTAGGATTGTTTCATTAAAACGACAATAAATCTTTGAGAAGCCATTTGTGAAAACAACAACAACAATAACAACAATAAACAAAACTCAAACAACCCTAAAACCAAACAAAACCCCACCCTGTGATCTCTGTTCTGCAGCGTTTCCACAGTAGTGAAGAAACTAAAGACAAAGGCACAGTGCAGATGTTTGACCATGCTGTAGCATTTTGAAAGGTTTTTATTGTCAGACCTTATTTTGGAAAAGGCAAAATTTTTAAAAAGTCAATGTTTGATCCCAGTGCACATAAGGTAATATTTAAGTCTCCTTATCTTTTATCCCATTACTGGTGGTGCTTAACAAGCAAGTTTAGTATGGGTAAAAACACTGCAGCTTTCCAGGTGAATACTGGAGCAGCTTAAAGCAAAAGAGCCTTAAGCATGCCTGCAGGGAGATTCATTTTAGCTCCGAGATATATTACAGCTCACAGTACTGTTATATCATATGGGACCAAATCAAGAGTGGTTTCATTGAAGTCAGCAAGTGAAATTATGAGTGACATTTGAAGAGGGTCCTTAATTTGGTCTCTGGACATGGTTTGATGCATGTATATATATAGTTATTTTTAAACTAGCATCTTGCTTCTTTTCTGGAGCTCACTAGGTAAACAGGGCTTTTTTTTGCTGACCTTAAAAAGGTTACAGCCAGGTAGAGTAACCTCTTAAACGTAAGGGACATTTCAGGTGAATACAAGCAACAACTACTGTGTGCCCTCACAATGCAGGACATAGAAATAAGTTATTGACATATGCTGCTGCCTAGAGGCAAGCAGAAGAAATGAAAGCAGGGGACCAGATCTTCAAAGGTTAACTCAATTGATTGTCAGTTTTGTTCCTTTCATAACCTTCTTTCTGAGCACCACTTCAAAAGAAGTCAGGTGAGCATGACTGCCAACATAAAAAAGTACTGAGGGGCTACAGAAGCTTGTTTCAAGCAGAGCTGAAAATATAATTGTTGTAATACATTAAACTGAAGTTTCATCCATTCAGGCATAATGCCTTTCAAAAGGAGCGTAACAAATGCATAGCTTGGATCCCCTCCCTTCCTCTCTCTTATTAAGTACTTCCACATAACATTGAAATGCTCTTAATTTTATCCCTTCCCTTAAGGATGAAAGATGCCTTAACCTCACATCACATGTGACAAAGTTACAGGATTTAAAAATAGGCATAAATGTTCCTTAGGACCTGTGTTTTAGGAAAAATGTTTTCTTGTTTTTCTGTTTATATTTATACTGACTTGATAGACAATGTTAAGGCATTCAAGACAGTCTTATAAGACAAATTTATCAAGGGTGAAATGACATTTACACAATTGATAGAGTTATCTCACATTTCACTGACTGCATCTTTCAACCTTTTGGTTGGCTCGTTTGAAAATCATAGCTCTTGACCTTGGATGGTAATAAAAAAATCAACCCTCGAAATAAACCCTTCCCTAAAGTGTGATTATCTGTCTGTCTGACACCAGTTATTTCAAGCTGTTACTAGAGTCCTTTCCTTTCCATATATAAATATATAAATATTTATATGTACATGTATATATAAAAACCAGAATCATCTTAGGGATACGTTTTAGGGAAGTGTTTTAGTAAGAACTAATTAGATTTTTCACTATAAAAGTGAAACAAAGTTCATATCATGATATTTTACTCTTGAACATGCTTTTGCCAATAACTGCTTGCTCAATGTCACTGTTCTGCTAGTTGCAATGTCCCCATGGCCACTATGAGGACAAGTGGTAGGTATGTATTTCAACCAATTTTAATTTCAATTTTAAAGTACAGTGGCTTATTCTTTTAGTCCATTTGTAGCTGCTCAAGTCTTTCTCATAGAGCATTGTCTTTCTCAGCTGTGACAGCAGTGAATTCACTTTGCAAACTGCTTACTTAGGACGTGTTAAATTACCATTTAGAGGAGATCAGGACAGTGGTCTCATGGTCCAGCAACTTCAAGCTAACTGAAGCCACTATTCTCCTTTCCAAGAGTTTAATAAGTTCTAATACATTGTTTCTCATGTTCCCTTGCTGTTTTTTATCCCCTTTAATACATACAACCATTTTAAAATGGGTGTAACAACTATTATCATCAATTCCAATTATCATCAATCACCAAGTTCCCACACTGTAGTCATTAAGAAAATCTCATGTTCAGTTCCTGCTTTTTTATCTTTAAAGACACTTTAAGTATTAAGTATTTTCCAGTCTATACAAATGTATTTCATGTGAATTTTTCATCAGTCCTTTGATGGACCACACTTTCTCCTCACTAGTCTTTTCATTTTGCAGTCATTGTATCTCAGTACAGTCACATTCTAGAGCTTTGATTTTGTTGTACAGCTACAATAATTTACGTATCATATATTGGACTTCAGTACCTCTTTATAGCATTTTCTTTCTTTGCACTAGCTGTAATACAAAGCATAGAAATTTTGGAGAATTCTCTGTTATAATAATGCTAATAATATTCTATTATAATAATGCTTTTTAAACAGCCACATGGATATGGGTCATACTCAGATATTGTGTGCTACTCACTGAAATGCTTATAAAGTAAATTTTCTTTTTGTTTTGTTAATATACATCTTAAGCAAGTAATATTGCAGTTAAAGTAACTGATTAATAGCTTACACGGGTTTATAGGAGGCTTACTCGACTAGCATTGAACTATGCCTGGTATGAAGACATACCCAACATAAGAGCAAGCACATTTCCAATGCAGACATTCATAGTTATCTCAGATAAAGGTGATATTTTTTAGAGAATGCCTGAAATTCATTATTACAGCCTGCCTATTGAAGATCTCTAAATCACAACAATGCTGTTTTTTTCAGGCAGATTTCCTAAGACTAAAAATGAAGTTCTTTGTTCAAATGATTATCATTTAACAGTGAATAATAAGGTTTCTGTGAACGGATAAACTGATTGGCTACATTTCCATGTCAGTGTGAGGGATCTAAACGTACTGTGTTTATGCATCTCAGCTGAAGCTGATGTCTTTGTTTGGCATCCATTAAAATAGTTCATAGTAAAGAAAACCAGACCAAAAAAAAGTATTTTGTTCAAAAAGTGCCAGTATTTTTGTTTTTATCAAAACACTGTAGGAAGGTGTATCATTATTTGAGAAAATGCCTGGACCTGATAGAATGCCTCAAGCTACAGCAAATAGTCTACTGCTTATCAGAAGTATGTTGTTTTTCTGAGTGTTTAAATACGTATTGCTTGAAAGAGAAAAAATCCCATTAATTTAATCTGAGACAAAGTTTCTAGTTTGTATTTAAAGAAATATATTTGGTATCTAACATGACACTTCCCCTTTCATTGTTCATATCGGTATTCAACACGCTTGCCAAACCTAAGATTGGAAATAAACATTTTCCTTAAGAGTATATTCTTAATAATTGTATTTTCCAGATGGCATTTCCTTTCAAGAAATACGCCTTCTAGTAGGAGTAGATTTTTCTATCATCTCTTCTACGCATCTGATTCTGTAAAAGATGCTGGGCTTTAACATATTATTTTTTTTTTAGTTGTAGATACTTTTTTCTCCCTGCTGTTTTCTCAAATTCTAATATTAGACACACCTCCCTCTTTAATAGAAGATCTAACGTAAGTGGGAAGACATGAAGTAGATATGTAAACAAAACAGAATAACAAAAGAGAATTTGTCATTCGTCATTGAATATACCTATTTTCTAGGCTGCTGGTGCAACAATATACCTTAGTCTGATTTTCTGCTTTGTCTCTCCTGAAACAGTGGAGAATAACTGTCTTATTCTGTGGGTGATTGAAAATTTATATAAACACCTTCTTTCATTCCCATCTTTCTTCCCCCTCCAGTGAACACATTCCAATAACTCATTGTCTAAAAGTTACTGTGCTCACTTAAGGAATAGAAGTGATGTTCTGTAAAGCTATCACAGAAATTGAAAGGATTGTTTTATCTGTTGCGTACAAATTTACAAAACACTTATTCTACTAATAGTGAATAGATATGTGAAGAAGACAAGTTCAAATACTTGTAAGAACTTTTTGGGTGGAAAGCATTAAAATCTAATCCTAAAAAGAATAAAATCTAATATATTAAAATTTGAACTAATAAAATGAATTCTTAAAGAAACCCTTTTATTGATACCCTAGATATAGAATAGTCTTAAATGTAACAATGTATTTGCAGTGAATATTTGTTTCTTAAATTTAATGTACAATTCTCAGCTACTGCTTCTGGAACACATTCCTGATACAAAGGAAACTGAGAGCTATTGAAGTAGATTATGCATACTCTAAGTATACCCTTCTGCTCAAGAAGCTGAATTGGCCTAAAACAGGAAATTGAGGTGCACTGTATCAATCTAAGAGTCATTGTTATTGCCATGGTTTTCCTTTTCAATCATGAATCAAGGAGATTCACTTTCCTGAGTTTTGCTGCCCCACATCGGGATTACAAGAAACTACTTCACAAAAATCTAACTGAAGGGCAAAATGCAGTGAGAAACACGAAGTGAAGGTATACAAAAGCCAAACATTTTGTAAAAGTTTCATGTAGTGTCCATAGTTCAACCATATTTCCTCTATCCTTAATTGCAGCACAGCCATGTTTTTGCACATATTAATTTGTGCTTTTAACTGTGTACCAGACCTTCTTTAGTTCCTAGCTTCTTTCTTTGCTGTTGCCATTATCTCTTATACAATGAACACTCAATGTTATTTATCTCAAGTTGTTTGAACCTTTTGTATTTTTAAAATTATTTTAGCCCTAATTTTTATAGGCTTGGACTCAGTCCTATAGTTCTGTATTCATTCTAAATTGTATGTGGAGTAAATAGTTTAAACAGGTCCGGTACTATTAGTGGCATTTCATTACGCTCCATGATGACCCAAGAATTTTTACATAGGATTGATGGCTTGAAAAACACTGAGCTTTTCTGGAAAATTGGGAAGAAAGGCATTTAGAACTTGGATTTATTTCTCATTTTTTATCACAGGAGTAAGCTTACCAACTTGACCATCTCATACCAGTGGTCCACATCTTTGTCCTTCTGACTCACAGTGAAGTTTTGAATGCTCAGATGTTCCAGTGAAGCTCAAACTTTTACACAGTGATAAACATCTATACTTTTCAGTCAGTTTGCACAAAAATGTTATACTTAGTATTTGGAGTACAACAGTCTAGCCAGGGAAAAGTTATTCCTCGATTGCTGTTCAGAAGACAACTGTTTAGCTAATGATGAACTCAACTGGGCTATAAGAAGGAAAAAGACAAGCTAATTGTTCCTGTCCTGTACTGTATGTAGCAGGGAGGATAGTTTTACAGAAATCTTTACCTCCTCACAAATTGGAACCCCAATTAGAATTAGTTGAAGCCATTCCATAAATAGTCTGGGGAACAAATCCAAGAGCTTGTAATGTCTGGTACAGTGACATAAATATGGGGATGTGTAAGTATTTTTTGTAAGTATGAGTGACATGGCCTTGAAAGGGGCAAACAAAAAACTTACTTAGTTGCACTTGAATGCCAGTAAAATGCATCAAACAAGTGAAGATTTAGAAGATAAGGTACAAGATAAACTAAAGTGAAATTAGCAGAGCTTTTTGCTGAATACAGAAGAGGAATGGTTAACAAAACAATAAACAATATATGCAGTATCAGAATCAGACTTAGGAGATGGTAGGTAAGTAGCATAAAAAACATTGTATGTGAGGATGGAAAAGAAGGAGGACAAACCTGCTTCAGTTCAAATGTCTTTTGTTCAACATCTGTCGAGTTTCATCACCTCAGTCTCTGCAGCTAAGGTTACCCAAAGCAGTATCCATCACTGCTAACTATGTAGGATCAGCTCTACAGTCTTTGTATCCTCACAGATAATTTATATTCTAGGTGTTAAACAGTTTTGTACAGAGAGTGAAAATGTGTCAATAATATACAAGAAATAAACATTAGCATGAAGTACGTTGATAATCATAGAATCATAGAATCATAGAATCATAGAATAGTTTGCCTTGGAAGGGACCTTTAAAGCTCATCTAGTCCAATGCCCGTGATGAGAAGGGACATCTTCACTAGATCAGGTTGGTTAGAGCCCCATCCAACTTGACCTTGAATTTGAACACTTACAGGGGCATCCACAACTTCTCTGGGCAACCTGCTCCAGTGTTTCACCACCCTCATTGTAAATTTTTTTTCCTAATATTTAATATGTCTAGTCTTTTCAGTTTAAAACTGTTAGCCTTCCTATCACTACAATCCCTGATAAAGAGTCCCTCCCCATCTTTCCTGTAGGCCTCCTTTAAGTACTGGAAGACCACAATAAGATCTCTCCTGGAGCCTTCTCTTCACTAGAATAAATCACCCCAACTTTCTCAGCCTGTATTCATAGGATAAGTATTCCATCCCTCTGATCATTTTTGTGGCCCTCCTCTGGACCCATTCCAGCAGGTCTATGTCTTTCCTGTACTGAGAGCTCCAGAGCTAGATGCAGTACTCCAGGTCGGGTTTCATAAGAGTAGAATACAGAGGCAGAATCACCTCCTTTGACTTGCTGGCCATACTTATTTTGATGCAGCCCAGGATACAGTTGGCTTTCTGGGATGTAAGAGCACATTGTCAGCTCATGTCCAGCTTTTCATCCACCAGTATCCCCAAGTTCTTCTCCACATGGATGCTCTCAATCCCCTCCTCCCCCAGCCTGTATTGATATGGGGGAGATTGTACTGATCTAGATGCAGAACCTCTGTGCTTGGCCTTGTGAACCTCATGAGGTTCACACTGGCCCACTTGAGCTTCTCCAGGTCCCTCTGCATGGCATCCCTTCCCTCAGGAATGTCAAACTGCACCACTCAGCTTGGTATCATCTGTAAATTTGCTGAGGGTGCACTCAATCCCACTATCTCTGTCACTGATGAAGATATTGAACAGTACTGATCCCAATATGGCCTTGTTGGTGTGTCCTGTGAGAGCTGCTGGCTCCTGGAGGGTCTCTCTGCTGCTTTGGGGTTTCCCTGCCTCATGAAACACTCCTGTGTGCTGAGATCTGCTGCAGTTTGGGTCAGCTGCAAAGCAGCTCCCACCACTGACTGATATGATGAATAAATATAATATTTAAAAAGAAATTGCAACTGCTGTGGTTTGTCTGTCTTCTAAAAGCTCGCATCACATGGATCTCTAGTTCCCTTCCAGGTAATCACATACATAAACTAAAATATATTGTACAGTAGATGTGTTAACAAGTAAGAGATGTCACTAAGATAAACCTTTTGAATCTTCTGGCTTTTTAGTGCATTTTTTCTTAAAGGCTTCTAACAAGTGAGCTGGAGAATCGATGACTCCAGTCACTAAATGAAAGCTCACTTATGAAATTTATAAACTTGGAAAATGTTCACATCTTTTGCTTCTGGGAATTATACTGTCCATTTAAGTACCTTTTCTGACCCAACAAAATACTGAGGATCATCATTTTGCAGTGTGTTCGTACTGTCACAAAAATCATGCTGAAATGTTCCATGGCAAGACAATTCTCGGATATCAAGCTGTCAGTATCATAACAGTTTTCAACTATATATAGTTGCCTATTACTAAAAAGTAGAGACAATGTAAAGTTTACACTCTAGTGTTTCCACAAAGTTTCTTGGATGACAGAAATAAAAACTCAGCTATAAGTTTCTCAGTAGTTTGTTGGTTTTTTTCTCCTCTTTATACCAGGCGCTTTCTGGTAGAAGTCACCTCCATTCTCTCATTTGTATAAAATAGAAGTCTCTTTCACCTCAGCATACCGCTTTGAAACTGCTTCTAAAATCATTTAGGTCTACTGGCTTAAATCTGGAAGAAACATTAGATGAGTGTTTTGCAATGTCATGTGATGGTGGTGGTGGTGATGAGAGAGAGTGAGGAAGAGAGCTGGTGCAGGGCTCTTTCTGGATCTCAATAAGGAAAGCCCAACAACAAATGATTTAATTAGATAACTGCTTTAATAAGACAGAATGAGAAGATAAATACAAACAGCAAGAAAGTCTAGCATCTCTTCAAATGCTGGGCACCCCACATTCATGCTGGATAGAGTTGGCGCCTGGATGGATTTATCCCATGGTGCTGTGGAGAGCAGATGCTGCCCATGAAGAGAGGCTTTCCCATTTGGTCATTTGAACTATTGGGTAATGTCTTCACAATAAAATCTCTCTTTCTAACGGATGCTCTCATAAGAACTTCCCACTTTGTAGTTAGATGAAGACCAGGCCAGGCAGGTGCTGTAATTGCAGGTACCAAGTGGGAGCTGCCTGTGGGCTCCTCATTTAAAATTAGTGGGCTGATATTGTCCTGCAGCTGAAGGACTGTGCGCGGTACAGCCCAGCCTGAAGCCCCAGTGGACAGGCAGCACAGCAGAGGCCTGTGCCTGCTCAAGTTAACTGTTATGCAGACCATTGATTCCTAAGAGTACAACTGTTTCTCAGTCAGGATCCATATACTGTCAGAGTGGAATAATACAAAGAATTGTTTTCCATGAATATATAATTGAAACTATTAAAGAGCCAAATTAAGAAAAAAAGATGTGTGCCTTAAGCACAATTTGAGCTCATAATATAAAATACTTCAGTGCAGATACTTTATCTATAAATCAGAAATCTCTTTGGACAGAAAACAGGTATTAAAATATCTTGGTTTGGGTGGGGACAGTTCTGGGCACAATCAGTAGAAGGACTTAAGGTACTTAAGTTTTTACTATTTTGTAATAGGAGGTGTCAAGCTACCCAGTCCTGGAAATGTACTAACAACATTCACAGCACTGGCTTCAGCATAAAATATTTATAAATTCTGAAGTAAGGAGAGGAGGAAACTAATACAAGAACACTAAAACTTTTGTTTTCCCTTTTTAATATTTTTTGTCATCCATCTCTAACAAAAAACTACATGACAATGAATTAACTGGTTTCAGGGTGTACATTTAAGGCCAGCATCTAAGTTTAATGGAGAAAAATTTTTACAGTCTGTATTTTCTTCAACTTTATCTACTGGGTGTCTCAGGCACCCTCCCTGCTTTGTATTCTGTGAATGTTATAAATCCTAGTCAGAAATGTTCAAAGGTGTCCCTAGCATTGTGTTTTTCAGACAAGTAAAATCTTTCTGCCTACATTTCAAGCTAAATGATGCAAGCCAGCTCGTAAAGGAAAACTGTATAACTGTGTCAGATGTAGCTATGCTGGAGCTGAAAATCCCTGGTGGGGGGATAAAATGATAACATAGCTTTTGGAGTGAAGCTGATTTGTGCCTGACTAGTGTGGAGGTGGACAGAATGGTCTTGGGTTTGTTTGTGAATCACTCTGTGATTTTGCAGTTAGTGAAGTATGCTAGCCTTTCCAACAGCCTGTTTCCAGTCTTTCCCTATCTCTTCTCCACTTTTTCCTCCCTCCTCCTGTCCTACCCCTTCCCCATGCTACTGTGGAGCTTGCTGGATCCCTTAGCTGGCTGTCCTCTTTGTGCTAAATTAGACTTTGAGCATACTAGTGAATCATCTTACAGGAGATCCAAAACAAGGTAAAAGGAAACAAGGTAGGAGCTGGATGGGGAAAGAAGGAGGGTGCATGCTGTCTCCTTCTCATTGTGTATGTGAGTTAGTCATCAAAGTTGTATTTAAGAATGCTGGTCCTAGAGCAAGGTGCCTCAATTTAAAATTGCTGCCATTACTATCTTGCCCAAAATATTTATCAGAAAGCGAGAAGCTTAAGCTTTACTAGTNTATATTATTCTTTACATATTTTCCTATATTTATTTTTCATTTATATTATTTTATTGTATTATATTATTTTCTATCTTCTCCTTGCACTCTATGCTGATGGCCTTTCCTTTTTGTTAGATCAGGAGCTTACCAAACACTTTGAGTATTTAGAGTATTTTACTCATTTATCTGCCCCTTTCTTTTCTTTTGTGTGGCTCACTTAACTTTCTGTCATCTTAATGAATTAAATTTCCTTACAGGGGGCTTTGATAAGGGCACAGGAATAAGCACAAGGTAGATGGTGGAAACATAGCATGAAGTATGAGGAGTGGAGATGGACCAGAAAGGTAGCTTTACCTCTGCCAGGAGGGACAGATCTTCCTGTGTTGGTTCATTGGATTTGGTGAAACTATATTCTTCAAGGAGATGACTGTAACTTGTGCTGATGAATATCTTAAAAATGATTATTCAGTGAACAGAGGTGGACAGTGCAGAATCAGATTCACCAATTAAGTACATATCGAATGTCAGAACTGCTCAAATTGAGGGCAGCTCCTATAGTATTCTGGAAATATAAGCCTGGAGGGCATTTCAAGGTACCTGCAGGTCTTATATTCTATACCAAACCAAGCTTAAATATAACTGCCATAACTGTCACGCACCTTATTCTTTAAGTAATGTGTGGGGCCTGCACAGGGAGACATTTCTTACAAGTACTAATGCTGTTGATTTAATACCAAGATTTTCAGTGTAAATGCTGATAATTAGGCATTTAAATCAGTGTTCTGTTTTTGAAAGTTTTGAATGCTTCTCATACCCCAGTTTCTACTAAAAATGCTTCCCTTCCCTCAAATGCAACTATAGATAATAATTTTTCACCCTTTCTCTAGATTTTTTTTCATTACTGTCTCTAGAACTTCTCAACCTGGCAATGCCATGGAAGGTATCATTTACTGTCTGTTCTATAAAACCAGCAATGACTGAAGCTTTCTCCTTGTCTTAAGAGCTTGACAGATTGATCCATTTAAATCGACATGTTTTTCACCCTTACTCTATTAATCTATTCTTCACTTGTCTTGACATCTTGAGAGCTATACTGAGTTCTCAGAACATCTCAATCAGGCTCTGCTGAAATTGTGAACAACTGTCACCATTGATCTTAGGAATTCATCCAGTGTGGTTTATTGTCGGACCTTGAAAATCAAATTCTTTTGCAGATGCTAAAGGTCCCATAGCTTTTAATGGGACCACTCACTGAGTTGTGCCACAGTCCTTTGCCATAACTCTCTCATGTCTCTAACTGTATATACTTTTCAATGCATCAGCTAATGTCCAGCCTGTTTAGAGGTGTCTGAATGTCACTGATGATGTATTGGTTTATGCACAGCTAGCAAGGACTTACAGCGCCTTTTAGTAGTAAGGAGTTTTGTAAATATGAAATGTTACTAGTGCCTGTTGCTTTCAGTTTGTATACAGATAAGCATTACCATTTTCAATGGATCTGTAAATGTAGCCATTTTATTACATAGCTTTTAATTAAAAGCAAAGGAAAGGTGGGCAAATCTTAGTAAATTAGTTTACAGAATACAGAAATAAACAATTATTTTGTAATTACATGGTACTTGGTAGATGCGAGAAGGTCCTTTTTATGATTTTTCCAATCCAATTTTCATGTAATTTTCAGAAAGTAAATAACCATGTCATTAAAATAATTACAGCTATTGTCAAAATAAACATTAAAAATTTTTTCTTTTCCTGATTACTCTAAGACCTCTTCTGAAAAAACTAATGCAAAAAAAAAAAAAAAAAAGACCTTTCAAAACCTGAAGTAAGCTACATGGGGAAAATGGGCGACTTAGATGACAAAAATTAATTACTTCATACTTGTGTACCATAGAATCAGGATATATTTGTGAAGTGCATTATAATCTGAAAATATTTTTCTGCTCCAGTGTTTGTTGAATCCAAGTCATTCATCTGAGTATTTTTTTGCAAGAGGATTCTTAGTTGCATTCACTGAGTAGTTATATTTTCATTATTCAGCAGTTATATAGTTTTCTACTACTAGTCAGTGTAGAACTTCTTGGAGGTCTACAAAAATGACAAAGATGCTTTGTGGGCTTAAATAGTGTAAATGTGGTTGTTATCATTACAGGAAAATTCTAAGCATATATTGAAAATGCAGCATTTAAATAAATATGAGCTTGTCCATTTACATTTAGTCAAGCTTGGTGAAAAATATACATATGATCTGATCACGTCTGACTATCAAATCAGAGATCCTTTTTGCTTTGTACCCTGCTATATAACAGATGTAAAATCGGTGCATGTTTACTGGGTGGATCCTACTATGAAAGATTCCTAAAGGGCTTAACTCTTTGTTTCTGTTATTAGGAAGAGGAAATTATTTAGCAACTTTCACTGTTAGGTTACTCGATAGGGTTGAAGGTCTCCCAATTTAACAAACACCATAACTCAAAATGGTGATAGCAAAGCATTGGCTAACAGAAGAAACAGATGCCCTTCTGTGACTGTTGCATTTGAGCAGTAAGCTTTTTGAATACTGTTTAAAAGCTCAGAGTGTTACAAAGACTGTTTCTGACCATCCAAGCACAAGGGAAGTATAATGCCATGAGCTATATTATAGGAAAGAGGTGGATGGATTCTTCTCCTCAACTGTTCGGTTGGGTTTTTTTAAATCAGAAAATAATTTCTTCTGTGGGTTTCTTTCACATACACACACAAATATATGTTTTAATAAACTTGCATAGATATTGTGCTGTGCAATTACCTTGTCATTTCTGTTGCTGTACATGTATTGTGTCTCTTGCTCCATCCTAGTTCTTTCCCAAACCCAGATTTTTATTAGCCTTGGGGTGTTCCCATTGCTACTTTGTTCCCTTGTGACTTTTAGGACAAATTCCTCCTTCCTCTTCTGACAGGAGGCTGCCCTGTTTCACTTTCTGCCAGTGGAAGCATCTCGCGCTGTCACAGTCTAACTACCGAGCTTTCTGCTGCATGACATTCTCAAGGTTTGAATCTGTCACTTGAGTCTCTGTAGAGCATGCTTCTAATTTTAAAACTTGCTGCTTTCTTTTTAGGCAAAGAAATGCTCAAGTAGCTCTTTTAGATTATAGATAGATAGTAGCTTTTTTAGATTGTCACTGCACACAGTGGTATATGTAATATCAGTAATTATCCTTTAGGAATTAGTCTAGTAAAACAGGGAAAAATCTATACTCTGGTCTGCCATCACTGGAGGCTTTAAATATGCAGAAGACTATCCTCGTCTTCTTTTTCTGAAGATTTAGTGACTAGGTTTAATTAATCTTTGATTGTGAAACTAAAATGAACCCTGAGCTCTCTGAATTCAAACTACTGTGCCTGCTTTTATTGATGAATAGTAGAATACTAACAGGAAAGCTGAGACACTATGCTGTTTTTGTGGAGCATGCAAGCTCATCTGTGGGAGAAAATGCTCTTTAGACTATTTCTTAAGAAAGTGAGGCTTAGAAAAATCATGTAATCATATAGTTCCTCCCTATAAATTTTAAATCTCTTGGGCTAATTTCAAAGGAGTTTAATGGAAGAATAGTAGTCCCAATTAACTGAGTTCCTGCGGGCTTTCTAAAAATGGAAGGAAAAGGAAAGAAATCAGTACCACCAGTGCTAGTCTAACAGTTAACTGGCCACAGAGCTGGCTAAAAACCATCATCATAGAAATACTTCTCTAATAGTGGTATGGAATTTAGCCCCAGAGTTGGCTGCTGGTTGCCCAGCCAGTAGCTGGACATTTTGAGTGGCAGATTAGTCCATCAGGGTCTGGAAGTCACAGAGTGACTGAAGAAAGAACCTGGGAATATTACACATATATGAATATGAATCCAAATCTCCCCAGACTTTATTTAGTTCTGCACTCCATATAGTGGCCATATGTGGTACAAAATTGCAGAGAAGTTACTGGATTTCAGGAATAATTACTGTGTTTTGGGTTTTTTCATGTTGGTGTTGGGGTTTGTTTTCAGTAAAAGCATGTGCTATTCTGATGCTATGATCACTAAAGTGAACTGGATTTCTTGCTCATGCTTTGCATAGAAACTTCAGAGCAATTTCAGCTGAAAGGCAGGCTACTCTTTTCAGAAAGAGAGTGGGGTTTCTTTGTTTGTTTTGTTTTGTTNGAAGATTTTGGCCATATTAACCAAAAAGAGAGGAAAGGTAATAATGCATTTATGAATTAACACTTAAAAGAACTGATTGGAAATTAGTCTATTTTTCATAATTTTCCTGAGACATGTTTTTCAAATGCTATTAACTTAGAGGAAGAACTATTCTTTGACAGTGGGGTAAAGGGTGAAACTACAAATTTCTCTTACCAGGAGAAGTAATATTTATTATCTTCATGCTGAATAGAATCATATTGACTTCTTTTTTGTTTGTTTTCATTTCCTGTTGTTCAGAAGCTGAGGGAGAAATAACACTGTGCCACCAGATAGAAGATAGGAGACTTAAATTATTTTCCTGATTCTCTGTAGATTTGCTATATATTTTTAATCCATTTTCTTAATCATCCTGGAAAGCAAGTAAGTATGAATTGATCCACACTACATGACTGATTGGCAGTCTCATGTGCTACAGTATGAATTGGAATCTTGTTTACTAAATCATGACTCTGCCACATTTACTTACATTTTCTGTACAAGTAGCCAGCTGGAAATCAAGTATGACTTTCCTTAATCAGAAAGTATGCTAGATCTAAAGAATTTACTGTCACATATAAGAGCAAATAACAGTGAGGACTTTCCCTGCATGTGCGTTCAAAGTGTGTTTTTGAGTGAAGAAGAGAAATGTTTCTACTATTACAGAAATTAGTCATAGTTCTGTTAGCCAGTTAGATTTCTCTATGATCAGCTATGCTAACATTTTCCTATGGAAACATCAATAAATAAACATCAATAAGGAGTTCATCTGTTTTAGATGGGAGAGGAAGAAAAAAAAAATTATTGTTCTTAACTGACATTATGCACTAACTACAATATGCCTAGAGTCAATATGAGCTTTTGATTGTTTTCTTTATTTACTCTATAAGAATGTATCATATAACAGAGGGTTGTATAACACAGGTTGCATTTAAGATATTTTTAGAAATTTCTGTTCTCTACTTATCTTGCTGCATATAATTATTTTGTAGTGATTCACTGTAAATGAATGAAAATGCTTGGGTGCCTGATAAATTGCTGAATAGGTAACCTACCATGATCTTATAAAAAAAGTCATTAAACATTGCACTGAATTACATCTGAGCAATCTGGTAAATTCTAAATTATTGATGCTTTCTATCAGAGTCTGAAAAATACTGTTACTAATCCTGCTGTCTTCATGAATAGAAACCAGGATCAGATGAATAGGAGCTCTTGGCAGATGCATAGCTAGAGATGCTGGTTTCTTCCATTCAGTGAAGGGAGAAAGACTGGGAGACAGAAAGCTTGGGGCGTATCTCCTGAAAAGCTCAAGAAGATTATATTCTTTAACAGCTGTTTTCAGGGTAATAAGAAAGTGTCCCAAGAACTGTAGCAGTTTATTTAGGTGAGATAATATGGGTCAATAAAAAAAAATGGCACACAGTGCTAACACAAACATGCTATTTGCCACAGCAGAAAGGGAGATTTATCTGTTCATGTTAATAAACAACTACCATAAGGTAATTTCTTAACTCATGTACCACCATATTAATACAACTCTATATCCCATTGATTTTGTGTGAACAGAGGCCAAATACTTACTATGCAGTGGATTACAGAAACACATAGTCCAAAATGACTACTCAGAAGGCTGGAAGTTTCTCCTATAGAAGCGAGTTAACAGTAGTATTAATGTTGTTTAAAAAATTAAAACCGGTAGCTGTAATGAATAAAATGTAATTTCACCTTTTAAAATCAGATTATAAAAACAAAGTACAGTAGATAAGTAATAAGAATTTGTAAGAGAGAACTAATCTTCCCAAAGTAATTCTGAGAAATAAATTGCATTAAAGACTTTGAGTTAATTTCTTGTACTCTGTCTGTAATCACAGGAACATGATAATATTTCATGTTTTACCTAAGACTGCTATAATTTGCTGATTTTCTGGATGAAAATGTCCTAATTTAGAGAAGTACTTAAGTAAGTTCTGCTACTTAATATAAAACTAGGAATTTAGACTTATAAGCCATCAAGCATGCCATGTAATAATTAGAATACGGGCCTCAGAAGTGTCACTTTGTAGATTCCTATAAGTATTTCTTTTAAATAAGAATAGAATAAATGTTTTGCATTAAAATATTTAAAAAAGGCAAGCTTTCTGGAGTGATATGACCCAACAAAGATTCAATAAATTATCCATTGATATATCTCTACTTACACTCATAAGTAGTTTTGCTCATATGGAAAACTTTCCTGGTTCACAGAAGCATCTCCCATGCTTACGCTGGTAGAAAAGGACTTCCTCTTGCTGTTTGGTTCTGTTGTCCTTGGGGTATTCCAGGGACACTCAATTTCTCCTTTTTTTTAAATAATTTGGACTTTTTGTCCATATCATATGCAGTATATATCTAACTTGCATTGGTTTCTGATGATATCAAGATAACTGTCATTAATGTAAGAGGTTTCACCTCTTCCTTTTCGGTAAGGAACTCAGACAATAAATGGTGCAGGCTGGCAGTTGTTGGACAGGAATATGCAAGAACTTGGTGAGGAAGAGAATTGAGTGGAAGATGATGGAATGGAAAATATTATATATGGTTTATAGGAAAATGGAACATTAACGATTTAGTACCCTGTAGAGAATGGTTCAGGGATAATTGGAAGACTAAAAAGCAGAAGAATATGTGGAGAAAAACACTTTATTTACTTATAAGAAAGAATAGCAAAGTGCAAAAGATGATGGTGGTAGACAAGCAAGAAAGAGGAAAGCCTCTTCTGCTGGTATGCTGTATTCATTGGAAGTGACATTTTAAAACATAAACTGATAAACTGCAAATTGAAGATAAATATTGCACCAGTTGGGAAGAAAATTTCAAAGAACATCATACATTTTGAAACCCATTGCATATTATCAAATCAGTCACAATAAAGGTGGTATAATGACGATTAACAGATTTATTTAAAAAAAGAAAAAAAATCAGAGGTCAGTGGATCCCCGCAGTATGTGTTTCACTTCTCAAGCTAACCATGTGGAAAATCTCACCTACCTATAAAGACTGTTTAAATTAGTTTTTAATGTGTATACAACAAATTACATGCTCTTAGAGGCGAGGGAATTTGATTTACATGATAGATGTAAAAATCTGTTGCTCAGCTACCACTTTTAGACAAAATGAACCTGTAATTCCAGGCACTATTACCATCTTTTGTCTGAGATGCATATAACAAGCAGTGAAGTGAAGACTTTTAAAAACTCATTTGGAGTTTATAGTTACCTAAAAATACATAAATTACTTTTTAATCTACATTAATCTCTTCCTAAGCTTGTTAAAATCTGTGGGGAAAATATGAGAGTTTGGGGAGATTTAGTTCCCTGAAGTTAATTTTATCGCTACTTCTATTAAAAAAAAAAAAAATTATGTGAGAAATTAATCATTTAAAAACAAACATAAGTGTGATTTGTGTGAGTAATCTAAAAATATTAATAAATGCTAAATATTTTTTAGATTTTCCTCCTTCTGTCAATTAAAATTATATGTTCTAGAGGGACTTTCACTGTTCCTTTCTTTCTTCCTTCATTTCCCTCTTCCTCTCTCCCACCTTCCTTTCCTTCTTTCCAGTTTTTGAACTTCAAGAACATCTTAGATCACAGTTTCTTTTTCCTCCATACCTTTTCTCCAGTATGTGATGCTTATGAAAACACACCAGTTACCATGAAACACTTGACAGAGTCGCTAGGATTGACAGCACTGATGCTAGGTAGCATATTGGAAATGACAGTCATTGACGTAGTACAAGAGTGTTTCTGTACATTACAATAAAATGTTATTTTGGGAGATATTGTCAAGTGCTTCCGCCACAACATTTGTGCTTTTTCATTTTTATTGTGTTTGAATAGCCTCTCCAGTGCCTGTGAGTACTGCATTAGGGTATTCTGTTAGAAAATAAGTGTAGCGTCTGAAATTGGAAAGGAAACTCTCAATAGAGCAGTGCAGTTACTTTAACCATGGGGAGTGACATAAAAAATTCAATAAATTTTTATATTCTGTTTTTTTCTAGGAGCAGAAGGATCAAAGATGTCATAATACTTGGAATGATTAACTTAAATAACATGTGACCATTTAAATATAAGAACATATGCATTGTTACTGAATATGTTAATATGGCTAACTTTTCCCAACAATATGGTTACCAAAAAATTAATTCTGTAATATTTATGTTGTTTTATTCTTAACTTCTGCTCTAACTCTGGACTGTAGTGATCTGGTGCAGCTTCATGCTGAGGCTGATGGTACATCAGAGCAACACTACACAGTTTTTTCAATAACTTTTGATGCGGAGTGATCAGCAAAAAATATTCAGGATTGAGAATATTCCTTTAGGGCAAAAGGCTTGGAATCATTGACATTGAATGAATTTAATCTGCAAAAGACTGAATAAATCATTAGCCCCCAGTTGTGTTATTGATTTCAAAGAGACCATGTTTTGCTTTTCTACCACATGACTTAGCAGTGCTTGACTGACCTTGCTCAAACATGCTGGTGTTGGGAGGATTTTATAGTTCTATGGGTTGTACCTAAACAGGGCTTTAAAATGAAGGATGAAGTAGGTGCTATCTCCTTCCATCTAGTTGTATTATTATTTGCCAAGGTAGTAATTAGGGTTCTGTAATAGGCTTCTCCCTGTCTCAAAACCAAGAATCATAGAATCATAAAATAATATGGGTTGGAAGGGATTTTTAAAAGTCATCTAGTCCAACGTCCTGTGCAGTGAGCTGGGACACCTACTAGATCAGGTTGCTCAGAGCCCCATATAACCTTGAATGTTTCCAGGCATAAGGCATCTACCACCTCTCTGGGCAACCTGTTCCTGTGTTTCACCACCCTCATCGTAGANTGAAGGGAGAGAGGGTAATAGATAGCATCAGTTAGTCTAGTTACCAGACCAACCTAAACCTTGTAGCAGAATAATAGCCTAGTATAGCGAGAGTTTTGCTTTCTCTAATATTTAGTTGTGTATTTTTTTAAACAGGGGGTGTTATCATGGACAATGGAGCAGAAGAATGGGCTGATTCTCTTTTTTTTTTTCNCCCCACTTGAGAGATGTCCTGGTTTGAGGTAAGAACAAAACCACTTTTCAGTAGTTTTATTTTCAGTTAAGTCTCTTCTAACTGACTCTACTCTCTGAAATGAACTGCATATGTTTCATACAGTATCTGTTCTAGCAGTGATAACTTCTGATGTTTATAGTTAATACTAGGGAATGGTTTGCATAGAGGCTTTTGCTGATACTTATTGCTATAATAACCAAGGTCAGCTGACTTTGTTATACACCATTTTGAAGGGTCAGAAGGGGAAAAGCATATATGGGTCGCACTGTGGGGAGGAGTGAACAGGACAGATAACCCAAAACTGACCAACAGGATATTTCACCCCATTTGCATCATGCTTAGCATAAAAACTGAGGGATCAAGAGGTCAAGTTTCTTCTTTAATGGCCAGTACCCAAAGACTCTGTCAGCTCTTTTGCCTTTGATCCTGATCCGATTCTTGAAACCAGTTTCCATCTGTCACTGAGTCCAGTCCTGTTGCTTGCCAGTGACATGATCATTGTCCTGGGAACTCCAGGTTTAGTCTATATTTGTGTGTATATATATATATATATATATGTATATATTTATTATTAATAATGTTATTTTTTTTTATTGGTAATATATGTTTTAGGGCTTTTTTTCAACCCGTAAGTCTCCCTCCCTTATTCTCTCTCCCTTCCCCTTCTGTGAAGGGAGAGAGGGTAATAGATAGCATCAGTTAGTCTAGTTACCAGACCAACCTA
Organism: Nycticryphes semicollaris; assembly: GCA_013400055.1. Lineage (NCBI taxonomy): Eukaryota > Metazoa > Chordata > Aves > Charadriiformes > Rostratulidae > Nycticryphes > Nycticryphes semicollaris. The sequence continues at coordinate 293,865 of VXBJ01001916.1, forward strand.
AACCTTGTAGCAGAATAATAGCCTAGTATAGCGAGAGTTTTGCTTTCTCTAATATTTCGTTGTGTATTTTTTTAAACAGGGGGTGTTATCATGGACAATGGAGCAGAAGAATGGGCTGATTCTCTTTTTTTTTTTCCTTCCTCTTCACTTCTAATTAAAAACTAGAAGAAAAAAGAAAAAAGTAGATTTTTTAGCAGTTGAATTTAACACCCACTTACCTCTGTTAAGAAGGGTGCTTTTGTACCCCTAATTGGCACAACAATTTTGTGAAGTCAATAACTTCTGAAATACAAGGTCACCTGAGTTCACATTTATAAATGGAAATGTGATGATTTAACAACAATGCATAAAACACTGATAGATCACACACTGTATCAAGCAATGCAGTGCCTCTTCAAACTGTTGCCACAAAGACAAATTAATGCTGCAGGAGCATAGAAGCACTTAATTGTTTCAGGTGGCATTGTATTTCTGGCATGTCAAAACAATAGTGGTAGTGTATCAGATTTAGAGAAGAATACAATGTCAAGAGAAAGCTGAGTTTCGTAAAGGGAGGAGAAAATACTATTTTTGAAACTTAACAATGACAGATGATACAATGCAGAGTTAAAATAAAGAGAAAAGTCAGGCAAGGCTGCGAAGCTGCGATTTGGAAAGAAATCTGAACTATACAAGTCTTTGGAGATAAATTTGTATAAAGAACTGTATCATAGCTGAACATGTTTAATTGATCACGACGTGAAAAACGTGTGTGTGTATGCTGAAAGTATTCATGCTTTGTCTCTGCTCATGTAAGCTTCTTAGAAGTCTGAGGAAAATAGGTTGAGGTTTTTAGTTTGTAAGGAGGTATTTGCTTGACAATAACACAAGTATATTTGTTAGAACATTGGCTTGCTTTCATTTAGAAGTAGAGTAATTGCAGATTACAATATTAAAATATTGTTCTTTGTTTAAATTTAAATATAGCCTGGAAATAAACTTGACTAAATTAAGGTTTTTCTTTCTAAACAATTTTTAGAAAATCAAGTCCTTGACATACAGTGTACTTGGAAGGTGTGCTGCACAGTAATGCATATGCACTGTGAGTGTGTGAAAAATCTGTTTGAGCTTATTTTGCAAAAGTCTGTAGGATTTGTGAAGTAGTTCTTCCACATTGCTAGGCAAGGTTAAAGCCTCAGATGGAATAATCTGTTGGTTTTTAGACACTGCACTTTGAAGAACATATGGATCAAATGTAAAGAGTCCCAGCAAGATCAAAGAGAATAATCAGAGGTCTAGAAAATATGGCATCATTATAAAACGTGAAATAACTAGGGATAGATAGAGAAGCTCAGGCACCAGGATGGAACAGAGGGCAGGGTTATGAATGTGGAGCTGAATTTTGGATGGATTTAAAACTGCTGTCAGCAGGCAGAGAAAGGAAATAAACCAGGATAACTGTACCCATGTTTAAGGACTGGTGAAATTAACACCATCAAGGAAGATTCATATTAGACATAAACAGAAATTTTTAATAGTAATGACATAGATACATTGATGCTAATTACTTTGGGAGGTTTTAGAATATCCATTACTATAATCCTGGAGAATAAATCTTACAAAGAGCAATTGAAGGAGCTGGGACTGTTCAGTTTGAGGAAGAGGAGGCTGAAGGAGACCTCATCACACTCTACAACTACTTGAAAGGACATTGTAGAGAGGTTGGTGCTGGTCTCTTCTCACAGGTAATTAGTGACAGAACAAGAGGGAATGTCTTCAAGCTGCAACAGGGTAGGTTTAGGCTGAACATTAGGAAAGAATATTTCACAGAAAGAGTGGTCAGACACTGGAGTAGGCTGCCCAGGGAGGTGGTTGAGTCACCATCCCTGAATGTGTTTAAAAGCCATTTAGATGTGGTGTTGGAGTGTATGGTGTAAGGGAGAACTTTGTAGAGTAAAGCTGATGGTTGGACTCGATGATCCCAAGGATCTTTTCCAACCTGAAAGATTCTATGATTCTGTGACCAATGTCAGTTGGAAAAAATGTTTGAATAGTAGATGGTCCTTTCACAAGGGGAAGGAAAGATAAAATAGGCTATATGAGCTTATAGATGACCTCACAGAATGTGACAGTTATTAATATACAAGTAATGTAGTAGGCAGAAAAAAAATGCTTTATGACTTCTTAAAGGATATATTTTGTAGATTGCTGATAGCTGAGAAGAAAACGTTCAAATAAAACCATGTTAGTGATGGTTTTTTAAGATATTTTGAAAAAACGCAATTATCAAAACATCGAGAATCATGATTTGTAAAAGAAATGTCTGTTGTCTATACAGATGTTCTCCAGACTTCTTTGATAAAACAGGTTATGGCTGGATGATTTCTCATAAAAGGTATCATATAATTGTGTTGACATAATAGGGGCAAAAACATACCCATACCCTTAAATACGTTTTTAACTGAGTTGCAGCATTGGGACTATGGGGCATTTGGGATTATGACTCATTAATACATGGTTGTTTTGGTGTTGGTTTTTCGTATACTTGGTTGGGTTGTGGGTTGGTTTATTTTTTTTTTCTTTGTTAGAAGAAGCCAATGTCTAGCAAGTGCATAGGAAAGTTTACTAAACTAATGTAGTTTTTGGTACCTGAATTTATGCTGAAAATAATTTCATGTATCAACTTGCCCACAAAGTTTCTGCAGATTTGGAACCTTAGGCTTTATTTTTCTATAATAATATTACATGTAAAATACAGCTAAAAATTATATTGATCTAAACTTAACATAATGTCTTGCAAAAAGGTTCAACAGTGAAGTCCTAACAACTCACACGAGAAAAAGAAAACAGTTAGAAAATAAATTTCCTCCTCCTTCCCAAAACACACATTCAGTCCAACACCTCTACTTTCACCTTCCTAGTCTCAGTTTCCCTTTTTTTCACCATGCATTACCCTCATTTTCTCCCATTCCCCTCAGTAAGGCAACAGGCAGCAGAGCAGGCTGCACTTTTTCTACCACACTTTCCTCTGCCCTGGCATGGCTTCTCCATAGGCTGCAGTCCCTCAGGGGTGTCCTAGCCCTGGAAAAGGCCACCTGCAAGCCAAAGTCCTTCTCAGTGTTCCTGCTCTGGTGTGAGTCACCTGTAAGGCCCACCTCCCCTGTCATGGCATGCTTTCACATTAACCCCACCCTGCACGCTCCTCCTCAAGCTGCTGTGAAGCATATTTAAGAATCATTTGAACATATATCCATTGTAGGCCTTACTTGTAGAGTTATCACAATCTTAATACACAGGTGCTATAAATTCTGCCCCTCCTCCAAAGCAGTGGAGGTTTAGCACTGTAACTGCCTGTACCTACTCACAGAGAAAACACTCCTCACCCCAGGGGAGCAGGCTACAGACATTCACATTGTACCAAACTCTTGATGTGTATTCCTCACAAACTTTAGACTTCATCCCTACAAAATATGTAACTGATACCATAGTTATGAGGTATTTCTCCAAACTTGTTTCCCTCCTATTCAGGGCTCTGAGGGCAGTAATAAGCCTTAATAGCCCTGACCAGCCTCATCTGGGGCCTACCACACACATGCCCTGCCCATGGGCCCAGGAGTCCTATTTAAGCTCAGCTGTTAAAATATTGGCTGTAGCTTGGTAACAGCCATGTCTATATCTAGCCGGAGACCTTGCTGATTGTGACCTAGACCTGTGTGGTGGCTTCTCTACTTGACTGTGAACTTGCTGTGTGATCACTGAATTTTGTCTGATTGTTGTTACCTTCACCAGACCTGATCCTGAATGTGACCCTTGGATTGACTACCCACCTTGCTGGTATGAACTTGCTTGGCCATTTGGGCTCTTGGTTGAACCTCGCTACCACCTATGACTCTACCCTGTTTGCTTTATTCAGGTATGTTCAGACTTTAATCACCAATGTAGTGGTGGAAGCTCTTCTTGTTGCTCCTTATGTCCTCAATTCTCTCTCTATTAGTGAGGGAGAAAATTCTAGCTGTTTGGAGATTTGTTTCAATTAGTGGTATGTGATTCTAGTCCATTATGTTTAGAAATGTATGGGAACAACTGCAAAATTGGATGCTTCTTCTTCCTGCTAGATGTTGGTAAATTAAAGAAACTCTTGGTTCTACATAAAAACTAATTTAGGTGTGCAGTAAATTAATCTTCATGCAGAACAAACTTGTTAATGCAAATAACACAAGAAAACAAATCTACAGGTCAAAGCAAACTTTGATCTGTTTGTTGTTTTTTTTTTTTTATGCTGCCTCCATTGTGTTCACTTAACAATGAACTGCCTTTTTCTACAGTCTTGCTTATCTTTTAGTGTAGTTCCTTTTTTGCCTTTATATTCTTGCTTTTCTAAAGAAAAAATAAATCAATATTTAATAAAAAGATAATATGATAACATCTTCTGGAAATTAGGAGAAAAAGTAATTCTGGCTCTGAAACCCAAGTGGTTACCTGTCAGTAGGAATGGACTTTGAGGATCTCTTTATAGGTGTAGATCTGGTATGGGTGTGGACTGCAGAAAATCGTTTTAACACTCCCATGTCTTGGGCTAGTAAATGGACGCTTGTCCTAATTATGAAACAGTGTGTTGAGCTACTATGTTGTTGTGCTTGAGCAGATTACTTTATGAAACCAGAACTGGCATATATCAGGGGGAAAAAAAGGAATTTAGGCTATGGGTTGATGCTCATTTGGTAGGTCTTTCCCAGTAGCCAACTTGTGTCACCACTAAACTGTGTCCGATCACTGCTGTTATTTTAGGGACCCCAAACCTCCTGTTCTCACCCATTAGCTGCAAGAAGTTGCACAAAAACAAGAGCCTATTTCAGATCTGTCTTTCCCAGGAGCCATATCATGTTACCCCCAAATATTGCTCAATTTGGAGTGGGTTTGATCAGTCAAGTTCCTACATTTAGCTGCTAGATCTCAATATTTTGCTTAACCACAGTGTGGATACTGTGTTGTGATTCCCTTTTTGTACAACTTTTTTCTGTACATTGAATTGCTCTGTACTTCACAGTTAAAGAAAACTACTACATAGAGTTTTAGTATTTCATCATGCGTAGCCTATACAGTAGTAAGCAGGACCTGATTGTATAAAAAGTCATCAATAACATGTATTTGGGTGTTTTCTGCTGCATATATTTATTTCTCTGTAATTTTTACAGAAAAGTTAGATGGCAGTTACTCTGTGACACTTCTCAGCTGCCAGACTGCACTTTTGTGAATGTTATTTATGTTTTGCATTTAGTTCATGTTTATTACTATATTTGATTTTACCTGGTTTGCATGCATTTATTTTTCTATTTAACTGAAAATGACAGGAGTGCATATATCCTGTTGTGACTAAACTGGACTCAGCTGCCTGCCTCTCTAAAGTAATTTGAATACAGGTAAACTTCTCCTGATACCTATTTCTGAGCTGCACACCTTATCAACTGTCCCACATATGCTTTACAGTTGAGGCAGCTAGGATGTTTTTCTAGCTTTTGAGATGACTTGCTATCCTAAATGTCAGCATTAATTTTGTAATAATACTGTTTATACCTGTCTACATGGAATTATCAATTGTGTAAAAGTGTGGCTATCTATAGACAAACATAGGAGACCTCCTTGTCCCTAAAAGGTATTGCATAACTTCTATTAATGTTAATTCCTAAGGGTGTATTGGGACTTTTTGATTGTTAAAGTTTCAGAAACTTCTTTTCAAATATGTGAACAGTTACCAAATTGAAGATATGAAATTCTCCATATACGGTTAGTGAATCGGGGGGAAAAAAAGAGTGTCCATAGAAAAACTGTCCTTTGTGCCTGTTACAGGGTTAGGGTTGAATGAATGTGACCTGTCAGCTGTGTGATATAATTCATCAGTACTCACCTTTCTTATTCATGATTCAGTTCTACTTATTTTTCCACCAGAAATTACAGGCATGAATCTCAAATTAGAGGAGAATAGGGTCTCGGTGCTGCCTGTTAAGTAAGGTAGGTGCTTTAGGCTGTCTTGGATGTGCAGACTGAAGAACCTAGATGCAAGAAAAGGTTACTTTTTTGCATAACCTGAAAAATCCAGACCATAGTTTCAGTAGGATATTCAGGTAGTCATCAAGTGTCAGGCAGAAAAGGTCAAGGAGAAACAATGAATTCATGTCCAGTTCAAGCCTGCACCAGAATGCAGCAAAAACTATATGGGATTTTTTAAGTCACACAGGATTGTATCCACAAAAGGAGCCTTGAAAACTGCCACCTTATTTAATATACTTTTTGCATGTTCCTAAAATATTGAGAATGCAAGGTCTGATTTGAAGCTTGCCCAGAATGGCTTCCATGCCAGAATGGATGAGCAGTCCAGGGAAGTTTACAAACTGGCTGTTACTCCATGGGTATCTTTTCTCTGCACAAAATGATTTTAAAACACTAATCTGAGATGTAGGATTTCAGAACTCCAAACAGTAGCCCAGCTGAAGGAAATTTACGTTGGGCTAGAATCTTTTGTTTATTTTAACTTTGTATACAATAGTTGAAGCTACAGGCTATCACAATCAAACTTTGGCTTCATATATATTTTATGCTGCAGAGGGGGGAAAAAAAAATCGTCAGTGGGGACAGAAGAAACTACATTGATTTCACATAATCCTAAACCAGGGGTTGGGCATGCTTCTTTGGTAGATGACATGCACTTTCAAATTCTCAACAAATCAAGAAGCAGAATCCCAACCTTTTATACTCCGTGCCCCGTGCATTCCTGCCAGCCAGGAATGAGACTCACAATCTTTTCAGGAGTTACAGCTAGGAGGATGAATGGGGAAAACTATACTGATTTTTAAAGAATATATTTTAGTTATACTGTGTCTGGACCCTAAATGTTTTATTTGAGGGGATGTAGTTCAAGCGGTTAAGTATTATTTAGGAACATTAATGGGTGAACAATGTCTCTTTTGTAAGACAGTGTGGGAAAGTAATAGAAGATTGGTGAGGAGGACTGTAAACACGATCAAGTGACTCATGTGGGATGCTGGGAAATGCATATATCGCACTGTTTAGTTTTGTGTGCTCAACAAGTAGAACATCTGCACTTGGATAACATAGGCCTGGGGTGGACTCAGGGGCCCCTTATCGAACATGCCCAAGATTCTTGCCCTGCTGTTGAAGAGATCAAAGCACAGTGGAAAGCTCTGTTTGTCAGAATTCTTGAAATAGAGGGCAGAACAGCAAGTGTGAGTGCTCTCACTCTCTCACCCCCTTGCCAATAAGGGCTCTCTTGCTCTGTGGTGCTTGCATCCCCTGGTTGCCTGCCTCTGCCCAGGTGCTGCTTCAGAGATTCCCCGTCTCATGAGGTATTGAGATTAAATTTGTTCTTTGCCTTTAATCCATGGTTTTGTGGTTGTTCCTATGTCCTGTCTGCATTGGCTCACGTAGGAAACTTCTAAAACTTATGTCCTGTAATACAAAGTTCAGGAAAGTTTTCAAAACCAATTGTTTTCTGACCCACAAATTTAACATTCTTCAAGTTGCCACTTTAGCTGCCTTCATCTGCCATCTTGTGGTATGTTGGCTTAATGTATGTGCATTTCTATACACTTGAGATTACTTATTCTATTTTACAAAATTTTCCTACCTCATATTACTGATTACCAGTGTAATACAAGCTGATTTTACTTTTGTGAGCTAATATATTCATTAAGTGAATTCTCATGTGCTATTTTTTCAATATTGGGAAAGTAAAGAAAAACTGAAAAATCAGCCAATTGCAAGATAGTTCTTTGCTTTATTTTATGTTCATGTCTCAAACTAAGACTTTCAATTCAATAAAAAGAAATAAATTTCAGTTATTCTTCAGCAAAACTTAAAAAATATTATTGAATGTAATAGAAGAAAGTTTAAAATAGAAAGATGATGGAAAAGATGTAAAAGCCCCTTTAAAACTTGCCTAATTGTCAGAGCCCTGATCCTGCAGTTGGTTTCAGGCCAAATCCTGTTATCTTAAAGTGATATGCTGTTTATATTTTTCTAAACTATTCGCCTACCTGAACTTATCGGAGAACTTTACCATTGAGAGCTTTAACTTTCCTTTCTTGGATTTGCCATGTGTTGGTATATAAGACACAAACTACACTGAAAAAATACCTGTGAAAATATGTAAACATTACAAGGTTGGTTTTTTTTATTCAGTTTCTTAGGTTAACCTTGAAAATACTACTTATAAGCATATAATTGATAAACTGTACCATTAGCATACAGTGGATGTCACAAAAAAGAAACAAGTGCTCATAGTGAGTGATTTCTATGTTACGGGACACTGAGGCACTCATCTGCCAGACTGACAGGGAGTCACAACTGTTATTGTGCCTTCTGGGATCTAACACCTGAGATGTGGCTGAGAGGGTGCCACAACTTGTCAAGAGTGCAGACTACTATCCATTACTCCTCTTTCACGTGGGCATAAATGCCACCTCAAGCCAGAACCTGGGCAGAATCAAGGAAGACTACAAAGCCCTGGGTTTTTAAGTGAAAGTACTGGTGTCCAAGTTATCTTTTCTTCCATTTTACCAGTTAGAGGGTAGGGAACAACCCGAAATAGGTGTTTAATGTAAATCAACCTCCAGCTTCATGGCCAGTGCTGTTGGGAGGATTATGACAATGGGACATTCTTCAATGACTATAGCCTCCTAGGGGGAAGTGGGGTCCACGTGTCTAGAGGAGGCAATGGACTCTTTGACAGCAGGCTGGCCAACTTGGTGAGGCTAGCTTTAAACTGAAGGACTCAGGAGACAGGGTCCAAAGCAGCAATACTCCTGCCACTGCAACCAACTGGGGAATAAACTAGGCCAACCAGAGTAGAGACAAATGTTCCATAGCTGCCTCTCAAGATGAGAACCTGAGGTCAACTGTGGTGATTGTGGAAGTCCTATTGAATGCCTGTGTGTCAAGATCAGAGGTTTCTTCTCAAAAAGGGATCTTACTGTAGGCACCTTCTATTGACCTTCAAGCCAAGATGAAAAGGCCAAAGAAGCATTATGTGGGTTACTTAAGCAAGCTTCAGGTCAAAAGAACCTGGTTCTTATGGGTGACTTCAATTACACAGATGTTTGTTGGAAGAACAATACAGCAGCTCACATGTCATCCATCAAGTTTGTGGAATGCATAGAGGACTGCTTCCTCATACAAATATTAGATGTGCCAACCAGGAATGAGGCATTGCTGGACTTAATTTCTAATATTTTGCTTAGTGATAGCCTTGGTTGTGGTGATCATGTATTGTCAATTGCTGCTGAGGGTTAGTACAAAGGCAAAGATTTTAGATTTCAAACTTCAGCTTCATCAGACCTGTTAGGAGTAATTCTATGGGAAGCTTCCATGGAGAATAAAGGACTTAGTGAACACTGTGACTTTTTCAAGAATGCTCTTCTGGAAGCACAAAAACAGTTAATTTTCTTTGAAGGTAAGGGAAGTAGGTGGAGCAAAAGACCCACTTGGCTTAACTGAGAGCTTCTGATTCTGCTCTAAACCAAGAGAAGCATACCAAAGATGGAAAAGTGGATGAACACAAGTTTAAAACCACAAGGGCGTTCTCAGGATGTGTGGAGATGTATTTAGCAAAGCAAAAGCTCAACTTGAATTGAAATTGGCAAGAGATGTCCTACAAGAAAGGATTCCTCAGGTACATAAACAAAAAGCAAAACCAGAAGGAAAATATCATCTCACTGCTAAGCAGGAGAGGTGAATTAGTCACTGACAACACTGAAAAAGCAGAGGATCTCAATGCTTTCTTCACCCTGGTCTTTACCAGTACTGTTGGGCCTCAGGCCCCGTGAACAAAAATCCAGGTTGATGTAAATGCAGACCTATTGACAGTGAATGAAGAGTTAGTATGCGAACTATTGCAGGAGCTTGATCCCTGCAAGTTGATGGGCCCTGAAAATATCCAGCAGAGGGTATTGAGAGCAGGCTGACATCATTGTGATGTCATAATCATTTAAAAGTCCTGGAGATCAGAGGATGTCCCAGAAGAGTAGAAGGAGGTCGCCCCCATCTACAAGAAGGACTTAAAGGAAGATCCAGAGAACTATAAGCTAATCAGTTTTGCCTAATTACTTGAGGAAGTTATGGAATTGGTACTCCTGAGGGCTATCACAAGTCAAATGAAGCTTGTGATTGGAAAAAGTCAGTCCAGATTCACCAAAGGCAGATTGTGCTTTGCAAACCTGATTGGTTTTTATGACAAAATAACGTGTTTGGTTGATGAGCGGTGAGCAGAGGATATTGTCTGGGATCTACCTGGCTGGGGAGTGGCTCTGTGGAAAGGGACCTGGGGGCTCCTGATGGACAACAAGCTCGATATGAGTCAACACTGCACTGCTGTGGCAAAGAAAGCCAACAGGATGTGGGGTTGCATCAAGAAGGGCATAACCAGCAGAGATAGAGAAGGTATTATCCCACTCTACTCAGTCAGGCCAGTCCTGGAATACTGTGTTTAGTTTCGGTTCCTGCTTTACAAAAAGGTGTGGACAGGCTAGAGAGGGCCCACAGAAGGGCCACAAAGATGATCCAAGGACTGTGAGGCCTGTTATATGAGGAAAAGCTGAGAGAACTGGGTTTGCTAAGCTTTGAGAAGGCTTAGGGGAGACATTACCACCATGTTCCAGTATTTCAAAGATGGCTACAAAGAAGATGGAGATTCCCTTTTTACATGGAAAACATGAGGGGCAATGGGTACAAGTTACTCCTGGGGAGATCCCAATTGGGCACAAGAGGATAATTTTTCACAATGAGAACAATCAGCCATTGAAATAATCTCCTTGGGGAAGTGGTGGATTTCTCAATATCGGACACTTTTAAGGTTCAGCTGGGAGGATGCTCAGTCACCTTGTCTAGATCCTGCTTTTGCCAAGAGATGTTGGACCGGATGATCCTTGAGGTCCCTTCCAACCTGTTATGCTGTGATTTGCGACTGAGTTTTGTCTTATCTTAACCCAGTTTGAAAAGATACAGCACTTCTAACATTTATTAACCAGCTTGGCCAAATATAAAACATGATTACAATGCAACTTTTCAGTTACCACTGTCATTTTAAAATATATCTATGTACTAGCTGTGAACACACAGTGAAAGTTTTTTGAAAGGGTTTTTTGAGCCCATTCTGGTCTATATTCAAACTGTTAAGTCTCCAGCTTTCTTGACAAAGAGTTACAGACAACAAGATTAGCTATATTTGGGTTGTTTTAGAAAAGCCATTTGGCTGACAGAGCTTTAAATCTAAGCATGTTCTTTCCCAAAATGTGCTCAAGCCAGTAATATAAGGCAACCTGAGTTGATCTTAAAATCCCTATACTTTACAAATATACTATAGCATGCAAAATATCAGTTATTACATCGAAGTAAGGAGACATTTCCAGAAGAGAGAGAAAATTAATATTGTTTCAAACTACTTTAAATACTGAAGTTAGCAGTGTATTGTGGTGAGCTTTTGACAAAAGTCAGTTCTGACACAAGTAACAATACCATGACACAGACTGGGAAATCCAAACTTTACCAGTTTGGATTCTTGTTCAGATTGAGACTCAGAAGCTTAGATTTATTAAGCAGTTGTCTTTAGGCATGGAGAGAGAAGACAAATGTGATTTAGTCATAATGGTGACACTATTCCAGTGATATCAACTTTTTACTTGATATGTTTCAGAAAGGATCTTGAATCCACTAGGTGAATAGAAACATAAAATTTCAAGGATTTGTAGGGATGGGGGGATTTATTTAGTTTTGTTTTCTGTGTTTCCCTCTAGTATTAAAGAAGTTCAAACAGCAACCAATTTAAAGGAGATTAAATAAAGTCGTTTTAGAGAAAAATGTTTTTAAATGGACAGAGCTCTATTTAAAGTTGCTAAAGTTGGATGTAATCTGTCAAGTGTAGTCATAGGCAAGATTTTTCTTGAACATATATTTCAAATTCCTTAAATGATAGACTATTTTACTTCTGTGGTTTGTATGGGGAACAAAGGGTAAAGAGGTTTTCTAGGAAAACTAAATCACAAGAAAAAGAATGTTGTCTAAAAGGTTGTGGTTTGTGGGGTTTGGTTTTATTTTTTTTTTCAAATTTCAGTTTATTGGCTATACAAATATACCCGAGGAGTTTACATATAGTATTAGAAAGGCTTCAAAGCCTGTGCCCATGAAGGCAATGTAGACCACAGTCCTTCTCATGTGGCATCTAACGCAACAAAAGACAAAGGAGAAGAAAAGCCTGTAAACAATCATTAAAATAACTGCAACATAAAGCCCAAACTATACTAGTTCTGCAATCAAGTTAATATAAACAAAATTATAACATGTGATGAGACTTAATCTACTTTTCTATTGTTGTGCTACAATTAAAGAGAATGTGAGTATTTTACTAAGTTAAGTAAAGAATGCTGCACTGGACTGAAACTGAAGAAGCTAAAACAGACTAGACTTACCTGGTTTATATTTGGCCAAGAAGAAAATGACACAAAAAAAATGTTCAAACCTTTTTTTTCTTTGTTTTAATGTTTTTGGAATATTTATTTGAACTCTGACTTGAAATGTGGAAGAACTTATTTTCTCAAGTGTCTGATAGCCAATACGCATAGCATAGTTTCTATTAAATAAGTATTTGTTCACAAGAAAAAGCATCTGCAACAATATTTTTGTTTCACTTGTATGTCCTTTAATGACTCAGACATCTGGTATCTCAATCCAACATGAGTTATTTGTTGAAGTTTCCAAGGTTTCCTGAAACTTTTAGCTTTAGACTAAATTTAAGTTTTCTGCAGGAAAACATGAAATGAAAAGTAGAGCATCTGAAAAATTTGAACTCCTAGGAAATTACTACAGTTCAGGTTTCAATATCTATCTAGGATAGAAAAGCAGTTTGAAGCCAGGAGAACTTGTGAGAAGTTGTGCAACTTCCAAGTTAGAAAAGAATGTGTTTACTTGCTATAATCCTGAACCAAAAAGTGTACCTAAAACTAAGATTTGATTCCATGTTGGGCTTTTCAAAGGAAGCTGTGGATTCTTGTAATGGCTGATTTTCTTTCTTTATGAAAATACTATCAAATTTCACCTTTTGTTTTTAAGGAAATTGCTACAAATATGTTTATGTATTTTGATGTTTCTGCATCAGCTGTACAGCATCATTGTGTGATGACTTAATTAGGTCAGTCAAAACAATGTTACTGAGGTTCTGAAAGATCGTGTGGAGTTATTTCTCACTCTGTATTGGCTCTCTAAACTTGTGGAAACATCTGAGCTTTGTTATGAATCTCTTGACAATAAGTAATAACTGTGACACTGGCAGCTTTCCAAGGCAACATGGAGAACTTATGGACTTGTCACACTTCCAGGGCTTCGAAAGGTGCCAGCTCAGCTGTGATTCACTGCTGATTGCTTTTAGTAGCACAGAATCCTTTAAGGTTTCAAGCCTTCAGGGAAATATCACAGATTATGCTTGGCAAGATGTAGAGTGTCAACTAATGCATCATGTAACAGGGCAGATAATTTGGTAAAAGTCAAGCTGTTTAGGTTTCTAATGCTTTGTTCTAAGCCATTGTTGTTCAACTTTTTTTTTTTAATTCAAGTAATTAAGGGGGTGGTTGTAATGAAACACTGACAACAATTTGTCTTCTGATTAAGAAAAAACATAAGAGTTCTCAATACTGATTATTCCTTCTCCTGCTCTCTACCCCTGTTCCCCCCATTCCTGCCCTTTTCCTCTAGGAAATTTCAAATAGTTCATATTCATTGAGTTTAGCTACCTGAAAAAACGTGAATCTACTAGGACCAACATAATTTAAGAAAAATCTTTGGGTAAAACAGCAGGATCCTGAGGGAGTTTTATTAGTTGCTGTAAGTTTTGTTTTCAGAAGAAATGGTTTCTTACTTGTTGCTTTTTATTGTATCATATTTGGAGATACTGACAAAGATGTTGGTCCATAGCGTAATAATATAAGCCAGAAGCTATAAAGTTGCCTAGATTACTTTAGATTGACAATTGCATAGCTGGGAACATAATTTACTGCTGCATAAATATTCTATGAGTTAAAAAAAAAAAGTACATAGTTATAACAAATTCCAGTAAACTATTGGGCTAACTCTGATCACAAAAGCTGATAGTAAGTTCTTAAACATGTTTAACCTATACCTCAATAAGAAACATGCCTTCATTTAAAGCTATTACATTTTGTAATCTGTGCAAAAGGTTTAAGATAATTAGAATGATAATTTTTTTTCTATACTAATCATTGTAGACTACTTCTCCATGTAAAAGGATGTAACAAAGCACATTAAATTGTTGGTTTGGTTAGTACGTTATTAATCATAAGAGAGCTGAAGTAATTAGTAATTTTTAAACCTATTAAATATTTTAGAAAAATTTTTGCTATTCTGTTGCCCAGTACTGACTGCTCAGTTGCTGACAATAACCAGTTGTTAGACATTGAAAAAGCTTGGAGAGACAAACCTTACAAAAGATCTGATATTGTTTCAATCTGTCTTCTTAAATGTCACATGCTCATACTTAACAAAAAAAAAAAACATACAAAAAACCCCAACCTAAATTTGTTCTTCTGTCACAAGAGACAGATGATTTAGCATCACCAACTGCAATAATTTGAATACTTAAAATAAATATCTAAAGGGAGACATGAATGTATCTGGGCATGACTGGGGTACCCTTATTGTTTCTAATTAAAAAAAAAAAAAAGCATGCTGCATATCTTTTCTGGTATTAAGGCATTCACCCATACTCTGTTATTTCCCTACAGTAAAAATTCTTACATAGCCAGTGATGCGATGCTCAGTCACTTTATGGTGATTATGATTTACTGTTAGAAGGCCTACTGCACTTGAAGGTGTATGACCACAGCTGACAAAACTTTAGGCTTGGCCTGAAAAAAACTGACAATATTTGCCACATAGAACTAACCCTACGAAGATCAGACAGAAAGCAGGAACAGATGCAACCTGAGGAAATCAGTTAGTTATCTGGATGACTGATTATTAGCTCTGCCTTAAGGGACAAGATTAATATCTTGAACAGAAACTTGTCGGACAACTTCAATGGTTAAACCATTATGATTACTTTTATTGTCATCCTAACCTTGTGTTTGTTCTAACTAATGGGCTCTTAACATAAGGGTGCTTAAACAGAGCCAAGAAAGCTGTTATTGCTTAACTCTTTACTTCAGAGATCTGTTTTAAAACCTCCTTACCTTAGTCCACCTGTTTCTCCCAGCTGTAAACTTAGTGATGGCGTAGGCAAATTGTCTGCTTTGACCCTGATTATTTAAGAGTTAGGCCTATAGGACTTTCTAAGAAAACAGAAGAGTTTGCTACACTCGGGAAGAAGCTTAAGCTCAGATTTGATAATTTCATGGACAGCATTTGATTGTTGTGCAAGTAGGCATTGCCTGCCATACTGTAGTTCTATATTCTGCATCCAGGATTAGGCTACAAATTCAAGTTAAATATGTGGCTCAACAAGAGAACAGTGTTGTTAAATCATAGATGGATTCTAAATCAGGTGGATAAAGGAAAAAATGTTGGAAGATTTTCACCAGCATGACTCATTTGTTTATATTAGCAGATAATACTGGTAGACGTAATACTTCCGGGTAGTACAAGTCTTTATAAAGAAGGTTACTATAAAGGTGTACACTAAATCAAGGGCATCATTTGGACTAGCTTTTTGGTTGGTATTGAAACCTTCCCCAAGGATATGCTTACTTTTACACTTCGTGGACATAACGACTAGAGTTAAGCTTGTAATTAATTTCAGGCCTAGTTTTTGTAGACACTGGCTAAAACTTCTAGGCCTGGACTGAGGTGTTATGTCAGGCAGTGTTATGATTGCATCATGATGGGCTTGCATCAAAGCTGTCTTCAGACTTAGGCTGCCCTGGATATTTTGCTAAGATATAACTCTAGTATAAATCTGAGCTTCTGTCTGAGGTCAATAGGAAAAAGGACACGGGAGTAAATAGAAACAGAAATTGCCAGTGTGTGTGTTGACTAATATTCTGAACCTTTGGATATACAATATTAAAAAAAAGTAACATTTAGTAGTCTAAGGAGAAGATCTTTAATAACTGAATTTGTTGCTTAAATCAAGTTAACTTTTTTCTCTATTGTACTGCTCGTTTCATTTAAACCATAAGATGAATATGCCAGCAGATCCTTCAAGTAATCTAACAGAGACTGCTTGTACATTTTGGAGACTCAGAGTAAGGAATTTGGGGTTTGTATGTTATCTACATTTTTATAACTTAAAAGTATCTTTGTCTACAAATATCTCTTGCTTCTTGAAGTGGGTTGATACTTCAAATCATCACAGTGACTGAATTTTCTGAAGCCAGTTCTGAAATTAATTTCTGTCATCTGAACAAATGCTGAGGAAGGAAGAAAATCAATGATTGACATATGATTGTTTTGCAACAAAATGTCTCTTGTTGACAAGTGTGGAGTTTGGTTTAAAAATATTCTTTACATATAATGTAGTTAACACAATGAATTATAGCTGCAGAGTGCATTGGTTTAGTGGTGAACAATTCTATATCCATGCAGAGCTAATTGCCATTCATCAAAGTAATATTTTTGCAGCGTCACTGAAGTTACTGTACCAAAAGATCAGTCAGCACTCCCACTGTAACATCAGTTTTCAAGAGCTTTATGTCTCACTATAATAGTTTCTGTCTGTGCTTTAGATCAGTAAATATCAGACTAGAGGCCTGAAGAAATTGTCTACCGCTTTGAGTTATTCACTGGCATTTTCTGAAACCAGGCTTGAATTTGTTGACCTCTGTTCATTTTTCTGAATTGTTGGGGTTTTATTCTAAAGTAGTTGTAAGGACTGAGGAAAAAGTATAAATTTTAAGTTTGATCTTTCTCCCCATTATTCATGTTTCCTTTTTCTCACTTTGTCTCTATTAAGAATTATTTCCTCCCAATCGTTGTCTCCATTAATAATTACTTTCTTTGTTTCCCTTTTCCTCTTGGCCAGTTTTTTTGAAAGTTAAGTAATTCATGTGAATATTCTTGTTTTGGCACACCTTTTTAAAGATTTCTGTATTGTGGTTGGTATGAGCATGGTCACTACATTCTAGTGTTGTTTCTTTCCAACCTATAATCGATACATACTTGCAGATGAAGAATTAGAAACCACAGGCTATGTCCCTGTGAAAATAAAGTTGCAGATGTCACAAAATATCCCTGATGTCCAAGTTCTTAATTTTTACGCAAACATGGCCAGATTTGGAGGAAAGGTTCAAGAACACTTTAAGGGACTGTTTTAGGATAAACACTTTGGTGTTTATCTAGATACACTGCACTAGATCTCTCTTTTTCCGTCTCAAGATTACCATATTTAACTTCTGCTTAAGTGAAATCCAGTGATGATCTCATTGCTTTTCAATTATGAAGAACAATTTAATATTTAATTTGAAAAAATGATTAGTAATTTTCATGAGTTGGAAAGATGACATGTAACTTGGGTAATTTAAGCTATACGATCAAGTTTTATTTGCCTATTTGCATATTCTTGTAGAGAATACTGTGGATATTCTGACATGTGTACTATATCATCATGTTCAATGTCTAAGATATTTTTCCTTGTATGTTTTCTACTGTAGTTTAAAAAAAACTGGCAGGAATCAAAAGCATCTCAAAACTCTCTCTGCATTATTTGCACTTTTCTGAAGAAAAAAATCCTAGTCATCTTGACAGTGACTATGATACCACATAACACATTAGTGTATCAGTACTTACTAAAAGCATTAACAATCTAGTACAATGTTAGCTACACTTCCTCAAACCTTTGAAATATAAACCTGTGCCTTCATTCCTTATTCCTTTCTCTTCCTATACTATTTCTAAAAAAAGAGAGGTTAGCGTATAGTAATGATTATTAGAACATATTATGAATGCTATAAAGCTCACATATATAGCTTATGGGATAAATCAGTGATCTTTGCCAGTACCTGTCATGCAAACATATATGTGTACTTATGTATTGAGTTGTATCTAAGAATACTAGAGGAAGGTAGAAAGTAAACTAAAACCTAAGGAATCCAACTCATATTAACCCTAACCATAGTGACCCATAGCCACAGCAATCAGGAGTGTTGCTTAATACTATCATGACAGCTAATGCAAATATTAGTCCTTGTTTGTGTGCTCACATGAATTTTGAAGGTGGCCACTGACCTCTCCCTCGTCAACTGTATCATCAGTTTCTTCAGCGCTAATTGGTCAAGAGATATCAAATTTGTAAGGTATTGCTTCTTTTCATGTCAAATGAGATGTTATTGAAAATATAGACAGTCTTTGTATGAATTCATAATATTTAAATTTCTTGGAGGCAAGAATCTTGCAAATGCCTACTGTAGGCATAGTCTAAACTCACTATAATTAAAAATTATTTTTGTGTGTATTAAAACCACATCAGATTTAAGTAGCAGCAGTGGCTATTTGGATGCACAACAAAATTTCCAGCAATGTATGTGCACTGAAGTTTTATGGAGAGTTACAAATAAAACTGTATATGATATATTTTCTGAAAGCTATTCAAGCTTATTCTAGTGCCAAAGATAGTAATTTAGTCAATGTAATGTCTAAAACTTTTTTTTTTGGGGGGGGAGGTTGCATGATTTTCAAATATGCACATGATAAACAATTAAATGAACTAGAATAGTAGATGAAATGTTTATTTGGGCTTTGGTAGTTCTCACATGATTAGATTTTAATATTTTCAGATTTGTTTATGTATAATACAGATTTATTTTTTAATGCTTAAATTTCATAAACAGTTGTACATGATATATAATCCTCTGCCAATAAAAACTTGTGGAAAATGTTTCTAATATTGAAGACTGCAGGGGATTTAGCCTTTATTTTCTCTCCCCCCTGTCCCTAGAACAAAAGTAAACAATTTTTCAGTAGGTTTTTTCAAATGCATCTATAGTTTTTCTCTGCACTGTAATGTCTTTGGGGCAGGTTATTAATATATATTATGATGAAAGTTGAAATGTGTCCTTATCTAAACTGTTGTCCTTGTAGAAATAGCGTAAATGTAAATGACTAGAAGTGTGCATACTTTTCCTAACCCTACAGCTGAGACCAACCTGCTTGCCAGCTTAATGGTAAAATATCTATATGCCAGCGAAACTGAAGATTATCAAATGAGAGGCTGAAGGGAACATTCTACAGTAGTGTGAATGAAAAAAGTCATAGTTGGTGAGGGAGACTAGTTATAGAGTGTGAAGGACATACTGACCTCAGTACCAAATGTTTCCAGAGGTGTCGTACAAAAGCTAACATAATGAAAGATACAGAGAGATGCATGTAACAGTTTTTTTCATGTATATTCATTAATAATATTCATTTAGTTGCATATATAACTCTGGAAAAAAAAATATTGTCATTCTTAAATAAAACTTTAGAATAGTATGTTTCCCCATGGATTGCTCTTTATCTTATCACCAAGGGTTTTGATTTGGGTTGGGTTTTTTTTTGTTTTGTAGTGGTGTTTTTTGGAGTTTTTGTTTTTTTTTTTTTAACAAGTATGACTAATTCTGTTCTGCATTGTGCTAGTTTTGGCTAGGATAGAACTAGTTTTCTTTATAGTAGTTAGAATGGGGTTATTTGTGCTGAAAACAGTTTTGATAATGCAGGGATGTTTTAGTTGTTGCTGAGCAGCACTTACACAAAATCAAGGCCTCTTCTGCTTCTCAGACTATTCCTGTAGCAATCAAGCTGGAGTTGCACAAGAAGTTGGAAGGTGACACAGCCAGGACAGCTGACCCCAATTGGCCAAAGGGCTATTCCATACATATGAACTCATGATCATTGATACAAATCTAGGGAAAGAAGAAAGGAGGGAAAATTCATCTTTGTGGCCTTTATCTTGCCAGGCAACTGTTACATATATTGCAGTCCTGCTTTCCTGGAGATGGCTGAGTGGCTGCCAATGGGAAGTGGTGAATGAATTCCTTGTTTTGATTTGTTTGTGTATGTGGCTTTTATTTTACCTATTCAAATGTCTTTATCTCAACATATGAGTTATCTCACTTCTACCCTTCTGATTCTCTCCTCCATTCCACTGGGGGAGAGTGGATGAGCATCTTTGTGGCGCTTAGTTGCTGGCTGGGGTCAAAACATGACATGCATGTTCCCAAACTTTTTATTAAACAATTCCTATAGGACTAAGCTGTTACTGCCACTTTTGCATTTCAAAATCCACTCAGGTGTGGTGAATGGTGTACTTGCTTTCTATATACTATAGAGTAATTGGTATTCAAGACCATGTTATTAATTTAAAATATGAGGTGTTTTAACTCCTGTGTGTTACCATGATTAATTCAAAATTCATAATTAAAAGAAAAAATAGGTGAAGAAAATAAACAGAAAGAATGAAGTTAACTATTTTAGGATTGAGATGCTAGGATTTTTAACATTTTTCTGTAGTTTCTGAAAGACTTGACATGCTGTAACATTGATACTACTTAGCGATTTAATTGTCTTCAGTGGACCATACAGGTAATTTGTAACTAGGTGTGACTATTAAGCACTCGATGTGAATTAAGCAGACAATATTTGAAATGAGGATGACGTCTTAGTCTATCAGAAATAAACCTATTAGACTGCTTGGCTTTCTGCACATATAATTGTCAGAGTACTGCCTGTCAAAGTGACAGGGCTAATGTCATTAGTTTCTTTATCTTAGGCATGTTAGGCAGAAAGGCAATTTTAGTTGTGGGAAGAAACAGCTAAATATGTCTCTCATTATTATTCCCTTGCCCTTGACTTTTGAGATCACCTTGCAGTTTTTAACAGTATTAAATGCCAAGTAGGAGGACACAGACTGGACAAAGCACATGGATGGGTTTCTGCAATGTGTGGGCTGTGACCCTGTCCTAATGGTGTAAGGAAGCTGTTTATGCAGTTAGGTAATGCTACATTGGCTGATCAAGACAGCAAGAGTTGCACAAAGCTGAGACAAACAGTGCTCTTAACTGATTGTGTAAAATCTAGCTAGGAACTAGGGAGACTTGACTTGCCATCCTAACCCTGTGAAGTATATTAGGAAAGCCAGGCAAATATTTTATTGGCTGCTAGGGGACACACATGTGGTTCAGATGCTTGCTGAACTGGGGAATTCAAGATAGGAGATTAGTCACCCTAGGATCTTGCCACACTGGGAACTACACTGGGTGAATTGCTTTCTGTGGGTAGTCTCTTGACTGGTTCTAAAGTCTTCAGCCTTAAAGTTTTCCAGACTCTTAAGTACAGGCTAAAGATTTTCTTTAAAAAAAAAAAAAAAAAAAAAAAAAATCATGTTCAACTTTTCCTGGGGCTCAAGACGCCTATTGTCAAGGCAGAGGTAAACAAAGTAAGCTAGAAATAGTTATAAAATATTTTAAGAAACTCTGAAAGACAGAAGTCAGATGGATAACAAATGAAAAAAAAAAAAAAAAAAACTTATTTTTGGACTTGCCAGGAAGCTTTGCGAAAAGTTATACAAGTTAGAACAACTTGAGGACATCCTGTTTTCTGCTTACCTTCAGAAGGATCCATAAAGAACCATATACATGTATTAAAAATATATCTATAAAGTTATTTTTAGAAATTGAAATTTAAAACAGAAAGCAAATCTATCTATGGCTTTGAGGGTCAAAACAGCCAAATTACCAGTTGTATTAAATATTCTAAAATGGACTATTATAAAGGGTTCAATTCTGACCAAAAAATCTTGTGTAGTCTAGAGAGCAGAAACTGCGAACTCTAGACTTTCCTCAGAACTTCCAGGAGGAAGTGAGGTTTGACTGGAACAACATAGGTGTGACCACTGAAGAAGATTCCACTACCAGGCTGTTCTGAGGAAAGGCTGAGTGGAATGGAGAGAGATGTAAGTTCTGCTAGCTTGGTTAGTCAAGGAAGTCAAAGCTTGAGGTATGAGCAAAGGACAGCATGTGTCTGTTGTCAGAATTGCAATTTCAATTTAAGACTAAAAAAAAATAAATCATACAGACTCTTGACTTTAAAAGAGGCAAAACCTGACACTTGCCTGATTGTAATTTTTTTTGGGTAGCACTTTTAATAGGTTATAACATAGGCAATATAGCATAGCCAGATTTAGGTAACTTTGTGTATTGCCTCCATAGATGCTCTGAAGTAGTAGAGCACATTTTCTTTGGAATAAGAGTTTAGATGCAGAAATACATGCATGTCCCTCTCAAAAGTCATTTGTTATAAAAACATATAAGTATTACTTTGTATTTTGTATCACTGAGTTTACATTCATTGTGGTTCGTATCTTGCAAATGTATGCCAGTGATAGCAATCCTAGTAGTAAAATATTATTAGATTTGTAACATCAATTTTATTACATCCTTCAATATTACTTTTTTCAAATAGTGCTTTTATTCATAATGTACACTTAATTTAGCTTCAACAAAGTACTAATTTATTGTGAAAGTCCTCAAAATATCCATAAAACTCTGTTTTATGAAGCGAGTTCTCTCTTCAGAACTCTCTCTTCCTATCACCACACTCATTTTTGAAGGTCAAAGACACTTTCAATAGTTTTACAGGCCAGATGGTAATGCTTTCACATTTGTACCTCAGACTTTCATGCTGTGTCTCATCCCCATTGAAATTAGAAGGAGCTGGGCATCTTGGCATGAGTTCATAGTGTGTTAGTAAGGCACATATTAGAGAACAGAGATTGTTCTCTCTTTGCATTAGTAATATCATTCCTACTTGTTTTGGTTCCTGTGCCAAAATACTGTTTCCCTTATAAAGAGCAGATTCCAGGCAGCTGTCTTGCCTTTTCAAATAGAGGCACAAAAGGAACATGGAGAGAGGTTCTGGTATGACTCTTTACTTTTATGTCACATTCAAAACTTAATTTCAAAGATATTTTGTTACTCATACGTTTATGCTCATACATCTTGGGACTAAGTCCAAATACCAAAATTATGTCCTAATTTTGACTTTTTCATATTCCTATGGTAAGGTTCATATTTCAAAGTTGTATTAAAATAAAAAATAGTATTTGAATGGATTTTATTTACTTATTTTTCAACTTTTCAGCTGCATTTACTAGGAGGCATAGATGTAATACCAATGGTAATTTAAATCTCTTCCAGCTTTCAGTGGTTAAAAGATAACAAAGCTAGAAGTGCAGAATTTACCATGGTGAAAGCAGCTTAGAAGTATACAGATTAAATACTTTAAAATTATCAGCTGTTGAAATGCAGTTCATAATTGATTTATTTTTTTTAATATATATGAGAAGTCCAAGAAGCTACATGACTTTATAAAAAGCTCTAAATTCTACTTTACCTGGGCCTTTCCTGATTTGCATTACAGTATCCATTTGTTCCTTCTTACAGACATTTATATGTGATTTGTTCTTTGTCTTGTTTTGTTTACTGGATCTTTAGATCATGGAATGATTTGAGTTGGAAAGTACCTTTAAAAATCATCTAATCCAACTCCATGCCATGGGCAGGGACATTTGTCACTAGATCAGGTACCTCAAAGCTCTATCCAACCTGACCTAATGATAAGTGCTTTTTAATAAATAGGGTATCTATCAGCATCTTGTAAAAGTTCTACCTGCAGGTTGATAAGCTGTGCTAGTGGAAGTCTGCCTTATGTTATTATTTGGTATTATCTGTGCTAGAATGGATTTACTGGAGTTGTGCAAGCTGAATAAAGTTCCTGGAGTCTGCTAATACTGTACAAGTCAAGTAAAGCTTTTTCAGATATGCTTGCCACATTTTAACATTTTAAAAAACACTTGTTTTAAAAGTTGTGTGACCATGTGTTCAAGTCACATTTTGACTGGCTCTTGAATTCCCAGTAAGACTTAAGAACATAGTAGATTAATAGGTGTGTTTTACTATTAATGCTAGGATATCCAACTGTTCAACAATCCCAACAGGGTAGGATCATGAATCATGTGAAAAGCCTATGCCTTTCTGTGCCTAATTCCAAAATTGATAAAATTCCTTACTGAAGAGATTAGAAAGTAACCCAAGATGGATTCATCTATAACCGTATCTATTTTTATTCTAATTGTCCTCAAAAGTTGGGGCTTTTTATATCCAGATAAAAAGTAGCTGTAACAGGTTGCGTGTTCAGGGATTGAGAGGCTATGTTTTTTAATACTTTGAGTCTGATGCCAGTGTAATAACAGCCAACATTCTAATGGCTCTCTACTCTGATTATCTGTCTGTCTAGGGCAACAAATTGCATATAAATTTTATGAATTTACTGATGCTTTTAATGTAATGTGCTTAAAAATGTATCAAAGTATATTACCATTTCTTTATATGCTTCATTCTGTGGGTAAATGAAATTACATTTCAAAACTACAAAAATTCCACCAAACAGAATTTTTATTTTCCCAGTGAGCCCCCAGTTAAAGGTCAAAATTAATTGATAAATACTAGGCCTAGTTTTTATGTCAATCATTTCTCTAATAGAAGTGCTTGTTATGATGGCAGTAATGGTTTATGTACAAGCTTGTGTGTGCCTATGTGTGCAAATACGTTCATTGCAAACTTTTCTATTTTATTTTTGTTCTTCCACAGCTGTTACTCCATAAATTTCTGCTACGGTAATGAAAGAGAAGTCACTGCCAAGTCATCCTGGATCTGAAACTGTAAATTAGGCCCCTAAGGAATCACAGAATCACCACTTTAATTTTCAGACTTTCTACGGAAAGACACATAACAGCATCCCTAGATTATATCTCAATGCTTTGTAATGACACAGTGACCAGCAAGAGATAGCCATTCCATGGAATATAAAATCCCTTCATCTTGTTTGACTTCCAAAGTATTTAAAATTACAATTGAGACAGAAATTACAAAAAGAAATGTTTGTGGTTATATTTGGGATCATGCTGGTTAGCCACCTGCTAACCAATCTATGCTTCTTTAGTTGAAATATTTTCTTCACCAGTAAAGTATGTGTTAAGCCTGAGGGCCTATCTGTATTTACCTTTGTTGTATAATAACTTTGCTATATGCTGCACTCAATTGTGGGAAAGAGAAATTGTTCTGCAGTGTATTCCATATGCCCTTGTTGTAACCTACTGACTGTTTAAGAGCCATAGAGGGAGTAGCAACTACTCATACTTAATTTAAAATAAAATACTATTCGCACTCTTCTTTGTTAAACATGAACATTAAAAAATGTTAAAGGTATTTCTCTTTATGTGAAATACTTAATGTTCCTTTTACAGGATTTGAGGTTAATATAATCAGCCTTAGATGTTTCATACTTTTACAAGGCCAAGTGTTTTAGCATACCCTTTTTGCATATCCTTCAAATTAAAAATATAGCATGAATTCTGTCAACATAAACCACTTAATGACTGCCTATGAGATGCAATTATCTAGTCACAAATGTCTTGTGCAAAGAATAGATGCAAAAAAACCACTTGTAAGCTATTGTAATGTTATGTTACTCCTTCTTTTGGTAGCATCACATAAAATTACCTCTTTAATGCTTGGATTAATAATTTTGTTTCTCACATCTTTACCTTTTTTTTTTACCCCTCCCCAATATTGGATGAGTAGCTCATTCATAGTGACATGCTTATGATTTCTTTCATCACAGTGTATAGTGAGCGTGTAATAAATACTTAAAAGCTCCATCTGCCAGAGTCAACTAGCACAGGTAAAGTTTCCATGTCCTCTGGAGCTATTTAGCCCAATATATTACACAGTAAATAATGTTCTAGGAAGGCCTATCTTGGCTTTATATGGGAATAAACTGCTTTTGTAAGGCAATCAGTTAGGAATTACATGCTTTTGGGGCAATAAGGTCATCATAGAGCAGACTTGTTCTTGGAAGTAAAAGTGAAGTAGCAAAGATGAAAATAATTACTTTTTTCCTCTTATTATGTTGGTGTAAAAAATATTCCCTGTGTAGAGTAGATTTTGGTGGTGGGGTTAATTCCATCCAGGAAAGAAATCCAAGCTTTTAAAGAATGTTAAGTATGTGAAGTTAATCTGTCACAACAACTTNTCTTGACACTCACCCTTTAAGTATTTATAGGTGTTGATCAGATCCCCCCCTCAGTCTTCTCCAGACTAAAAGGACTCAAGTCCCTCAGCCTTTTCTCATAAGAGGCCTCTAATCATCTTCGTGATCCTCTGCTGCACCCTTTGTAGCAGTTCCCTGTCCTTCCTGAACTGAGGGACCCAGAATTGGACATAATACTCCAGATGGAGCCTCACCAGGGCAAAGGGGCAGGATAACCTCCTGTGACCCGCTGTTGCACTCATCTTGTTGCACCCCAGGATGCCACTAGCCTTCTTGGCCGCAAGAGCACATTGCTGTTGTCCACCAGGACTCCCAGGTCTTTTTCCTCAGAGCTGCTCTCTAGCAGTTCAGCACTAAACCTGTCCTGGTGTGTAGGGTTATTCCTTCCCAGGTGCAGGACCCTACACTTGCCCTTGCTGAATTTCATCAGGTTCTTCTCTGCCCAACTCTCCAGCCTGTCCTCATTGTGATATAGCTGGCTCTGACAAATGATATCTATATCTGTCACTTTGCATTCTTGTTCAAGCAGTATCTTTTATTCTTCAGTTTTTTCCTTAGGGGATTGCTGAGCTCTGTGAAATCTTGAGTGTATTTGGAAGGATTAGACTATCAAAGGGTAAAGTTATTTTTCATAAGAATGTCATTCCTCATAGGATCTATAAAATGTGAAATATATCAGATGGCCCAGAGTGGAAAGAATCCACAGAGGTGATTTTTCCATTAGCGGAGGACGGTTGTTTTGCTTTCCAGAATGCCAATGACTGTTTCAGCAGTTACTGCTTTAGCAGGTGTTCTTCAAAGCACCTTTAAACACTGGGAGCTGATAGGAGGAATGTTTTTCTTGTGGACTTCTAAATAACATAATAAAAATGTGCTTGTCTAGTTTCACATTATTTCACATTTGGATTGGATGTAGAAATAGTTAAGCTCAACTGCCAAAGCTCATACATTAAAATCATGAACCAACCAGACTAACCTAGAGAGGAAAAAAAAATACCTTCAAGTTGTAAAAGCTTAGTTTAAGACTCAATAGCACAAGGTATTTTTTAATTGCATTTATGGCACTCCTTGAGATGGCCTGGAGTTGGATAAAAAACTTATTGACTGCATGATTCTCCACCTTTTAGAGTACTACGTTTAATCAGGACTTTTTGCCTTTCCTATAAATTTAAGAAAAACTGATAAATTGTGTTGATGGTGGACTGTTTCATCCTGTTAACAATCTGAAGAAAGAAATGTGAGTAATTTTGAAATGTGTTGGAAACACTCATTTGCCTCTGGGTTTTTGTGACTGAAAGCAAGGAGTGAAATCTGACTAAGGAATACAATAGATGTGAAATCATTTCCTGTTAAGCATGGGTATCGGAAGCTTAATTTTCATGTAGATGTGGTTTATGAGTCACATTCAACAGGGTGTGGTGAGTCAGCCAGGCAGTGGAGTGGCGGTTTGTGCAGAAGGATGTAGTCCCCCTAACAAGAGGTGAGTTCAGTTGCTGGTTGTTACCCACTCAGAAGGAGGTTGGCTATGGTATCCACCCAGCAGAGAGCCATGTTCTCTGCACTCACCAGAGGGAGATGTAGCAATCCAGGCAGAGAGCCCATGAAAACATGCAGCCATTCAGGTTTCAGGCAGTAATGAGAACAGCAGCATGAGATAATGGAGGCAAGTCCATGCTTAGGGCATCACGCAAACAGATATGAGGTTCTGGACATGGAAGGTAAGTCAATAGACAGTGGGGGACTGTTCATTTACACTAGGTGTGTTGCTAGGGTCAGAAGGTCATGATACAGTGTGTAAGCCTATCTCCATGAGGAAGAAAAGATGGGGTATGGTTGTAGCTGACTCCTTTATGAGGGGAACAGAGGGTCCAATTTGCTGGACAGACCCTCCTTGTAGGGAAGTCTGTTGACTCCCTGCGGCCCAGGTTAAGGACATCACTATGTAATTTCCTACCCTGGTATGGCCTTCAGGCTGTTGCCCATTACTGCTTCTCCATATTGGTGGTGATGAAGCTGCAATGTCTCAAGGCAATCAAAAGATGCTTCAGAGCCTTGGGATGGTTGGTAAAAGAATCTATGGAACAGGTTGTTTTTCCCTTTCTTCTTTCAGTTGCAGAGAGCAGCATTAGAAGAAAGAGTCAAGCCCGGTCTACTAATAGTGTGGCTGGTGTCACTGACATAATTTTGGGCTTTTCAATAATGGGATGGCCTATATGGCACTAGATGTGCTGCAGTCGGATGGAGTTCATCTTTCTCAAAGCGGGAAGAGGGTCTTTGCACACAAGCTAGCAGGGATCATTGATAGAGCTTTAACTAGGCTCAAAGTGGGAGGGGGATAATACAAGGCTTGTCTGTGACAAGCTGTAAGATGATGTGCCAAGGTGAGAGGGCTCGGATGCTAGCAAAGGCTCTGCAGCCTGTTCTGAGGTGTGCTGGCTAAACTGCAGCACAGCTGAAGTCTTACATAGAAAAGACAGGGCTGCTGAGGTAACAGGAGCCAACAAGAAAGCACAAATTGAATACCTCAAAGGAATTAAGGTGTGTTCCTCTACAAATGTGATGTGGCCAATAGCCCATACATGCAAATGGGCAACAAATAAGGAGTTGGATGCCATTATGCGTCTAGAAAGCTATGACTAGTACTGAAACTTGGTGGGACAAATCACACAACTGGAAAAAGTGCTGGAAAAGTTGTAGAGTGAGTTGCAAGCAATCCAGAAAACTCCTGGAATGATTTAAAGGTAGCTTCTTAAGACTGATTATAGACAGTCATATCAGACTTGTTGATCACCAATGCAAGTGAGCTAATCAGTGATGTCAAGACTGAAGGCAGGCTGGGTTGCAGTGATTGTGCACTGGTGGAGTACACAGTACTTAGGGGTATGGGACACATGAAGAGTGAAGTCAGGACTCCGAATTTTAGGAAAACAACATTCCAAATCTTCAAGAAGTCAGTCAATAGGATGCCCTGGGAAACTGCCCTCAAGGACAAGGAAGCAGAACACATAGCAGGTTTTAAGAATGCTTCCCATACGGCACAAGAGTTCTTGATGCCCAGGTGTAAGAAATGAGGAAAGGATGGCAAGAGACTGTCAGGAATGAGTTGAGACCTGCTGGTCAAACTAAAGGGCAAGAAGAAAATGCACAGGCAATGGAAGCAGGGACAGGTATCCTGGGAAGAGTATATAAATGGCTGCCCAGCTGTGTAGAGATGGGGTCAGAAAGGCCAAGGTATGGCTGGATCTGAACTTGACAAGAGACATAAGAGTAATAAGAAGGGCTTCTACAGGAATGTCAGCCAGAAAAGGAAGTTCAAAGACAGTGTATCCCACCTGATGAGCAAGACTGGAATACTGGTGACAATGGACAAGGAGAAGGCTGGGGTACTCAACAACTCTTTTGTCTCAGTCATCACTGGCAACCTCTCTTTTTGCATCTCTTGAGTGGATAAGACCACAAGGCAGGGTGAGGGGGAGCTAAGAGAAGATCAGGTTTGAGACCACCTGAAAAACCTGAACATAGATAAGTCTATGGTACCTGATGAGATGCATCACAGAGTCCTGAGGGAACTGGCTTCTGTAGTTCCCAAGCCATTCACCATGAGATTTGAAAAGTCATGGAAGTCAGGTGAAGTCCTCAGTGACTGGAAGAAGGGAAACATTGCACCATATCCTGGACTGCATCAAAAGAAGCATGGCCAGCAAGTCAAAGGGGGTGATTCTGTTCCTCTACTCCTCTCTGGTGAGACCCCATCTGGATTGCTGCATCCATCTCTGGACCCTTCAGCAAAGGGTAGCCACAGACCTGTGAGCAGGTCCAGAGGAAGTCCACAAGGATATGAGAGATGGAACAATGGAACATCTATCCTGATGACAGGCTTCGGCCTGCAGAAAAGAAGTCTTCCGGGAGACCTTAACGCAGCCTTTTAGTACTGAAAGGGAACTTATAAGATGGGAACAAACTTTATCAGGTCCTGTTTTGAAAGGACAAGAGTAATGTTTTTAAATTAAAAGAGAGTAGACTTAGACTAGAAATAAGGAAAACGTTTTTACAATGATGGTGGTGAAACACTGAAACAGGGTGCCCACAGAGGTGGTAGATGAC
Source organism: Nycticryphes semicollaris (assembly GCA_013400055.1). NCBI lineage: Eukaryota > Metazoa > Chordata > Aves > Charadriiformes > Rostratulidae > Nycticryphes > Nycticryphes semicollaris. The sequence continues at coordinate 324,042 of VXBJ01001916.1, forward strand.
ACCCTATGGGCAGTGTTCAAGGTCATGTTGGATAGGACTCTGAGCAAGCTGATCTAGCATTGCAGGGTGCTTTGGACTAGATGATCTTTAAAAGTCCCTTCCAACCCAAACTATTCTACGAATCTTACATAAGAAGTCTTTTAAAGCAAACTCCAGAGCTTATTTTGGAACCTTATTGTCATTGATGAAAGTAGTTTGGTAATGCTCTGAAAACTGCACAAGAATCGCTAAAAAATGTGCTGTGAAAATATTCTGTAGAATAACTTTTAACGTTATTTTTTCAAAACAACTATGGCTAACTCCTTCTCAAGTGATTCTCACAGATAACATTTCTTACTCTTTTCTGCACTTACTCTTTGTGAAAGTTTTTCAAGTGTCTTAAAACTCTGAGTCAGAAACCCTTGAATTTCATTTAAAAGTCAGGCTTAAAGGAAATCTTAACACCTTAATGGGATTTTTCTCTCATCCCACAGTGCTCCTGTCTCCCACATTGAGCAGTAGAATAAAGATATTTTAATGCTACTGTCAGTTCTGTCTCATCAAAAGAGAGATGTATGGTCACCACCTTTAAGGGACCTGTTAGGCACTGTTCAGAATACTTTTTAATGACTGGAGTTTCATTATAGCACTTTAACACATGTGCAACTTAGGTTATGCTAAAATATTTATTGTCTATTCAACATCTGTGTCTTTTTAGCTTGATGTTCTGTAATTATTCAATTTGTCTGGAAGAAATAAGGAAGGATATTATGTCTTTTATGAAAAATACTGATTGAAAGCTATTATTTAATTTCAAAGTTGTTTTTATTTTCTCCATTTAAGTTGTTGTCCTGGCTTGAGGTAAAACAAACCAATTTTCTCTCTTGTAATGTTACTTTTTTTAGCTGGGCCTCTAACATATTTTTATGCTGCTGAGGTTCTTTTCAATTTCAGACCCTTACACGTATTTTCTGCAGAGTGAAAGTTCCCCAAGAAGTCAAAACATTAGCAAAACCTGCCATTTAAAGATAGTAGGGGACAATGAATGGGGTGGGTTGTTTTTTTTTTTTTTTGTATGTTTCCCAAACTCATAGCTGTAGTTCATTCTTGTGATTGATTTGGCTCTTTTGAAGCATACAGAAAAAGTTTAGACACCTTGCACCTTCTAAGCAAATAAAAAGGTTCATAGTTTCAATATTTCCCCTAACATTTGAGGCATCTATGGAAAAGGTGGTAGGAAAATCTATATCTGTCTTAACCGAGAGGGAAAGATCAAAACAAATTGGATTTAAAAGGTGTATCCAATAAACTAGTGGAGAATGATGTCATAAACTCGAGGCACTGGGGAATCATTTCAGGGCCCATAACTCCCAAAAGCCTTGATGATAAGGAATGAGGGCATTAAATTCATTGGTAGAGTGTATGAAGACCAGAGTGAACAATTCAGTCTTAGTATGTGTATTTAGAAGGCATTTGGAGTCTCTCACTTATGTTAGATAGATTCAAGAGATTATTGAAAGGAAAGCATAGACATTTACTTAATATGCCACAAAGTTTTTTAAAATCACATGAACGCTTCTCAGTGTGCCTGGAATGAGCTAAAGAATCTCTTGCTGTTGATTCTGGTTTTACTGAAGTTATGGAAATATTTTATAGTTATTAAATTGATTGAACAGTTACATAGTATGATTAATCTATATCTATATAAATCTACTTACCCTAGGAAATTTATTTCCTTTCTGTTGTCAACAGCAGGATAAGTCTACGCTAGTGATTTCAGCCAAGTCAGGGTGCCAAAAGGCATGATTTCTATTCTGCTGAAAGATGTATGGGTAAAGTTGCACTGACCAAACTTACTGTTACTATAAGTATTGATTGGGTTCAGAAGCTAAAGTACAAGTGGTGTTTTTTCTATTTTCCTGGAACAAGTATAACGTGTAGAATATATTTGGATCAGCAACGTGTTTCTGATTCAATATACTAGTAAAATGCTGCTCATGTACCTTATTAGGGCAGTGAGACAGATATGGCTGCATTTACATTAGTATGATCATGCTGCACTATGAGTGTAGGATGGCCAACTCAGCTGCTTAGTATGTGATAATAATAACTTTATAGTTGTCACTGTAAACTCACAAGCTTATTATAATGTGTTCTCCATCACCATCTCTATTTGGCGAATAGCTAGCTGTTGTTCAAACCTAAGCACAGAAGAATTATCTAGAAAAGTTTTTGTTTTGATTACATGTTTTAATTTTTTCCTGATAGCTCAAAAGACACATTGTGACTTGATATAACATTTTAAAATTGCTAAGTCAGGTGAGTTTTAAAATTAATTATAACTATTTTTTTGTTTGGGACATAAAATTCTTTGCACTTCTCTAGGTTTCAGACACCAAAAATTCAGTGTGTGTGTTATATGATACTGTCCTGTCTGTTAACAGTGATATTTCACAGTACATGTGAATTAAGAAATCCTTTTTAGTACTGGAAGAATCACCTAACTTAGTTCTTTTAATATACATTCTGAAGCTCACATCAAGGGATCATACATCTGAGGAATTTATTAATGCTACATGCGGAACTTCTCACTCTTTAATTAACCAAAGATGAATATAATTTTTTATACATTAAATTTGTGGTGTTCTTGTTTTCAATACCCAGTTTATAAAATTTAACTGCAACTCCGCTCCAGGTCAAAGACTGTCTCAGTAACTCATGAATGGCAACCAGAAATACCAAAAAACCCATGAAAGAAACAATTCATGCAAGGACTACATGTTTCTGGTGGTAAGTAGTTAATCAAGGGATTCCTGAGCTGTACGTTTAATGTGAATTATTATTCTCAATACTCATCTTTGATATTTTTGTGTCTTTACCTAATTCCTTTCTTGTAGGTTCCACAAGAAATACATAAAAGAATATCAACGCTGTTAATAAGCTCTTTTCACTGTGAAAATTGTCCATTTATTCCAGTCCTTTGCTTTCTGTCTTTTACACCCGTATTCATTTAAGAGTTGACTTTCTTTTATATCTTACAACACTTTAATTGCTGTATTTGTTTTGGTGAGGCATGTCATCAAAATCTTTCAGAAGACCAAGCCTGTTATATCTGGTCCATAGCCCAGATGAAAATGCTTGTTGGAGCACCGAAGAAATACGCTGTCAAGTGTCACATCCCTACATTGCTCCCCCTTAGTATGATAGAACTCGGTTGACTACCTAGGATGTCTGTACTAACAGTTGTATCTCCTTTCAGATAGGTTGGTATAGAAATTTGCAATACCTGTATATCCACTTCTGAAACTATGCTTAAATATCAATGTAGTATTTGCCTTCTTTCATTCCTTTGACACCATATGTTTTACACATACGAATTTATATTTAGCTAGGTGTTATGACTGAACACAGACATCAAATTGCTGCAAAACTGTCTGATCCTATCGACTGACTTTTGTTCAATTTATTGAGGTTTTTTTTGTGTGTTTTCTATAAGGTTTAGTTGTTTTAAAATCTTGGAGCCTTTTCTCTGGTAGTGGATCTTGACCCAGGTTCGGTGCAAGTTTTATCTTACTGATACTATGAATATCAATACCAATACAAATAATTAGTTTCATGTTTCTGCGATAGCCTCAGCCTCACTGATGGCTTCTTTTACCTCTTGACCATTTATCAGCTCTTCTGGATTTCTGTTTTACAGTTTCCAGTATGGGAGACTTCTATTATTGAAGGTATAAAAACTGGTAAGCTGCTCCTTAGTCCTTTGGCCTAGCCTGTTGTGATAGTATATGTAAATTGCTAGATATTAAGCTGTCTTTCCTGTATTTCCTTGAATGTGTCTTTCTGATATCTAGTGGTATCGTCTTCAATGACTTCTTGGTTTTTTGTTTGTTTGTTTTGTTTTCCTGGGGAATAGGAGAAGGGGAAGAAGTAAAAGGAAGTGGTAAAGGAGAAGCATGAGTCAATGTCTGTGTCTAGGTGCGTTGTCTTTAAAGGATCTCAATGTCATTTGCAGGTACTTTATATATTTAGCTGCTCAAGTTTTAATTTATTCCTGAGTTAGGTTTTTTGTGTAGTTTCTCTTTTTAAGTGCTAAGGACTGGGTGACTGAGTGCTTCATGAACTTTGTCATTTCACATAGCAAGGAAGCAAGTCTCCATGTAGTTCCTGATGACACCTTTCATGTCTGTGTTCTTAGTAACTAGATTCCCAGTAGTGTCTATGTCTCACCTTATTGGCTGGTATCCTTGTCTTCAGAGGAGTATGCCTGGAGCAAGAGGCTGCAGGAAATATCTATATTCTGATATCAAAACCTGTTTTATCTTTTTATCGCATGTTAACTTCAGTCAGACTGGAATTAAGCTTAGCATCAATGTCAAACATTTCAAAATTCATATCCATGATATGTAATATCTAGGATACGTTGTACCATTTTGGCTTCAAAGGTCATGCACTTAACTCTGGTGTCTCTGGCAGAGGGAGGTGAATGAATTTGGTAGAAAAGACAGAGAGATACTTTACTGACAATGTTTGACTATAACTGGATTACTAAAGACATAGGTATAGATTACATGTTCTCAGGCAAATAAATTACGGGTTGCTAGACATGACTATGCTTGAGCTGTTAGCCTGTGATAAACTCAAAATAAAGTGGGTTTATTGAACCAATATCAGTTGGCCACAGCTGGTCTGGGCTACAGTGTGCATAAACTGAAATACTGTTGCTCAAGGGATAGACGGGGTCAAAACTATAATAATGTTGCAGTGTTTGGTTATAAGCTCATAGCTGCATAGCTACAGATTTTCTAAAGCCCCAAAGCAGCAGATTTACAACTGTTATGTTCGTGGTAGCTTTTTTTTTTCACAACTTTCATTGACAATGGGTTCCACAATCTAATCACAGGAGGAAAAACATATATTTTTCTGTGGTCTGTTTCTAATTTTTTTGTATATTTGAATATTTCTTTGTCTTAGGCAGAGGGAACACAAACTCTTGCTCCAAATTCTTTTATTTTTTTTTCCATCTACTTTTCTGAAGTAACCTCTTTCATCCTTTTCCTGAGCATAATTTGTACTCGTATTTTTTCAATCATTTTTTTCTTCTGAGATCATTGACCATTTCTTTTATTATTCACTGAATGTTTTCTTAAGTTTTGCTTACTTTCAAAGAGCTGTATAAACACTGTACGATTAAATCTCAAAAACTACTGCAAGTTAAATAAGGGAAAGATATCCTTATATGATGGGGAAGCCACAAAAAAAAAAAAAAAAAAAAAAAAANAAAAAAAAGAGAAACAAATAAGTAGAAAAAGATTCAGGTAAAAAATATCTAACCCTGTGTCATATCTGTCAGATATCACTTATTTTTTTTTTTTTTAATTAATCTCGATACATTTCTTTGTCAAAAGCTTTTCTGTTGGGAGCCTTCCACTTTCCAGTGAGAAGATAATTTCATAGATTCAGGAACCTCAAATCCTTACACTAAAAGCCTAAAATCAGATGACCTGAATCTCTCCCTTACCAGAGAGACTAGTAAAAGTTTTAAGGTACTCAAATCAGTAGTTGAATACCTTTTAAAATTCTAGCTTTGATTTGCTTGAGATTAAGTAGGACACCTGAAGGCAATTAGGAAATCGAATCCAGGTTGTTTTTGTTCAAAGCTAGCATTTCAGTAAGTATTCCAATTCTCCATCCCATAAGATATGTAAATTTGAGGATTCCTATTCCGTCTTTCAATCTTGCTGTATTATTTAACTGTGTAGAGGGAAATAAAAACAACAGTGACTTGTCAGAAATAGTCCTTTTATTCACACAATTACAGATAGACAGTGCTCATACTTTCTTTATACTAATGTACTTATTCATTGAAAAGATTTTAAAAGCTGTTAAAATAATTATGATTATTATGGATTTTTTCTTTTCTCCCTTTGTGCATACAACTTTTCTTCCTTTCATATTTTTTTTTTTTTCATTTTGGGACCCCCAACTTCTGTGAAGTCCAGGTAAATCACTTTTTATTTTTAAAAAATGGTTTTCACAGAGGAGGGAAAATAAACCAAAACCATTTGTACTTATGTTAATGTTCATAAAAGCTTAGTTTGCTTTTCTCCTCAAATCTACTTTTGGGCCTAATTAAAGTTGCAATGTCCTCCCCTAAGCTATTAAATTCCTTACAGTCCCTTTTCAGTCCTGATGAGCCATTTCATTGACATTTTGGAATTAGTTCAGAGATCACAACTGCCAAAGCCCTTTGATCACACAGAGCTGGCCCTCCTGCTACTGTTGCTGTTCAGAGCATTCATAGCCACAGCTGCTCAAAATGAGATCAGCCAGCGTACTCTCTGGGCTCTCTGCAAGCTTGCTCCTGTAGCTACTGTGCTTCCACCTGCTCTTCCATGAGTGAAGCATTCATATTGCATCAATGCACAAGGATCAAAAGAGCACCAAATGAGGTGCCGTAGCTCTTCTGATACTTCTTTGTATCTGTTCTACTGCTCCTTTTCCCTCTCTAACATAATAAGTTTTTTTTATTTACTATAACTTATTAATGGCTTACATATAATAAATTATTAATTGCTGTTCTAAACTGTTTTTTTTTCACTTGAGTTGCTTTTATTTATGGAGTGGTATTTGTTACTGACGGTAACAAATGAATTGGTAGATGCTTGTTAAAAGATATTCGTGCATAAGTATATGAAACCTACTCTCTCCTGAATTTAACAAAACAATTAGTTATTGAACAATCTAACAACCATATGCAAATTACCTAAGACTATACCCTTAATGTAAAATTAAACCAAACATTACATTGAAAGTTTTATAATAAATTCCTGTAATTAGACTTTTATGGTGTGATTTATATTTCATACACTCCTGGCATGCTATTTTTAAATCAGTATTATTTTTCCAAATTAATCCTCCTAAATTTCAATCTCTATAAATGTTTTAAAAGACAACAGCAGAGCAGTTTAGAGTAAAATTGTACCAAATATACTATATCATGTAGGTATATTTGAAACATCTGTAGTACAAATTGTTCAGCTGCTTGACGAGCAGTTACTCCCATCCCTGGATGTAGGCTATTATCATCCAGCACTAACGCTTAACCCACAACAGTTGTTCATTTATTTTATGCTTGTGCTGCTTAATTTGCTTGTTTTGATATGATTTTAATGCTATGGGTTATGAACAGTAGCAGGGGCCCAGCGGTGTTAGTGTGAAATTTATGAAAGGTTTTCTAACCACTGTCTCAGGAACTTAAAATTCCTATATGCGTTATTTCTATTCTTCTCTCTTTCAAATATTTACATTAACAGATCCTCCAATCGTTTCCACTCACATTGCAGTAACAAGTCGTTTCTTATTCACATATTTTAACTCGTTCTCTCCACTTCAATTTCTCAAAAACATTTAAGAATACATCAAGTACAAACCCTGAATTATTTCCAGCAGGCAGTAATAGAATATTTCCATCCACAAGATATATTTCATATGCCTGATGATTCCATATGTCCTTATAATTTTTCGTCATATCTGTTTTCCTGTTTTATCTTTGTTCTCATAACCTGTTTCTTTTTTTTGTTCCTTTTACACTCTTGAAATGTCTTCCAAAGGCAAGAGTAGTACATTTAACTCTTTTGTGAGAACATAAGCAATGATGATTACTTTTTAGATTTGTCTTTACATCTCTGTACATGCTTTACTTCAGAGTAATACCAAATAAACTGGCAGGGCTCAGTGTTGGTCAGTGAGAAGCTTGCTTGGCATAATTTATTTCAAAGAGTAAAGAAACTTCAGGACTTTATCATTAGGATCAAGTTTTCAGAGTGAGGCTATCTAAGGTGTGGCTTCTTAGTTGTCTTAAGTCTGCATTAAAGACTGATTTTAACAAGTACATCTAAAGGAATCAAGAAGTCAAAATTTTTAGGATTACTTGGGCAACTAATGCAAATATGCTTGATAGATATGACACTGGATGACTGGATTTTCTCATCAACATTTAATAAGCCACCTGCTTTTTATCAAGTCTTTGTTTCTCATATTTTGATATGCCCTTCAAAAGAAAAGCGTAGATTAGCTCTGATATAGGTAAGGACTTCAGGGTTGCATTTTAATTTGCATGATGCTATATTCACTTTATATTTCCATTATTAGGATTTTGAGGTGCTTTGTTTGCTACACTCGAAACACAATTTGATTAGAAAACATCATTGCGTTTCTTTGATGCAAAGCATGCAAGGAATCGAAGGCACTTTAAGCAAGTAACCAAAGTAAACTATGAAAATCCCAGAAGATAGAGTATATATATAAAAAATATGTCTGTATGCTGAACTCTTCTGCTGTTTTTGTTGCTACTTGACTGGTTGGGTGGGGTTTGGTGTTTTGTTTTGGGAGAAGTCCCAGAGTTTGTACAATCAGAGAATGAAGGCTGAAAAGTTTACAGGAGATACATTTCTCTTCACTTTGATTGCCTGCCTTCTGATATTTGCAGCTGTCAGCTGCTAGTGGCAGATGGTGAAGGAGAAGGTTGGGTTGCAAGGTGTACTGCTGCACCCGTAGCCTTGTAGCATGGGGAACCAATGCAAGGGACTGTTCCTATGCAGAGGTTTCCTCCACAAAACTGTGTCTTTGCTTTATGAAACGGAGGGGCAGTTTAAAAACTCCATCACCTATAAGGGTAGTAGCACCTCCATTTCTTGCAATAAAAATTAGAAAAAATTGAATGGTTTGAAAGGACTATGCTGGGAAATAGTTTATTAATGGGGAAGTAAAAAGAAGAAATACTGAAGAGACTGAATGAAACATTTTAGCAATGGAATAGGGACCCCTTAACTTTGACTCAAAAGGGCGTCCGTAAGAACATAATTATGTAAATGTCAAGAAGGCTAGAAGTGGTGTTAATGTTGTACATTAAGATATATATTAATAATGTGATGGAATTAGGTACAGAAAAGCCTATACTAAATAACGTGGAAAACGTTCTGACAGGAAGATACATTAGGCTGTGGAATAGTTTTCCACAGGGAAGCCATCACTTAAGGGCTTTTTATTCCATCAGTAAGTTCCTCAGTTCTATGAAGATTCATATTCAGCTCCTCATGTCCAAATGGCAAATTAAACAAGAGATAATTTAAGTGGGTCCCTAAGTCCCTCAGTAATTTTAAGGAAATTCAGTTACATCCTCTTATCAAAATATCCCTTGTTGGGGTTAATAATAGACCCCTCTATATATATTTTATCAAGTTATGCTTTAAAAAATAGTTTTATATAATGAAAAAGTGTAGATCTTTCTGATTATTGATTTCAGGCTTTTTGTGATTTTTCTGTCACTTACTTTGTACTCCTGCAAAATTCTGGGGCTTTTGGCTGTAGTTGGGGTATAGAATGGAGGTCACAAAGAGTTTTGATTTTTAAATACTGTGTAAAGTGCATGTTGCACAGACTTTCAGAGCTCAGGGTTCAAAAGAAAAACTACTTAATTCATTGTAGATGAATGTAGCTGCATTTGCAGCTTGACCTGGTACCAGTGATCTGTGTGAGGCAGAAGGCAAACTGAGCTTCACATCTTATATCGTATATGAGCTTGAGGCTTGGAGACAAGGTGTCTGTTTCTGTTACTATGATTAAAATATTGGTGTTTGAAGTAATGGGGCATATCTGGAGGAGTGGAAACAGGGTAAAAAGTAAGCCTTTGTCAGAAATTTAAGAGTTGTGAACATTAACTTGCACTGAAGTTCTTAAATTTTTCTTCTTTTTATGGGACTTTCCTTTTTTTTTTTTTTTTTTGAACACCTATTTTGATGAATGTTTTTTAATCACTATTTCAGTTTTCAAATAAAGCATGAGAAAATGAGAAATACTCTTTTTTTTTTTCCTTTTGGTGTTACTTTCATTAGCATTGCATTTTGGGTTTACAGCAAGACAATTTTTAAAATCTATTATTCTTTTCACTGCAACTACAAAAGTAAGGGTATTCCAGCACACTGGTCTTTATATAATAAGGATATTTAATGACTATTTATATCCAACTCACTGGTACTGTAGAATAATGCAACATGCCCCTGTAGAAACTAAATTACAGAAAAAAAAAATATATTGACTTATGTATTCTCTTTAATTAGACAATTGCAAAATTGCAAGTTTTACTGAAGAGAAATGTTTTATTTCATACTGTTGATGAATTTTGTGGTTTTGTAACAACAACATTTTGTTACCCCAAAGGCAGATGGTTGGTTTTCATATTGATGCTCTGTATTCTAATTACTATTTGTTTGGTTTATTGTAAAAAATATAGGTCTCATCTTTTAGAGTTTTGAATCCACTAGGTTTTCTGCTAAAATGATGTTTCCTATAGCAATGACTGTGGATATTAGTTTCTAAACTATTGATTAAACAGCAAAACAATTTTTCATATGAATACAGTATATCTATCTCTCTATATATATGTCTCCCTTAATTGCCTTGTTTATCTTATTTGTTTTGGCAATCCAGAAGGCACTTTATACATTCCTATGTGCTCATACACCGTTTTCGCTGGATAGTATGTACTACCAGTTAAATGAATTGATGAATATTAAGTCAAATAAACAAGTTTAACTTCTCTAACTGAATTGCATTGAACTGCAGGCGTTGTTAGAGTTTTAGCTGAACTTTTGCTCATCAATAAGTCTGCAATCCTTTGCTAAGAAGCTTTGCCTCTGAAACCCTCTTGGGGTTTACTAAATGAATTTAAAGCAATACAGATACCTTCCAAATCCCATAACAGAACTCACAAGTAAGCCCAATAAGCTGGAAAAAACTCTGTAAGTAGAGAAAGGCAATTCTTGTTGAATTAATGAAAACTGAAAAAAACCCTGAATTCTCTAGTTGTTTTTAGCATGACTCAGTAACAGTCTCTGAACAGGTAACTTAGAAAAGACTATAGAAAGCGGGTTGGCCAGCTATAGTGTTTGCCAAGTACAATAAATTAAGCAATACAATTTCAACAAATTTTAAGGTATCAAACTGTGAAATAAGGTGTTTCAATGTGGAAACAAGCCATAAGGTGTGACAAAACCCAAATAAATTTACATATATACATACATATTTAAGATGTATGAATGCTTGTGATTCTTTTACTGAAAACTAGATGACCACTTTCCTTACTACACTGCATATAACCTATAAAGGAAAGATGTGAACTAAGCTCCAAAATGTAGTGTTCTGAAACACAGGGGAAACCTAGAATCTAAAGACATATTTGAATCAGGGGTGTACAATTGGGCCTTTTATTTTTTTTTTTTAATAGTACATAAAAGTATGGGAAAAAGTTTCATTGTTGATTTCTGAACAACAAAGACCCTCAAAAACCTTGAGGGTCTATTCATTTTGCATCTGGGAAATAAATATTTTTAACAATAAATGATGTCTTTAAAATCTGTGGTGAAAATTATAAATAAATGGATAACTTATAGAGTGTCCATCTATGGACTGCCTCTAATTGTACACCTAGATAGAACCTGACCACGGGATCAGTGGGGAAAGGCAAGAGAGTGGCAAGAGAATACAGAGTTCAAAGTAACAGGATCATTAGAAATACAGATAACTAGATAGAATAGGAATGGAGAGCATATGCTGTGTTTGAGCTATCCTATCAGTGCTAGAAAATTTAGTTACATATATGCTAGAAAAGTAATGTAGCAGTACACAAGTAAGATATATTTTCTCACTGTTTGTTTTTTGTTCATTTTGCTCATCAGATGAGGAAGAATATCTTTTATTAATTAAGTTAGATTTGAAAGGACAGAATTATTTAAACCTAAATGTTATAAGCTTTAACATTTCTTCTAGGAGTATTGCTGAGAATTTTTCACCTGCCCCGCGTCTTGTTTGAGTCTGGTTCTTTGTGATGTTTGCAGTGCTTAATAAGTTTTTGCTAAGAACACAACAAAAAATGTGCAATGATCACATTGGCTATACGTATAGTGGACATAATTTCTATAAAGTAGAAGATACTCTCTTAAATGTGAATCAGAAATTAATGAAACTCAAAAGGTCATATTTGTTGCTTATTTTAATCATCTCCCTCTGTGGTTGTTTTGTTTTGATTTCTTTTATTTTAAACCTAAGTTCTTCTGGAGTGTTCCTGATAAAACTTTGTTTTCTGTGGAGAAGGAAATATTTAAAATCCCCTGAAAAACTTGTCTCTTTGCTGTTGATCCTGATCAGAATTTTTCAATAGATCTACAATTTAATCATGTAATTGACTACAAGATTTTGTTGAGGTTTTTTGTTGGATGGGAGGGAGGTTCAACACAACCAAGTTCTTACAGAATTTTTTTATTTTTTTTTGCTTTGTTAACTCCCTAAGATTAGTTTCAGAAAAGATTGTGGCTTCCTTGATTTGTTGATGCGGATGTGTGTGTGTTCTGTCCTCTGGGATGCTGAAGAGCCTTAAGGAAAGATCCACAGTCATCTGATTTGATGTTTGGTTTTGGATGTCAGATGACATTGTCATTAATAGTATTTCAGTATCATTTCAAACTATATAAAAATAATGGAATTAAGCTGTAGAATTCTTAACTACAGGAACCTTATACACTTGGAATTTTATTTAACATAATAACTTTTCTCCTGTCCTGTGATAGTTGACTAACAAGCATATATAAAACCAACTTGTTCTGTAAATTTTTTGGCAAGTACATTTTAAGCTACTAGAATACTAAAATATTCTTCATTTTAAAACACGCCTCCTTCAATTAAACAGCACTCAAGTAAACAACAAACAAAAGGCTAGATGTAGCATTTATTTACATGTATTTTCTCTAACTGTAGTGAACAAAAGCTTTGTGTAACAAAAACACAGGCTTGACTTTAACGTGAATTACGAGTACTCTGAAAAGTGGAAGGAGGCCGACAGGAAGAGCTGACAAATATGAAAGTAACATGTAAGAGCTGGAGAGATTTAATTTCCTAGCAAATAATTATATCCAAGCTATGCAAATTTGCTTAAATACTCTTTAAGAATCATACCAGCAAAGAAACCCTGGATTTATCGTTACAGCATAAGTGACAATAACTGAATTTCATATGTTTGCACAGGTCAGCAGACTCCACAGGAAGAAATCTGACTGACCTTTCTCTGCATCAGCAGCAACAGCAGTAAACTTCTTATTTGTATCAACTAGTGTCCTTTATGAACCTATACATTAAAGGAATATATCAAATAAATGTTCAGACTTGCTTTTGATGCCACTGTATGGTCTTTTGTGTAGACTTTAACTCCAAGTTTATGATTCTGAGGAAAATGATTCACTCTGGTCCATTGAATACAACATTGGTTGTACAGCAATGCATATGCAAGGCGCATGCAAGGCACCTCTATTTTAATTCTTCACAACAAAAGTTTTCTTCTATCACAGATCTAATGTCAACCAGTTAGAAAAACTAGCGAACTAGCAACAAACACATTTTGCATGTAATTTGAGCTGTTTCTCCAGCATCTTCAGACATTGTCAAATAGATTTCTGCTTTTTTTTTTTTGTAATTTAGATGTTTATGTGCACATCTGTATACTTTTTTACAAAGAAAAATATTATATAAAGACAAATGCAAAATTAGATAAATATATATTTCCATCCATATGTTATAAGCTGATTGCTGCTTGGCAGACAACAAAAAATTACACTAAAACTGTAATCTGGTTTGCAGATTTCAACTCCCAGCACTGAATGGTGAATAAATATTGCTAACAATTTAAGAATGTCATAACTTTTTCCAGAACAGACAATTAAATGAAATTTTCAGAATTTTATTCTGATCTTTCCAAACACGAAATAACAACTGGAATTTGCAATAAAACTATTATTTGAAAAAGAAAAAAACAAAAACAAAACAAAAAAAAAACACAAAAACAAAAACATACCTTGGTCTGTGGCTCTAATATCCTGTGCTATGACTTATGAAAATTCTTCCTGCTACACCAGTCCAGTCAGATCTAGTCAGTGACATATGTGAATGGAATTTCCTATGTACCAGCTTGTGTCTGTTGCCTCTCGTCCTGTCACTGGGAACCAATGAAAAGAATTATTTTTAGTCAATACATGTCTTTTCAAACTAGATAGAGGAGTTACCAGATAAGACATGAGACTAAATGGAAATTCCTTCTATGACTGAGTTTTTTGGTAGACAGGTTAGAAAAAAATGACTAGAAAAACTTGTTAGGACATGCTTTCATACGTACATGGGTTCTTCCCCTACTCAATTTTAGTAAATATGGATATAGATTCTGCTGTGATCTAGTTGTACATGGTTTTCCTCAATGTGTGTTGCAGTACTAAAAACCACTAGATATATATCTGTTTGCTACAGGGAAGTATATTTTTAAAAAATATATGAAATACCTGAAATATTACTCTGTAACTTCTAATGTTATTTTTCTAATATACAGTTAAGATTTTACCACACGCTTTCAAGGGCAACTGGGCAAAAAAGAATTTTTACTGCTAAAGTAAAGAATACCATCCAATCCCTTTATTTTGGCAGGCAAGGTATTCTAGAATAAATTGATAAAGTACTTGAATCATTAAGATTATTCTCCACTAAATTGAAAGTTCAGGTGATTAATCAATAATGTAGTAATAGAATTTTAGATGTAAGGTAGACTGATGTGGATTTTGCAGTATTAATGTCATTACACATAAGAGTGAACATTCACCTTAGTCTATGCATTAATGCATTTTTCTTTTTAATACATGTATAGTAATACATGTATATCCCAGTAAGTCATGTTACTTATGGAATCCTATCCATAGGAAGACAAATACTCTAAAGCAGTGAATGATTGGTGAGGCTTAGTTAATCTCTACAGCATGATTTATAATCCCATCTGAATAGTCAGATACAGTATCTCTGGATCCTGAGCATGGAAGAAATGCAGTGATATTTCACTTTCAGCTCTTCATTTCTTGAGTTGGTACAGAAATTTCTTACAGGGTCATTTAAATTTTCTGTACCTGAAGTACAAAGCAATGGAACTCTGCTACAGTGGAACAGGTTTTCAACAGCAACCACAAAGTCACTCGACAAGTCTTCTACCAACAGTTGTGAAGAGTAGTCTGTGCTGTATCTGCTTGCTGAATGTTTTACACTCCCATCTCACAATGAATTTGCAAGTCAGATTGTACCTAGAAAATTGTGTTATCATCCTTAAATTGAAGTAATCAAGACTAAACTGTTTAGTTTGTGGGGTTACTTGTCCCTTTTCAATGGAGATCCCGAGGTCCCAAGCTCCAAAGGTTGACCTTGACTGACTAGATTCCCACTCAGGTTTTCTGTCACTACTCCTCATCCTCATCAGGATAGGGGGAAGAAATGAAATGGAAAAACTCGTGGGTTGAGATTAAGACAGGGATATCCCTTACCACTTACTGTAACGGGCAACACACACTCAACCAGGCAAAATTATTCAGATTATTCTCCACTAAATTGAAAGCTCAGGTGATTAATCAATAATGTAGTAATGTTGTTATTATAGAATAGAATAGAATAGAATAGAATAGAATAGAATAGAATAGAATAGAATAGAGAGACTGTCAGAGTGAAATACTCTGACCAGGTTCTTTTTGATATTCCACTAGTGGAGAGTACGATGTTGGTTGAACTAACTTGCCTAATTGCAAGTGCAACTGGAAAACTGCAATTGTATGTGAAGGTGGAACTTTTCTTTCTTTTATAAGGAATAAAGCACAATTCTGATTAAATTTAAACTTTATGATATAAAAGCCTTTTATCATTTTCAAGGTTTAACTTGTGATAAACTTTTCATAGATTCTCCATATAACCTACGCAAAACAACAAGAGTGATCTGAAGGTGGATTTGCTGAGACTATGAAACTCCACCTCATACTTTCTTAAATTTTCAGTAACCTTATCACAAAAAACAATATTTCTTTAGGAAGTATTATAAAAGGATACAGATACTTTATCTCAAAAATAAAACTTTATATGATGTTTGATTTCTGGTCTGACAATACTAAATTACATCAGTAAAAGAACTGCTATTACTTTCTGTCTCACAGAAGTAAAATTAATTCCCTCAGCCTATGTCACCTGTGCCAAATAGAGGGGGATGATCACTTCCCAAGTCCTACTCACCATACTGTTCCTGATACAGGCCGGGATGCTGTTGGCCTTCTTGGCCACCTGGGCACACTGCCGGCTCATGTTAAGATGACTCTACCAGCAACCCCAGGTCCTTTTCTGCTGGGCAGCTTTTCCAGCCACTCTTCCCCAAGCCTGTAGCTTGTTGTGACCCCAGTGCAAGACCAGGATTTGACTTTATTGAACCTCATCCCATTGTCCTCAGACCATTAATCCAACCTGTCTAGATCCTTCTGCAAAGCCTTCCTACTCTCAAGCAGATCAACACTCCCACCTTGTCTGCAAACTTACTGAGGGCTCACTCAATCCTCTCATCCAGTTCATTGATAAAGATATTAAACAAGACTGGTCCCAAAACTAAGCCCAGAGGGACACTACTGGTGACCAGCCACCAACAATATTTCACCCTGTTAATCACAACTCTCTGGGCATGGCCACTTAGCCAGACTTTTACCCAGTGGAGAGTACACTTGTCTATGCCATGATTTGCCAGCTTCTCTGAGAGAATGATGTAGGAGACAGTGTTAAAGGCCTTACCAGAGTCCAGGTAGACAACATCCACAGCCTTCCCCCAATCCAGAAGGTGGGTCACATGGTCACAGAATGAGATCAAGTTGGTTAAGCAGGGCGTCTCTTTCATGAACCCATGCTGGCAGTCCCTGATCCCTTTGCTGCCCTGCACTTGCTGTGAGAGCTCACTCAAGATGACCCTCTCCATGATCTTTCCTGGTACTAAGGCCAGGCTGACAGGTCTGTCCTTCCCCGTATTCTCCTTCCAGCCCTTCTTGTAGGGAACCACATTAACCACCCTCCAGTCATCCACTACCTCCCCTGTTGACCAGGCTTATTGATAAACGATGGATGGAGGCTTGGTGAACTTGGTGTAATCAGAATGATTTTGATAGCTAGAGCTTCCACTATGAATCATTGCTTAAGTGAAATTCTAGTCACTAATCACTGAACCACTCACTGTGCAGGTTGCAAATGGCTTTGTTAGCAATTACATTTATTTTAAATGGAGAAAATTACTTGGGAACACTGTTCACTGAAGATTCAAACAGACCAGAGCAATTAAGCATTAGTTGCCAAAGGCCTTCAGTTAAAATTATCAGATGGTGCTTTCACTATAAATGCACATCTACCTGATCTCTGGGGTTTTCTAACTGATTTCTAATAAACATTCACATTTCCTCACTAATATCAGAATGAACATTTAATAACTAAAAAAAAAAAAAAAAAAAAAAAGGAAAAAGAAGAAAGGGGCCAAGTTCTACCCAGCTTTGAGCTTTGTTCTGATGGAAGAATATAGAGGATGTTCAGGAGTTGTTTCTTCCAGGGGCTCTAGTAGTAGAGACCCCACGTGATCTTACAATATTTCCATCTGATAGGGGTCCCTAAGCAAAGTCAGGGAGCTGTAATATCTGCCATTATTAGTTGTGACTCCCTCAATATAAGAAAGACTTCAATTACCTTAAGTTACTCCTCCAAATTTACTCAATCAGCCCTAATATATTTATAAACAGATGTAATGGACTTGGAGATTTCTTGATTAGGTGTCCGTTGGTGCCCTCCCATAAAACAACTATTTTGTAAAACTGTGAGAAAAAGTACAAAATCAGGCAGAATTTGCTGTGCTTTATGGTGTGGGAAAGAGGCAAGAGAAGAATACTCAATCAATTATTCTTTTTATCAAAAATGCTCAATACAGCTTCCAGTGTAACCTTTGTTAACTCCAAATTTAAGTATTCTGGTCCAAAAGTTATTGATTCTCAACCTTTGTATGTCAGTAGGGATACTGAACAATTGCACAATCATTGTAAAAGTTTTTCTGGTTTTACTTCCAGTAATTCTCTAAGTGATTTACATGCACAAACTAAAGATGTAAATGGGAGGCTACAATGAGGAACTGTCACTATCATATTTGTAGAACACAGCAGATTCATTGTAACAAAATTAGCTTTTGTTTCTAATTTCCATTTTTCCATTCAGGTTAGTGGTTTCAGCATAATTCTAAAAAATGAAAGTGAAAGAAGTTTAATTTATCTTAACAATTGTTTAGTTTGGAGAAGAGGAGGCTGAGGGGAGACCTTATTGCCCTCTACAACTACCTGAAA